>VZRW01008538.1:313064-431955 GCA_013398125.1 Aegotheles bennettii
TGGGGTGAGGGGGGGGTCGGTCTCTTCTGCCGTGCCCACAGTGAAAGGACGAGAGGGAATGGCCTGAAATTGCAGCAGGGGAGATTCAGGTTGGACATCAGGGACAATTCCTTCCCTGGGAGGGTGATTGGGTGTGGGAATGGGTTGCCCAGGGAGGTGGTGGAGTCCCCGTCCCTGGAGGTGTTCAAGGGGTGTCTGGATGTGGCGCTGGGTGCTGTGGGTGAGTGGGGATGGAGGTGGGGGTTGGACTGGGTGAGCTTGAAGGTCTCTTCCAACCTTGATGATTCTGTGATGAATTAGGCTGGTAACATTTTTCACATGTAGCCATGTATTTAATTGTGGTGACGTGCTGAAGTTGGTCAGTGTGAGTAGTGTGATGATTCTGGAGTGAAGGTTTTGCTCTTCATGTGAGTCACTTGTCAATGAGAGGAAAGCAAATCACCAAAATGGGTGACACACTATGAAATGGCTGTGTCTTTGAAAGATTGCCTGTGGTTGTGCGTTAAATATTTCCCGAAGTGTATCTCAGGGTGAAATGATACTGGATAAAAGTGGGAAAGAAATTAAGAGAAGGAGACAAAGGGAGGAGAGACTTGGAGAAAACGAGAGTTGGAGATGGATGGTGAGTTGGTGAAATATGTACGTTGAGATTGTTTCAGCTGGCTAAGTTTGCTAATGGGTTTTGGCTTAAAGAAGACAACTTTTGTGGAGCAGCAGAACATAGACAAAGGCAATAGAGGGCATAGTAGAGAAAGAGGGATAGGGAAATTATTTTTATAGGGTAAAAATTGTTAATGCAAAGCTAAATATAAGAACAGATGTTCTAGTTGAAACTAGGAACCTATCTAGACTGGCATCCTTTTCATCCCAAGATGTTACGCAGGGCCAGAATGAGAGGACCATCCCCACTAGGATGGTGTGCAGTCCAAGACTTTGAAGACCAAGAGAGTCGTCTTAAAGAGTGTTCACAACCACAAGATCTGGTCATCACCCACCTTTGGGATGTCCAGCTTTTCAAAGGCAGTCCAATGAGTGTGTCTCGGGCAAACAAGCTGGACTGGCACATCATGATCAGGTTCCATCTGAGACAACCAAGAATTCTGTCAAGCTGCCCTGCTTGTACTTCCACTGTTTCTGTCCAGGCTGACAAACACCAGATGAAACCCACGATCCATGAACCACTCTATTGATACAGTCACAAGCTTATCTCCAGATCCTGAACTGCTGGATGGAGCCCGAAGGGCTGGAACCATCCAAACAGCATCTCCCAAGAGCTGCAGATGACGTGACAGAACTTGAAAATCAGCTCACCTTCCTTCACCATGCCCCATGCTGACCCTGATAAGAAGCCCAGGGAGAGGTGGTAGATGCACAATTTGGCTGCTTTGCAGCTGAGCTGACTTTCTGACTCCTGTCTGTGGAAAGCTCAGAATTCTTTTTTTCTTCTTAAGCATTCACATGGGACATTTTTCAGCTCTCTCTTCCCTGTTAGCATAACTCAAGCGAGACGGATCGTGTACCACCCACAATTTTACTCCAATTTTCAGAGCTGTCAAGTAGTATCTTCTTTTCTCTCTGAAGATGCACTGTGCCTTCTCTCTCCTCACGCTGCACGAACCCCACAGGTCTTCTACAAGAGGGATGGTTGAATGGATGTTCTGTACTAGAGCACGTGTGTTACTATGGTAGTTTTAGCTGGAAAGCATAAGTGGGTGGAGTTTTTCCACATCACAAGAAGGGTCGCTTTTGAAGAGGACACTTGGAAGCAAAGGGAACTCTTTCAGAACAGGCATCCACCTAGTTAATTCTTGGCTGAGGTCTACAGCCACCTTGAGTCCACAGTGAGGGTTAAATTATCATTTTTTAATAATTGTGAGCAAAGAGATAGGCAAGAGGGACTATCAAGCAGGCAAAAAATCAACTCAATTTGGAGTGCAGTTAGCACAGGAAGGTTTAATGGTGTTAGAGGACTCCTCATTGATCCTCAAAAGGAAGAATTAATTTGTAGTAGTATGCAAGAAATAAAAAAAAAAATCTATATACTGTCCCTTCTAGTAGTTTTGGGGTTTTTTTTAAGATGAGATGGAAGTACAGCTCGACCCTTGTCTCTCTGAAGGTCATAAACTCTCTGTGCCATGAGGAGCTACACTGAGTTATACCTGAAGCTTTAGAGGGGAAAGCTAAGATGGCTTGAGAGGGTTCACAGGACTGAAAATTTAGCCTTCTAAAGTCTAGTTAGATAAATCATGTGTTAAATCTTCTGCATTTTGGTTAGATAAATCATTAGCTACAGGTAGCATTGGGAAAACAGACATTTTGTGAAGCCACGCATACCATCACGGGCTTGGAGTTTCTCAGCTTGGATCTCTCACTGTTAACGACAGAGTGGAGCACACAGAGAGCCACATCCCAGGTGGGAACTGAGGCCAGATGCTGTCAATCTGTGCATGTCAACAGGCAATGGGCTACCAAGGACCACTGAGCCCTCCCGGTAAGAGCAGGAGGGAGCAACAGCGGGTTGGAGCTGGGCAATCAGCTGAGGTGGACACGGTGGAGAAGAACATTAATGAGTTACCACAGCAGGGGAGGATGGTGACAGCCTCCAGCAGGCAAAGCAGAGAGTAAATAAAATGTCAGGAAGCAAACAAGGGGTGGAAAGAAGTGGTAGAAAGAAGAAAAAGGCTGTTCAATTGCCTTGGGCAGGGGTGAAGATACCCAGTGTGCCCAGAGGAGCTCTCAGGAAGTCCTTGCACCCCCTGGGCTCATGCATGAAGTATGAAGGCAGCCTGTGATACGGGTTTTGTGGTAGTCCAGGAGCCCTGCGTGGAAAAAAAAAGCTGTGTTTTGGCTTTGGAAATCACACAAAGTCTTGTCTGCCTGGTCTGTTGGGGCTTTTTACCACATTGCTTTGGATGCAGGTGGTGCTGGGGACACTCGAGGTTGTCTCGGAGGGAGTTTCTGTTGGCAGGCAGCTGGGCGTGAGGAGGTGGTTTCATGTGCACCATTCCATGGCCCCCAGGCAGCCGCTGAAGCAGAACTGAAGGGATGCGCCGTGGTATCAAACTGTCAGCTCACTCCTGCCCTTTAACAAGAAAAATTGTCTGCCTCATCTTCCTGTGGAGATAAGGCCAGGCTGAGGGGGTTTTTAAATCGTTTTTTGTAATTGATTACTTTTAGTAGCCTCTGTAACCCCTTGTGAGTGCTGTTAATGCAGTGAAGGGGCTGGGGCAGGCGTTTTTGGAGTTTAGTATTGACCAAGTGTGTTTTAATCAAAGGAAAATCTTTATTGGAGACAACACAGCACAAGGAAAAGGGAAGAGAAGTGCAGAGGAGGGGAAAGCCTCCTGTTCCTGTTGATTCGGAGCGTGAGGAAGGGGGAGGGGTAATTGTGGGGTTTTTTTTCACATGGGAGCATTTCAGTCAAGGCAGCTGTGGTAACCTGGTTAGGTGCACACAATGGGGCTGAATACAGCAGCCCCTGGACCATGCTGAAGATGCCTTGGTCACGGTGCCCACTGTATTTGAGATGTGGATTAATACAAACAGGAGTAAATCTGTGTCTCATTTTAATGTCATGGAATTCCAGGCTGGTTTGGGTTGGAAGGGACCTTAAAGCTCATCCAGTCCCAACCCCCTGCCACGGGCAGGGACACCTCCCACCACACCAGGTTGCTCCAAGCCCCATCCAACCTGGCCTTCAACACTGCCAGGGAGGGGCAGCCACAGCTTCTCTGGGCACCCTGGGCCAGGCTCTCACCACCCTTATCATAAAACATTTCTTCCTTATGTCCAGTCTAACCCTCCCCTCTTCTCAGAGCACTCCTTGGCACCCCAGAGCGCATCCCGATGGGGACGAGCTGCGATTTCCCTTTTGTTACTGCTGCCCCTCTGCAATTCAGCAGTAAATTATTGAGCCAAGGCAGGTGACAGACAGTCATTTTGCTCCGAACATCCATCCGTGGGGCAATCTAGGGCTTTGTGGAAACAGCCAGTTGCAGGGACTGGGGAGTGTGGAAATGGAACCCCGGGAAGCCGCAGGTGGTAGCAGCAGTGAGACCTCTGCAGATGGTGAGGAATTTGAAGTGTTTGGCTTTATTTGGCTGTTTTTTTCCATTTGACTCAAGAGTTTTCTTGCTGAGGTAAAATCTAATTTGCTGGTAGGATTGCTGTGCTACATGAGATAACATCTTTACATTTCAAAAGAGAACAAAGCCACATACATCCTTTTTCCTCCTGTAGTGACTCTTATCAGTAAGGGAAAACACCTTCAAAGATGCTCTCATGATCTCAGTAGGCACAAGATCTTATTTTGGTTTAAATCGCTGCCTTCTCCTTTCAGATTATTCTATTGAAGTGGTTCCAGGACAACATGGTCCTGTTAATATGTATTCTGCAGGTCCACACATACCCATTTGGGCTGTTAGACCTGTCTTGCGTAGAAGGAAAAGAGAAAGATGAGTCCTTCGTGGCTGAGTGTTAAAATGTAATAGCAGTGAAGCTTTGTAACCTGGCATGGAGAGAAGGAAGGAAAGATTGTGCATAAACACTCACTGTTGTGAGGGTAAAGCACAGCAACAAAACCAGAATAAAGCTGAGTCAGCAATCCTGCCATCTAAGTTGGAAGAGAGAATTTTTTTTTATTGACCAGAAAAAACCAAGCGATTGAGAACTGAAGGAAGTGAATTATTCAGTTGAAATAACCTTATTCATCGTATGGCAAGCCTCACAAAGCTGGGGGGCTCAGGAAGATCAACAGGGAGTCACAGAATCACAGAGTCACAGAATATCAGGGGTTGGAAGGGACCTCGAAAGCTCATCCAGTCCAACCCCCCTGCCAGAGCAGGGTCACCTAGAGTCCATCACACAGGAACGCATCCAGGCGGGGTTTGAATGTCTCCAGCCAAGGAGACTCTACAACCTCTCTGGGCAGCCTGTTCCAGTGCTCTGTCACTCTGACAGTGACAAAGTTCTTCCTGATGTTCACCCAGAACCTCCTGTGTTCCACCTTGCACCCGTTCCCCCTTGTCCTGTCTCTGGCCATCCCTGAGCAGAGCCTGGCTCCATCCTCCTGACCCTCACCCTTTACATATTGATAAACATTCATGAGGTCACCCCTCAGTCTCCTTTTCTCCAAGCTAAAGAGCCCCGGCTCCCTCAGCCTCTCCTCACAAGGGAGATGTTCCACTCCCTTCATCATCTTTGTGGCTCTGCGCTGGACTCTCTCAAGCAGTTCCCTGTCCTTCTTGAACTGGACCCAGAACTGGACACAGGACTCCAGGTGTGGCCTCACCAAGGCAGAATAGAGGGGGAGGAGAACCTCTCAATTATGTGTCCCATTCATCAGTGCAAGAAAAAAATTTGAAACACTATCCATATTAAGTTTTTCCAATTTCCATATTATATTTTTCTTTCATTTGTCATCAGTTATCATTTCTTCCCATGAGGAGAATCACATTTTACTTTTCAGCACCTGTAGAGTCTGATCTCAGGTACAGATCAACCAGCAGGACGTAATTACTGCTAAATCAAGTGTTAGTGTGGTTTTATACTGATACAAAGTCCTCTGTTGTGGCAGTGGTGTGTCAGAGCCATTGGGGATGGTACATCCAACATCCTGACTCTCTGGAGAAAGGAAATTCTTCATTGATGATTTTGCAGCAGGTCAAAACCAATCCTGGTTTGCTGCCTGTTAGTTGTTGTCATGGTCCAGAGGAGACCACAAAGATGTCCAGAGGGCTGGAGCAGCTCTGCTCTGGGGACAGGCTGAGAGAGTTGGGGGTGTTCAGCCTGGAGAAGAGAAGGCTCCATGGAGACCTCAGAGCACCTTCCAGTGCCTGAAGGGGCTCCAGGAAAGCTGGAGAGGGACTGGTGCCAAGGGCAGGGAGTGATGGGACGAGGGGGAACGGGTTCCAAGTGCCAGAGAGGAGGTGGAGATGGGATGGGAGGGAGAAATTGTTTGGTGTGAGGGTGGTGAGAGCCTGGCCCAGGGTGCCCAGAGAAGCTGTGGCTGCCTCTGCCTGGCAGTGTTGAAGGCCAGGTTGGCTGGGGCTTGGAGCAACCTGGTGTGGTGGGAGGTGTCCCTGCCCATGGCAGGGGGTGGCACTGGATGACCTTTAAGGTCCCTTCCAACCCAAACCAGTCTGGGATTCTGGGATCCTATGGCAGCAGCTTTCTGAGCTCAAGTGAAATCGGGCTGAGAAATCTCAGACAGTTGTGTTTTCTGCAGCAGCAAAGGAAACAAGGTCTTCACAGCTCAGTGCAGAACATTAGGCATAACTGGAGGTTTATTGAGGTGTTAGGGTTTGTTTGAAACAATTCATCCTTATCAAATTAATGTTTAGGTTTGTAATATTTTGTGGATGTTTGTTGTTGCATATACCAAGAAGATTGTTTTCCATTGCTTGCTAAAATGTAGTAAAGAGTAGACTGATAAAGATTTGAGGTTTAAACTGCAACTATTAAAATAGATTAAATTATTAGATAGTAAGATTAATTTATTGTGATCACATTATAGTGTGGCTTAAAAATTAGGATTCTGGAAAGGTGGCATGATCTCCAAGTCAAGATCTGCAGCACTTGGCTACATCCTGGACAGCCTTGGATGGCCCGTTGAGGTTTCCCTTGTAAGAGGTGAGTTGAGGGGGCAGCCCAGAGTAGCTGACTTGTTAGGTTGTTATTTTGCAGATGATATATGGTGATCATCTCTGGGCCTTGGATCTATCAACTCTTTAAAATTCCCAGGTTAGTCGTTCATGCCCTAGCTGGGGCAGAATAGAGCTGAACAGTGATGCTTGGTATTAAAGCACTGAAGATGGGTGAATTGTGATGAATTGCAAAAGATGAGACAGAGCATGGTTTATTCTTTGCATTTATGTTTTGTTTCAAGGTGAGCAATGGTGAGCAGCAGCTGTGACTTGTAGGGGATGGACCAGGTAGGATTATGTTCTGGAGAGCTGCAGAGAGATGGGAATAGGCAGACTCTGATCTTATAGAAGATGTCATCCCTGATGTCATCGTGGAAACTAGAAGACATCCTTGATAGTGACCAGTTTGGTGGCATCAGGTGAAAACAGTGTAGGGTGACAGTTCAGCCCAACCTGAACCAAAAACACCTGTGGACTCCCAGAAATACTCAGCTATCCAAAGAAGCCAGTTAGGTGCAGTCCCAGTTTGGGACACCATACCAAATGAGTGGAGGAGATAGATAAAAGACAAAACAACATGGAGATGAAATGTGGTCCTTAGGAGATGCTTAAGTCAACAGGCAGCTGCTGAATCATGCTAACATGGCTTCTCAGTGGTGGCCACTCCAAAACTTTCTCTCTCCTGGTAGAACTGCAGCTGAAGGCTTCCAAACTTCACTTCCTCTTGCTCAGCTAAGAATCAGAAATTAACACAAGTCAGCTCCTATGTGAAAGGAGGATTATTATCTCTATTATTGTTA
The DNA here is from genome assembly GCA_013398125.1 of Aegotheles bennettii. Classification (NCBI taxonomy): domain Eukaryota; kingdom Metazoa; phylum Chordata; class Aves; order Caprimulgiformes; family Aegothelidae; genus Aegotheles; species Aegotheles bennettii. The sequence goes on from VZRW01008538.1 coordinate 320,509, forward strand.
TTATTATATTTCAAATGAGTGAATAAGCTGAGCAGTTCTTGACAGGTTACAGGATGATGTTTAGCCTCTGTATCTTTTTTCCCCCTCTTTTAAGAAGTGCCTGAATTTCACTGCAGTGCATTTGATCACATGTGGAAGCCCTCAGCTTGTGAGAAGACTTGGGAGTAAATAACATTTTTACGTGCCTTAAATTATTTAACACATTTTCAATTACAATGGATTAAACACCTTCATCTACAAACAAAGATGAGTACTTTGGTGACACTGATAAGTATTTTGCTCTCATTTGCCCAAATGAGGCAGCTTTAGAGATGCTTGCATGGGACCGAACGGTCTTATCAGCCTGCGCCCTAAACCAGTAGATATTGAATAATAGTTGAATAATTGAATAATTAACACCCTAGATGTTCTTCATTAGTTATTCTGTGTGCAACACAGCTTCCAGAAATCGCTGTCAGTGCATTATTGCTTTTTCTCTTTTGGTCCAAAGTATGGTTGAACAGGCAGTGGACCAGACATGTTAAATAAATCCCAGTGTTCTTCACCAACATTCTTTTATTAACCATGAAGGTCCATGGCAGAGAAACGCTCTCGCCAGCATTCGTTGGGTCTGGCTGAGGTCAGTCGTGCCTTTGGGTGATGTTTGCTGGTACTTTTTCTCCTTGCAAAACTGTTCATCATCTTGTGTTGGTAACAAAACTTTTGGAGAATTACTAATGGGCTGCAAGGAAACTTGCAAGCTTGTCTGCTTGCAAATTGAACTGCTCAAAATAATGTTAGGGAGAGAAAGTAGGAGAAAAGGTGCCTTTTTTTTTCCCACAGCTGGTGGAAAAGTTTGAGTACAGACTAATTACTAGAAGGATATCTTGTGCTTCATGTTTGAAAACTGTGTATCCAAGCTGTCTTTCGATCCTAATGAGAAATCTGAGTTTGTCTGCAAATACACAATGCCAAGAAAAGCATTTTGGCAAACTGTTTATTTCATGAAAAAATGCAGCTTTAGGGCTGAATAATTTGTTGACGGAATATTTCAGAAATAATGAAAGACATTTCTGCTCTCTTGGTGGTGGGTTCTGTGCATGAAGAAATGGCTATGAGGATGAGGGGAGAGGAGTGGATGTCATTTGGTTTGGGTTTAGAAAGGCTTTTGACACTGTTGCCTGCAGCATCATCATTTGGAAGCTGAGGACGAATGTGCTGGATGCATGGATGCTTGGGTGGGTTGGGAGCTGGCGGGACTGTCGGGCTTGGAGAGAGGTAATTAATGGGGTTGATGTTTAGCTGGTGCCAGTGAAAAGCAGAGCCTGTTGGGGGTTGATACTGAGGCAGATAACCCATGTCTTCATTGACGCGCTGGCTGGTGGGACAGAGTCATCTTCAGCAAATGTGCGTCCAGGGATAAATTAGGGCAAAGAGGCTGTCGGTGCTGAGCCCAGGAGCAGACCTTCATTTGAGAGGGACCTTGAGAAATTTGCCTGTTGGGTCAAAATCAGCCTCTTGAAACTCAACGTGGAGTGCAGGGTGAAGGTTTTGTTCCTGAGGTGGAGTAACCCCAGGCATCGACAGGGGCCAGGGACTGATTGGCTGAACTGGAGATCTGTAGAAAAGGACCTGGGCCATACAGCGGGGACCAAGTTGAGTAAGATCCAGCAGTGTGCTGTCACCATGAACAGTACATGAGAAAGAGCATGGCTGGCAGGTCAAGGTAAGCATTTATTCTCTCTACTCTGTGCTGGAGAGGCCACACCAGGAGCAATGTGGGTTTGGCCCCACATGAGCCTGGTGAGATTGAAACAGAGAGGACTAAGAGGGGATTTGAGGGCAGTCTCCCATTACTGGGGGGGCAGTGTCAAAGGCATGGAGTCAAACTCTTTGTGGTACTGGCAAGTGAGAAAGCAAGGGACAACAGCCATGAGCTGAGGTTTAGGCTGGACATGAGAGTAAATGCCTTTCCTTGAAAAGTGGTGCAGGTCACCAGAGAGGTGGGGAGACCTCTGTCCTTGAGAGTAGGACACGTCCAAGTATCTGTTTGTTTGAGGACACTGTTGTGGAAAGATTTCAGGAGGAATCTCACAGGCTAGTTTTGGATTTATTGGCGCCTCTTTGTGTTTTGGTGTCACGGTTGGACAACTGGCACGAGGCAGAGTGGAATTAAATGCAGTCTAGAAGGAGGTGGCTAGCCATGAACTAACATAGAGGTGGCTCAAGGTGGTGGGAATAGCCTGTCCTACTGCCATGCCCAGGACAATGATTACAGAAGACCAACGTGGGTATGCTGGTTACTCAGCCAAGGTTGGGTAGACCTCTTAAATAAGAAATGCCACTTTCTTAACAGGAATTGTACCCACGACCTTTGTTTTGCTTTCTAGTAGTCTCATGGCAGTTGGTGTTTCCAGTTCTTGCATCACCTTGCCGTGTCCCTTTCTCAGTCTGATATTTTTCTTGCAATAATGACCACTTCTAAATACCACTGGCTTCAAGATAGTGATGTATGTTTCCTTCACATTTCAAATAAACAGTCTAGAAATACACTTCAAAAATTGACTGTTAAGTAAATGGAGCTCTGACTTTTGCAGTCAGCATCCTTGATGGAAAAGAAGCAGGGGGTTTTGTAGGCCTGAGTGGTTAAAAACCTGATCTTTTTATTTCGAGTTTAGATACTTAATCAAGGCAAAATGCCACAGCAGGAAGCAATGTTTCCCGTGATGACCACCACATATAGGAAAAATAGGTCAGACGGGATCAGCTTCATTTCCATGGCAACTGCTTAATCGCCAGTGGAAAAGGCTAACTTGAGCCTAAGTGCTTTTTCTTTAGTTTCATTGCTGGGTCTTAAACGGGCTCATTTTCACCATGACCTGATGGGCATCGAAACATCAATAATCAGCAGTTACCTTCCTAATGACCTGTGTGTAGAGAATGTAGAGGTTGACCGGAGGGCTACCTGATTGTTGATTGACAGAGCAGCCCTCCTGGTCATCACATGCAGGTGCAAATTGTTTAATAATAATAAAGCTAATGGCCTAACAAGGGGGTGGACCATAAAAGGCGGAGCTGGAAGCACTGGGGTACCTTCAGTGCCTGAGCACCAGGGGAAGGAGCAGGACGTGCTCTGCGAGTTGGAAGCTGAGAAACTACTCAACCTACGATACCAGCAAGAACATCGAGTGCTGGGAAGGGAGGGCAGCTCTGTGCTCTCTGCGCACCCAGTGCTCCGGGGCAGCTTGCTGCCAGCTTGGGAATTCATCACCTAGCTTCATCTGGATCCTGGACACATCACCTTGCCTGGATCCCCAACACCTGTGTGTAGATCAACACTGTATTTTAGGTTCTTTTATATCCTTCTGCACACTCACGGTCAGGCTTTGCCAAGGCAGGAGCTCTCAGCTGAAAGGTGCTTGGGGATTTCTTCCTCCTGGCCACAGGGACCCTGCTGCAGCTTGGTGGGAAGCCCGAGCTGTAACTGTTGGTGGCCATCCTGACGTAAGGATGGTGAGGTTTGCTGGGATGGGTTTTTTCCTATTCAGAGATCCAGCTCCAAGGTTAAAGCTCCAGGACAAAACAGGACATGTGAAATTCTGACTGATGCACTTGAGGAGGTCACAGTGGCAACAGGGCTTACTTCAGTTTTCTTCTCTTATTTATCATGTCTGGAGCTGAACAGACATGATAGAATTCCTAAAACAGTAGCAGCGTGTGCAAGAAAGCTGTCTGAGGCTTCCAACTCTGTAGTTGGCTGCTCTGGAATGAATTTTTCCCGTACTCCCATGTGGTGGCTTAGGCTCAGCCGGCAGCAAAGAGCCACACAGCCTCTTGCTCACTGCTCCCCGTGGTGGGATGGTGAGGAGAAAGCTTAACGAGAAGCAAGGAGAGGGAGGAGTCACTCACCAGTTCTGGTGACAGGCAGAGAAAAATCAGTTGAATCTCTCACCTGTCAAATCAGAGCAGGGCAATGAGAAACAAATCCGGATCTTACAAACACCTTCCCCAACCTGCTCCCTGCTCCCCTGTCGTTGTTCAGGATGGACGCGACGTAGGAAGAACAGTGACCCAAAGCTGCTAACAGCTCACTGCGTATATTTTATTGTTCTAACAAGCTCTTATGGACCTTTAAGTAAGGGATATGTGCACAGGTATAATTGGTTCAACAAAAGATCAACAGTTCATGATTGGATAACTTTCTTTCTCAGCTGCAACTTCACAGAATCACAGAATCCTAGGGGTTGGAAGGGACCTCGAAAGATCACCCAGTCCAACCCCCCCTGCCAGAGCAGGGTCACCTAGAGTCCATCACACAGGAACGCATCCAGGCGGGGTTTGAATGTCTCCAGCCAAGGAGACTCCACAGCCTCTCTGGGCAGCCTGGTCCAATGCTCTGGCACTCTCACAGGAAAGAAGTTCTTCCTGAGATTCACATGGAACCTCCTGTGCTCCACTTTGCATCCATTGCCCCTTGTCCTATCATTGGTCAGCACTGTAAAAAGCTTGGCTCCATCGTCCTGACCCTCGCCCTTTGCATATTGATAAACATTCATGAGGTCCCCCCTCAGTCTCCTTTTCTCCAAGCTAAAGAGCCCCAGCTCCCTCAGCCTCTCCTCACAAGGGAGATGTTCCACTCCCTTCATCATCTNGTGTCTCTGCCGCCCCTTCCTCCCCAGGGGGAGAACTCCTGCACTGCTCCCCTGCTCCAACCTGGAGTCCCTCCCACGGCAGCCAGTCCTCCATGGACTCCTCTGACAGGAGTCCCCCACCAGGCTCAGTCCCTCCGGCACAGACGCTGCAGTGCCGGCTGCCCATGGAGTCACGGCCTTGTTCGGGCACAGCCACCTCCCCTGGGGTGGGATCCTCCATGGCTGCAGGCCCACGTCTGCTCCACCGTGGTCCTTCACGAGCTGCAGGCCCACGTCTGCTCCACCGTTGTCCTTCACGAGCTGCAGGGCCACGTCTGCTCCACCGTTGTCCTTCATGGGCTGGAGGGCCACATCTGCTCCACTGTGGTCCTTCACGAGCTGCAGGCCCACGTCTGCTCCACCGTGGTCCTTCATGGGCTGGAGGGCCACGTCTGCTCCACTGTGGTCCTTCACGAGCTGCAGGCCCACATCTGCTCCACCGTGGTCCTTCATGGGCTGGAGGGCCACGTCTGCTCCACTGTGGTCCTTCACGGGCTGCAGGCCGACATCTGCTCCACTGTGGTCCTTCACGGGCTGGAGGCCCACATCTGCTCCACTGTGGTCCTTCACAGGGGGACAGTCTGCCATCTCACCACTGGCTGCAGGAGGATCTCTGCTCCAGTGCATCTCCTCCCCTCCTTCCTCACAGACCTTGGTATCTCTGCTCAGGTGTTGCTCTCGCCTCCCCCTCTCCTCTCCCCTGCAGATTCCTTTCCCCCCCTTAAGCGTGTCAATCACAGAGGTGTTACCACGGCAGACTATGGACTCGGCCTTGGCCAGAGGTGGAGCTTTGGAGCTGGGGGAGCATCTACCAGTTCCTCACAGGAACCACTGCTGTGGGCTTTCTCCCACTCCCAAAGCCCCTACACAGACCTGGCACATCCCAGAACTTGTGGGGTGGTTTAGATGAAGCTTCAGGGATGACCTTGGTGTGCAGCCTCCACATGCTCTGCACAGGTGCAACACGGGGTGCTTTCATTGCCAGGCCTGTTGCATTGCTTGGACAAATACCAGTTGTCACTAACAGATCCCTCTAAGGCAGCCAGTCCCAAGTGTCGAGGCACAGCCAGGAAGGTTGGGATCTGGGAAGAAAATGGAAACATGAGTAAAATTTCAGACCTTAGAGACCAAACAGGACATATCTAACCTGTGGTGACGGTGTCTCAGGGAACTGTGTCCCTCATAGCTGGTCCCTGAATTCATGCCCATGCTTACACCATTCCCAAACCCTCAAAGTCATGCCTCAGGTTTGGGTGAAGATGGAAGACTCCTGCTGAGGCTCAGACTGGGTTTGGAGCATTCCAGCAGGAATCAGGACATCGGGAAGCGGTTAGCAGTACCTTCACTTTTTTATGAAGGATGTGGTGTTGGCTAAAAACATGCTCCGGGCTCCGTTTGAAAGGATGCTTCAGAAACACAGGTCTAAAATGGATTGCCTGATCTGAAAGATGTGCAGCCTGAATCAAAGCGTTGGAGCTGGGGCTCTTTAGCTTGGAGAAAAGGAGACTGAGGGGTGACCTCATGAATGTTTATCAATATGTAAAGGGTGAGGGTCAGGACGAAGGAGCAAAGCTTTTTTCAATGATGACCAATGATAGGACAAGGGGCAATGGATGCAAAGTGGAGCATAGGAGGTTCCATGTGAATCTCAGGAAGAACTTCTTTCCTGTGAGAGTGCCAGAGCACTGGACCAGGCTGCCCAGAGAGGTTGTGGAGTCTCCTTGGCTGGAGACATCCAAACCCCACCTGGATGCGTTCCTGTGTGATGGACTCTAGGTGACCCTGCTCTGGCAGGGGGGTTGGACTGGATGAGCTTTCGAGGTCCCTTGCAACCCCTAGGATTCTGTGATTCTGTGAAATTAAACTGTCATGGCTGGGAAGAGAGGAAAACTTGGGATAAGTGGAGTTAATGCCTCGTAGAGGAATGTGGTGCTTAGATGGGGCTGGTTCTTCTTTTAAGAAATAAATGGTCATGGGATAGGGGGGATGTCGGTGACTCCTTCATCTGCCAGCCACAGTTGAGAAAGCAACCTTCCTCTAATGGGGTCGATACAAAAGGCCGTGGCAAAAGCCAAAGAAAGGTGTTATTTCTTCACATTATCTAATTGGCATTTAGTTCCTGCAAATCGGAAAGGTCCAGCACGGGTTCACAAGCAGGGGCATTTTGATAACTGTTACTTAAATACTTCTAGACAGATTTTGAAGAAGTGGTGTTTCTCTCGGCTGGAAAAGGCTGGCTGGTACTTTCGAAGAGAACCACAGTGAAAAAAGACCCAACACCCGTATGGTTTTGTAAGCAAACCTGCGTATCAAAGGCTTTAGCCTTCATTTCATCTTCCCTTGTGGGTGGCTGACAATTATCATATTGCCTGGCTCACCCGGCTGTGGGTGAGAAACAGACTGATGGAAAAATGGCAATTGATGTCCCTGAAATCTTTTTTTTTTTATCACTTTATTTTATTTTTTCCTGGGCCACTCGCTAAACCTTTGTGAAGATGTGTTTCAGTAAGAACAAAGATTTCTTCAAGAGCCTGATCGGCTGTCACTTCAGTTAACTCTTCAGAAACACAGAACCATTCAGATGTGCTCGTTTGAATAAAGATCATGTAATGATGTTTTGCTGATTGGAAATCCTTTGGGCATTAATGTGTGTCGATGTCTGTGTTTGTTCAAGCAAAAATGAAATAGCTTTCGTGGGCTCTTAGGGGCTTTGGAATGAAATGAATTATTGCTTCCTCTGCAAATTGGAACCATGCGTATGGGAGCAGAAAGCACATGGGTTGGTCTGGATCCTTCTGAAGGGGTGATTTTAATCTTCCTTAGTGAGCTGGATGAAACAGTGGCTGCCTGCAAATAAACCGTGTTGCTGAATGCAAAACAAACTGTACCCAGATGAAAAATAGGGGACAGGGTCTTTGAATTCGTCTTGTCGCGGTGCACGACTCGGGAGCACATCTTGTCCTCTGAACTGTATGAAAGGCCAAATGAAGTAAAGAGCTGGGCATGCTTCCAAATGGATAGCTCATTAAACTCCAGCCCTCCGCCGGGCTGTCTGTTAGGAAGCGTGCGGCGAGGCCGCCCTTTGATACTCTTTGGCAGGGAATAGCACGTCTAATTTTGGCCTTGACATTACAAAAAAAAGATGCTGTGGCTTCTGCCAGAGACGTGAGAGCATGCTGGCGTGGAGATGGAGTCTCGGTGTGGAAAAAGCTGCTGGTTTGCTGTTTGGGTGCAGTTGGAGGTGTTGAGCGAAATATTGTGATAATCTCGCGCTGTGTTAGTGGGATAATAACAGTGATTCAGAAGGAGAAGGGCTCCTTTCTGTATTTAGATTGTGTCTCTGCAAAATGCTCAGGATGGAGCATGCCTAAGTGTGTTACACCACTGCAATCCATTTCTGTTTATCTGCTTCTAGATCCTGTGTGTTGCAGTACTCTACTGGCTTGTCTTGCATGCCTACAGCTCGGTGAGACCTTGGCAGGCCAGAGAAGAAAATGGGCTTCAACAAATAACGTAAAATAAATATGAGGAAGGTGGCTTAGGGAGCTTTTACTCTTTCTTGACTCAGAATGTCAGGTTCTGCTCCTCCTCTTGACACCCAAGCAAACCCCCGTACAACCACCCGTGACTATTGATGGACCCGGGAGCTAAGGGAGGATGTCAGAATTAACTTTACCTGTCACTGAGTTTAACTTTCACTGCTTTTAGTTATGTAGTGCCTCTGAAGTTGTTAGCACTGGGTGAGAACAGTGCTGCTGTCATAGCAGTGGCTTTCTGAGTTTCACCCAACAGGCTGAGTGACAGCAGTGGGAGATTACCATCATGTTCTGGACATAGGTTGTAGAGCATGATGGATGGTAGTGGCTCATAAAGCTTGTCCTGCTACAGGTAGATTTTCTGTATCTCTTTGTGATTTACATGGTTCCAAACTTTGTATCTGTCCTCTGTGTGCTCTCTGTCCTGTCATTTGGAACAAGATGAGATACACGGTGAAGGCGATGGGTTTTATTCTACTCTTTAAATAACCCATGGTATGAAATTGGACATTGATCTTCAAAGGCAAGGAGAAATGTTTGCAATGTCCTTTGGCCTTTACAAGGAAGAAACTCACTCCAAGGGGAATGCTTTGAAAGTGGTACTCATGCCTTTACTATTGTTTCAGCCCAAGCCCACACTATTCTGAGTATCTGAGGTATTTTTAGCTTGTGATCATCAAATGCAGCATACAGGCATGCTAGATCTGCAGTCTTGGGTAGAGACTAAACCACCCATGTACTAAACCAGTTGAAGAAGGAATATGAAGGAGTTGAGAAGTCAAGCAGACAACAGAGCAGTGGGCTCTGAAGTGCCAGAAGTACTCATACTTGCAGGAGAAACACCATGTTGGTGCTGGTTTGAATGTTGCAGTCCATTGTTATGGGGCTGGTGTATTATGGTAATGTGAGAATAGGAAGGTTATTTCATAGACTCATAGAATCCCAGACTGGTTTGGGTTGGAAGGAACCTTGAAGCTCATACAGTCCCACCCCCTGCCATGGGCAGGGACACCTCCCACCACACCAGGTTGCTCCAAGCCCCATCCAACCTGGCCTTCAACACTGCCAGGGAGGGGCAGACACAGCTTCTCTGGGCCAGGCTCTCACCACCCTCACAGTTGCTTCTCATCAACCAACACCCCCAAGTCCTTCTCCTCAGGGCTGTTCTCAATCCATTCTCCACCCAGCCTGGATTTGTGCTTTCATTCGCTTTGCATGGGCCCACCTCTCCAGCCTGTCCAGGTCCCTCTGGATGCCATCACTTCCCTCCAGTGTGTTGACTGCACCACACAGCTTGGTGTGTTGGCAAACTTGCTGAGGTTGCACCTGATCCCACCATCCATGTCACCAACGAAAATGTTGAAGAGAAGTGGTCCCAATACCAACCCCTGAGGAACGGCACTTGTCACCGATTTCCACTTTGACATTGAGCCATTGACCACAATTCTTTGGGTGCCACCATCCAGCCAATTCCTTATCCACCAAGTGGTCCATTCACCAAGTCCATGACTCTCTAATTGGAACACAAGGATGCTGTCTGGGAAAGCATATTTGGATGTGAAGATGCTTTTCCATCAGGAAAACACATTGAATAGGATAATTTCTTGCTTTTATTGTGGTATGCTGGAAGGTTAGAAAAGACCATGCATATGCAGCTCTCCAAGCACATCTTCATTCATCTCTCTTGAGTAGAGTACTGATTTTTTACCTGGTAACTGTTGTGTTCTGTATTAGCAAAGTACAAGAAAGATTAAGTACAAAGCCTTTAATGTGATTAAAAATAGCTGTTTAGATGTGTATCTCGTTTATTATTTGTAATTGTCTTGAGACTTGGCAATCTGCCTTATACATACAAATGGTGGTCTTCAGAATGGTGTAACACGCTGAAATATGAAAATGCAGAAAGTATTGATCTGAAGATAGGCAAGCATATTTAGCAGAAAATAAGTCATTACAGAAAGTACCCCTTGGCATTTATGACAGTAGAACTTGTTCAGAAGCTTTTGATTAGTGTGATCTCCTGCCGATTAAAATGAACTCATTTGATTACTGAATTCTCACAGTTTATAGCTTTGGTTAATCGATTGTTTTGCCTTTGTCACCCCTAGTTCATGGTGTCTCTCCTTCTGTCACAGTCTGCGTGAAAATATTCCCTAAGTGATGGGAGTCAGTTTTCATGCTGAGGTGTGCGAGGATGGGAGTGCCTGGGCTAAAGGAAGTTTGATTCATGAGCTGACCAGAAAAAAGGAAAGGCTTTTAATGAACTGCACTTTTCCCTTCATTGAACTGAAAGTGTTAAATTCACCTTGATTTGAAGAAAACCAAGAATCTGGCTCCTATTTGGGAGCTTCGAACAGAAGTGAAACTGAACGTGGGTATAGGAGTGAAGTTCTCCATACCAGAGAGAAATGAAGGTCTGCTCTTTCTACAATCGGCTTTGAGCCAAAAAATACTGACTTGTATCTGATAGTTAAAGATGAGATCCTTGTCTCATTCTCGGGCTGACCTATACCTTCTCCTCAGGATAATGTCCTACCCATCTCAATCTCCCCTCTGGCAGTTGGAACCCGTTCCCCCTCGTCCCATCACTCCCTGCCCTTGGCACCAGTCCCTCTCCAGCTTTCCTGGAGCCCCTTCAGGCACTGGAAGGTGCTCTGAGGTCTCCCTGGAGCCTTCTCTTCTGCAGGCTGAACACCCCCAACTCTCTCAGCCTGTCCCCAGAGCAGAGCTGCTCCAGCCCTTGCAGCATCTCCGTGGCCTCCTCTGGACTCTCTCCAACAGCTCTGTGTCCTTCTTGTGTTGGGGACTCCAGAGCTGGACCCAGCACTGCAGGGGGGACCTTATGAGAATGGAGTAGAGGGGAAGAGTTTGTTGGATATACTTTGAGGATCTGGGGAGAAGGTGCCTGCTCTAAGGGTTTTCCTCCCTCTTCAGAAAGTATCAGCTGCATTTGATGCTGATACCTAGAAGATAAATCTCTATTAGTGTAGATTTTGGTCAGAAAATAATTATTCAGAGTGAGAAGATGAAGGAGCAGAGCAATGTCAGGCCAGGGATGGAAACCACCCCCGGCGAACCTGCCTGCTGCTAGTGTGTGACCTGAGAGATTCTGCTAGGTTAAATAGTTTCAAACCATCGTATTTAAATAACTTTGCAAAGGATCTTAGGAATAGCAAGGTGTCAGCACCACAGCAACGTGGAGCAGAGAGAGTCCTCAATGCTGAATTCCTGGAGGCGTTTGCATTTGAGTTAGGGTGAGCAGAGGAGGAAAACTCCTCAGCCAGTGCCCGTGTTACGGTGCTGTGGACTTGGAAGTCCAGAGATGGTGGGGTGGGACAGCTGGGGCTCGGCCCCAGCACTGCAGTAGCCACCATCAGTCATGGCTGGCATGGGAAAAGGAGGCCCTGTGCAATATTATGGAAAAGGAATCCCTGTGCACACTTATGGAAAAGAACCCGTGTGAGCAAAAGATGGGTTTTTAGTTCTACTTCTAAGCCCAATTTTAAGAAGTCTCCCAGGAAGTCTTGAGAGGAGTTAATGACTCACAATGTGCTTAATTACCTGGTAATGTGACTTTGTGCTGAGCAGGCAAAAAACAAGAGCTGAGCAGACCACCCTGAAAGGTTTATTGCTTCTCTGACTAAGAGAGATAATTAAAGAGGGAAACCCAAAGCACTGAGGTGGGACAAGCAGTTGTGTGAGACTGGCTCAAGTCAAGAAAAACAGTTGGGTTTTCTGAATGTTCTTTCCATGCCTTGTCCATGGGAGCAGGCTAGCTTGAATCTCTTGGTGATTTTAATATAAATTCAGATGGGAAAAAATCTAAACAGAGAGATACGAACCTAGGAGGTGGATGTAGACAGCATTTTAAAGGGCAGAGACACAACAGCAACTCCGTTGGCCCCGTGTCATGGAGTGGGCTGCCCACAGCAACTCGGGGATGAGTTTCTGAACCTCAACAGAAGTGTCCAGGCTCTGTTCTGAGTGGGAATAGATTTAAAATGCTGGTAGTCTCTCCTTTGCAGCTCTATGTTCATCAGAAAAGTAGTCACGTAGATAATTTGTCTGGAAAGGATCACCGAAGATGAAAATATATATATTTGTGGGGTTTATTTCTGGGAATTAATTCAGATTTCACACAGGATCCGCATTCTTGTTAATACTGGTACAAATCACATTTGTGAAGTGGAGTTAGTCAGGTAAATGGGAGCATTTTTTCTTTGGAGACTTTAGAAAAGTTCAATAAATAGTGCCATTTGTGTGCAGATCTATGAGATGTTTTTATGTCCAGTCAGACACCGGTCTCATTTTCCTGTGTCTTGTACATCTGTACATCATAATGATCATTTTACGCATTTGTCCTCTACTTGCATGGGATTAATTTTTAATGTGCAGGCAGAAGGTGACATTTTTATAGCTTTTATGAGCATCAGGAATGCATTTTAAATTCAATTATATACTGTCTCTGGAAATATCACACAAGTTATTTGCCAATAAATGCAACTCACAGATTACCGAAAGCCAAGGAGAACAGCAATCACCAGAGTGACTTCAACTGTGGGAACTGAGTAGCACATTACTTGCAGCTTCAAAAATACAAGGTAATGAATATTAGGAAGAATAATTTAAACTTTATATAGACACTGATAAACCAACATAATTATTTCTGGAAGAAGATGAAAAGAGTTTCTACAGCTCAGCGAAGGCAAACTCACCCTGTGCCCCAGGAGCTCACAATGCAATTAGAAATATGTGTTTTAAAATGCAGAGAAAATAGAAAGGGCAGGACACGCAGTGAGAATGATCTCACAGAACGTGCTTGCAGGAGTCATGCTGTTGAATTGAACTGTAGGTGAGGGCAAATCAGTCTTAGGCTGAAGTGTCCTCAGAGGGATAGTAAAAATCCTTAACTTCTTAATAATTTAGAAGATTACAGCTGACTTGCAGTGAATTAGTATTCTGTTAAGCTGCTAAGGAGGACCAGCTGGCTGAGGCACACCACAAATCAATATGGTACTGATTTTAAGGAGGAAATCCCAACTGCTAGCTACAGAAAACTTTGAAGATAACTTTCAAAGCAAATTGGAGTATGCGTGCACGCAAACACACACATCCATATACACATGGCTTTTAATGCTTTGTGCTAAGGTGGAAAGATAAAATACATTATTTTTAAAAAATCAATTTGGCTTTATGTTTGAAACTAGTAAATAAAGTGTAAGCCTTTATCTGGAGTGTGTAATTACAGAAGAAATCAGCATTTTTTTGGGGGAGCGTAGCATAACAGAGTAGTTTGTAGCAGAACAAGGACAAAGACGAGTTGTGAAAGTAAACAGGAGCCAAGTATGTGATAAGGAGGAAAGAAAAACAGTCTTGAGGCATCAAGCTAAGCATGGACAGTGTGTGATCAGCAATTGTATTGGACAAGAGGCACGTGAGATGATAGGGACTGGACTGAGATATGGTGGAAGAAATAACAAAATAGTCACTCGCGTAAGGCAGAGAAATAGCAAGAATTGCAAACATCCTGATAGTAATGTATAAAAAGCACAGCTGCAAAATGAAGTTTGTCTCACTTGTTGTGTCACTTGCACCACAAGCTGAGTCTGTGCCTTCATGTCTGCAATGAGTTCATGTGGTCATCTGGTCCAAACCCTCCTTCAAAACAGGAGGTGAGAGTGATCTAATCAAACCAACATGGAGAAGTCTAGAAGGAGGAGATGTCTTGTCTCTGCAATGGTCAGGAAGGGAGGTGCACAGCATCTTCCATATCCTTTGTTGGTGGCAACCAGGGTTGCAATCCATGACCTGGATTTACAGATATAAGTCCAAGCAAATGGGATTAACCCTTCCAAATGGCACTAGGAATCCAGGAGCTTTTGTTGCTCTCTGTGTTTTGAGGTTAAACCAATGTTTCAATACATTTCCATCCTTCATAAGCAAACTGTTCTCAGTGCTGTGTCCTGGATGTCTAAGGGACAACTGAAAAGTGGCAGTCTCCTCAAGCTGCTAAGATCTGTTACTGCCTCCATAGACATACGCGACCAAAATTTTATTAGAGAAAAGGAAAAGCACTTCTTTGTAAGAAAATATCCAGCCTTATCTTACAGGCTCCCAAATGAAGGCAGCTGTATCCCAGCTAATGCTGTTCCAGTACTTGCCTGATCATTAGTAACCAGGACATGAGACCAAAATCTCAGTTTATCTGATTTCTTATTCCACTGGACCTTCCCTTGCTTCACTCATAAGATGTTCTGCACTATCTGACCTTTCTCCCATGTAGGTAATGATTACTCTGAACCCATATCTACTGACAAATTCTTTATTCCAGTGAATGTTAACAGAGCTTCTGTGGAGGTAGTTACCAGAGAGGACCTGGCTACCTTGTTTTAAGTCAATGCTTGAGTGTGCTCACTCTGATGCTGTGGCTGCGACCTGCGTGCCTGTTCCAAAAAGGAGTTACTGAACACTCACACTATTAAAGGACATTTTGTTAGATGTTAATCACCTTCGAGGAGTTAATTGCCTCATCTACAAACCTGAGGAATGGTCATCAATAAAATCGAAGTGACATTGAACTAGAAACAGATTTATGGGAAGTGTTTTTCCACACCCGTTGCTCACTTCTTTTAACTCTATTTTGATATCTGTCAGTGAGTCAGATTTTAATCTGCAGTGTTTCGTTCTGAACATACATAATGGCATTTTTAATCAAGGTGCCACGTGACCTTGAGTAAGCCAACAGACAGTAAATATTTGCCTTTGTCAGCCAGAGCCATAATCTTATAATGATGACCTTCTTTCTATGGAAAAAAGAGCTGACATCCTGGGTTACGGGTCCCAGGGCAGATTCAGCACCAAAAATGAGTACGGCAACTTCATTCCTTCCAGATCCATCTCCCCTGTCCCTTTTCCTTTACTGAAGTATCCATGGGCTGATTTCAGGGTCAAGTTTCTGTTCTGCTAGCTTCATATCTGCAACAGAAGTCCTAAAGTTGTCCTTACCTGCCCCATGTATTATTTCTCTATCTAAATATCAACCATGTTGGCTCAGGGAGAACCCACTAAAAATTCCCAAACATTCAAGTTTATCATTCTCATCACTCTCTTGAATCAGGACAAGCGGAAAAGCTTTAGAAATACAGCCATGGGAAAACCATACTAAGATGATCTTAGTCCCCTGTCAGCTCAGAAGGATTGACATAGGCAGAGATGCCTTCTTGGGATACAGCAGCGTGCTGATCTTCTGTAACCTGTTGATTAGCAATTAATTAAACAAACTGATGGAAGTTAGTGAAACTTCATAGTGCAGCAGAAAAAGTAATGGAAAATAGGGCATGGTAGATAGAGCAAAGTTAAACAGCTGTTGTGATTTGAGCGGGGACAGACCCAACGTGTGTTGGATCCAGTGCAGAATTTCTCGAGCATTTCCCCTCCAGCAGGAGAGTAGACATTGCATGGGTCAACCGACCCATGGCCAGTTGTCCTTGCAGCTTACCATCAACTAAGAAGTTTCCTCCCTCTTCCAAACCACTCTTGTACCTGTGGCTGGATCCATGCTTGCCCTGAGGCTCATCCAAACCCAAGATGCTCCAGTGGAGGGGTTATGTGGGTTGGGTGCTGGAGTCCCAACAGGGACTTCGGGATGGGCCTGGCTGTAGGGTTGCATCCAGCCTTAGCAGAGATGTCTTCTAATGGAGAATCCAGGGCCGGTGTGGGGGTTGCAGCCCCTGATGGGCTCGCCCTCCAAGCAAATGCAGAGGAAGCAAAGATTATCTGACAGCAGCTGAACAGAGCTGTATGGAATAATTGAAATTGCCTTCCCAGCACATTGTTTTGGGGTTTTTTTGTTACCCATTATACTGCTTGCCTATCTGTAATATTCCTAAGATTATGCTTTCTTAAACAATTGAATTTTCAAACCTTATTTCAGATCTGTCAGGTTTATTTCATTATTTCTCCAATACAATCCAAACCACTTGAAAATCCTCAACATTCAATTCATTTTCATCTGTCTTCTATTTTCAGCGCCAAAAAAAAATAAGTTGAAAAAAAAAAGCAAGCTACAGAGACTCACTGTGCATAGCAAATCTTGGACTCCCAAGATGTTAAGTGTAGAGTTTTGCATCTGGGGAAGAACAACCCCATGCCCCAGTACAGGCTGGGGGCTGACCTGCTGGAGAGCAGTGTAGGAGAAAGGGACCTGGGGGTCCTGGTGGACAGGAGGATGACCATGAGCCAGCAATGTGCCCTTGTGGCCAAGAAGGCCAATGGCATCATGGGGTGCATTAGAAATGGGGTGGTCAGTAGGTCGAGAGAGGTTCTCCTCCCCCTCTATTCTGCCTTGGTGAGGCCACATCTGGAGTATTGTGTCCAGTTCTGGGCCCCACAGTTCAAGAAGGACAGGGAACTGCTTGAGAGAGTCCAGCGCAGAGCCACTAAGATGATGAAGGGAGTGGAACATCTCCTTCATGAGGAAAGGCTGAGGGAGCTGGGGCTCTTTAGCTTGGAGAAAAGGAGACTGAGGGGGGACCTCATCCATGGTTACAAATATGGAAAGGGTGAGGGGCAGGACGATGGAGCCAAGCTTTTTACAGTGCTGACCAATGATAGGACCAGGGGCAATGGATGCAAACTGCAGCCCAGGAGGTTCCATGTGACTATCAGGAAGAACTTCTTTCCTGTGAGAGTGCCAGAGCACTGGACCAGGCTGCCCAGAGAGGTTGTGGAGTCTCCTTGGCTGGAGACATTCAAACCCCGCCTGGATGCGTTCCTGTGTGATGGACTCTAGGTGACCCTGCTCTGGCAGGGGGGTTGGACTGGATGATCTTTCGAGGTCCCTTCCAACCCCTAGGATTCTGTGATTCTGTGATTAAGGGTTTTACTGAGGGGAGTAGAAAATCACCAGCATCCTAAACTCAAAGAGTAAATCGGTCTTCTCTTTAATTCAGTGGGGGGACTGAAGCTTATCCTGGAGCAGGAGTGGTGTGCCAGTTATGGCTGGAGAGGTATTTTAAAGGTATTTGGTATGCTGAGTCTCCTGAAACATGTAGTACTACACGTTTCAAGTAGATCAAACCAAACCCAGGCAAAGGTAACCCTGTAACATCCTTAAAAAGGCATCCAGAGATAAAAGAGCTCTTCTATGAAAAGACAAAGAGCAACAGCAGCAGCATGCCCAAGAGTATGAATAAAAGCCATTAGAAACAGGGAATTAAGATGAGCCACCATCTGTTAGCCTTCAGAGCTTCGCAGAGGATGGATGTCCTGAATTACACCCCCAAATCAATAACGTGCGTGCTGTCCTTTCTGCTGCGCCCGGCAAATGAGCACACTGCCGAGAGAATGACTTTGCTTAAACTAGGGAAGGATTTGCTAGCTGTGTGTTTTTACCTCAAGCAAATCTCGACGTCAGTGTTCGTCTTGTGTCTCCGACTGAGCAGTAATTATTCAGTGGTGCCCTGGGGCTGTGCAGGTTAGGAATGAGGAGGAGTGGACATTTGCTTATCTGTGTGTTGGGTAAGAGTCACTGAATGGGGCTGGTTAGGATGTCGTGGATGTCTCGTGGTACTTGTTGGTGTTACCTGGGGTTTGCACCACCACTTGTATGCAGGAAGGTCTGAAGTGCCTCGCTCGGGCACTCTGAGATGAAGTTACATGGGAACACTCTCATAGTTTCATGCAAACCTGGTTCCACCATGACGAGGAATGAGCTGTTTCTGGACTCTGGTGCCTTTTTTGTAGCTTATTTCTCTGTGGAGGAGGCAAATAAGTCAATTCCTGGAGGACTATTCTTCAGTGATGATCAGAAGTGCTTTTGTTTGGGCTTCTCCCTCATATCACATGCATCAATGCATGGGGAAGAGTGGCTGGAGCTGCTGAGCAGAAAAGGACCTGGGGGTACTGGGTGGCATCCGGCTGGGTGTGGGCCAGCAGTGTGCCCAGGTGGCCAAGAAGGCCAATGACATCTTGGCCTGCATCAGGAACAGTGTGGCCAGCAGGAGCAGGGCAGGGATTGTCCCACCTCAAGTGCTGGGGTCAGTTCTGGGCCCCTCACTTCAAAAAAGCCATCGAGGGGCTGGAGCGTGTCCAGAGAAGGGAACAGAGCTGGGGAAGGGCCTGGAGCACAGGGCTGATGGGGAACGGCTGAGGGAGCTGGGGGTCTTCAGTCTGGAGCAGAGGAGGCTCAGGGGGGACCTCCTGGCTCTCTACAACTCCCTGAGAGGAGGTTGGGGTGAGGGGGGGGTCGGTCTCTTCTGCCATGCCCACAGTGAAAGGACGAGAGGGAACGGCCTGAAATTGCAGCAGGGGAGATTCAGGTTGGACATCAGGGACAATTCCTTCCCTGGGAGGGTGATTGGGTGTGGGAATGGGTTGCCCAGGGAGGTGGTGGAGTCACTGTCCCTGGAGGTGTTCAAGAGGCGTCTGGATGTGGCACTGGGTGCTGTGGGTGAGTGGGGATGGAAGTGGGGGTTGGACTGGGTGAGCTTGAAGGTCTCTTCCAACCTCGGTGATTCGATGATTCTTCTATGATCCAGAGTGAGGAGCTCAAGATTGCCCCTGAGGCCAGTTCTGCTGCTCCTTGTTGTGTCTGGCAATTGATGATGCTGCCAACCACAGGATCACCCACGCCAGTTTTGTGTCAGGCAGCATTTCCATACGTTTTAACCCTATTTTATTCATTTGCTGTAGTGCAAAATGTCTTCTGACTCTTCCTGTAGTAATTAACAATAACAAAAAAAGGAAAGATATTAGGATATTTCGATATTTTAATGCTTGCCTTGTGAATTGTGTGGATTTGGTCAACATCCCTGTTGGGGAGCAATTTTTCTTTGAAAATTCAGTACTAGGGACCTGACTCTCAAGTTGCTTCAGTTTGACGGGTGCTGAAGGATGTTGCCCAGGAAAACATGAAGTGCTTGTGATTCAGATGACCTTAAAAACATTCACAGCTTATTTTTCTTTTCTATATATGTAATTATGAAGACAGAAAACTATGGTAATCTATTTAATACTTTCATTTAATGGTGGCGGTGACAAGGAGGGTGGGAAGCAGCGAGCATTGCAAAACAGGGTCCGTGCTTTGGAAATAGTATTGTCAGTGTCTCCTGAAGAATAGATTATTATGGCAATTTGCTGCCAAGTGCAGAAGGCATCTATTAGAGACAAAACGCCTGGCTCCAATTGGTTTTGAAGATGTCATAAATACCCAATTTGGAGGAACGGGGCAAACAGACTGCATGCAAATGCAACTTGTCACTTCTTTAAACTCTACGGTGTCTTCAATAAATAATGGCCTCAAGTTCCATCAGGGGAAGTTTAGGTTGGAGATTAGGAAGAAGTTCTTTACTGGGAGGGTGGTTGGGCACTGGAATGGGCTGCCCAGGGAGGTGGTGAAGTCCCCGTCCCTGGGGGTGTTCAAAAAAGGGGTTGATGAGGCACTTGAGGCCATGGTCTGATGGTCTAATGGTTAGGAATGTGATGGGATAAAGGTTGGACTTGATGACCCTGGGGGTCCCTTCCAACCATAATGATTCTATGATTCTATGATTCAAAATACTGATCAGTGTTGAAGGACATCTTTTGAGACACAGCACGGGAGTCAATCACAAATCCCTTTCATTTTCTAGGCTCGGTATTAGCACCTTGTGTGAGATAATGGTTTTTGTTTGCCTTCATTCCGGTGCTGCACGTGTGGTTTCAGTCGAGATGCAGAGGCAGAAACGGGGCTCGGTGCATCCACTCCGGGATCAGCCTCAGAGGCTGAAGGATGAGGGTTCATTTCCCACAAAACCTCTGAGAGAATGGAAAAAAAATGCTGGAGAGAAACACTGTGAGAGCAGACTGTTTCAAAGAGGTAGTAATTACATTGCAAGCCATGGACAATTTAGTTTTGGCTGTGTTGCTAATGCAGGATCACAGAAACAGAAGTGTGAGGCTTCTTGTGACAGCTGTTACCTTTAATAACCTGTGGAGTAATGTTGGGAACGATGTTGGAAGGTACGGAAGCTTCCTTTTAGGACTGTAGGTATAATTTGGTTTGCAAATATGAAGAAAAACTGACTGGTACAGCAGAAAAAAATCCCATAGGATACTCCAATGGTAATAGCAGGTGTAGGTTTCCTCTGCAGGCTGGCACAGGAGCAGCACTGCTGGGCAGTGTGGATCCTCTGTCTGGAGCTGAGTAACCAGAAATGTGCCTGCTTAAAGTTTAGTGTTATTTCCAAAGTAGTTGCTGCTGTTGTTTGTAGCTCTTTGGGAGCAATTCTCCTTTACAAGATGACTGATCTTGCGTGAATGCATGTAAAATGGGTGGAGGGGTTTATGCACCCACTAATTCTCACCTTCCTGCTCATCACGACAGCAACAGTTTAATTTTTTTGTTGAAATGGTACAATCCTCCCGGTGATGGCACAATGAGATGCAGTAGGAAGGCTGTCTCTGGTAATGAACCCCTGTCAGGGAAAGACAGGGATTGACAGAAGCAAGGGAAAATAATACTCCAGAGTACCTGAGCAGCCTGGAACAAAACAGGGTGTGCAGCCGTGTCTTTAGCCATCGCTTCTCAGGGAGAGCAGAGTTTTGGCTTCATGAGGTCAGCAGCATCATCATTATCCTTTCATCACAAGAGGAAAAACACGCAACCCTTTGCACTTGCTTTGCCTTAGTCTTTTGCTCAGCAGGAAAAAGATGAGCTCCTTTGGTGTCTGCATCTCTCCCACGTTCATACGTGCACCAGCTCTTAGTATGTAACCAGGTGTCCGGGAGGAAAACAAATTATTACAGACTCCTTTCAGGAGTTTATTTACCAGAATAAGGTCTGCGTTGTGAGTGGCAGAGCTTTATAACTCTAGCTATAACATTTTCACCCTCTCCAGGATTAACAATTGCAAATGACTTTGGATGCCTTAGCACAGCAGCCAAGTTATCTGCAGCACCTGCAGAGCGAACGTGTTCCCTCTCTGCTGAAGCTGCATTGTGGGAGCTGCTTTCCAAGCCAGGTGTAATTAGTGTGAGCGTGAGTGCCAGTCACTCTCCATCTCCCTTTCTGCTTTTCCTTTAATATTCTCCAGGCCAAGCAAAGCTTGCAGGAAATAGCTTCAGGAAAACCAGCAGTGACTTACCAATTACATTTGTAATAGAGTTTCTGGAGAGCTAAACACACCTCTTCTGAACTGATTTCCTGCCACTTCTATTGTGGTGGATGCTGCATATGAAAAAACCCCAGCAGTTTCTTCTCCAAATAATCCCTATTAATCTGATGGAAAAGAGGAATTTACTTTGAGGTGAAAGTTTGCAATACAGAAGGAGTAAGCAACTTGGTCACTCCGCACCCATGCTGCTCTCATGCTGGCTCTTGCCCAGAAGCATCCTGCAGCCACCCTGGCTTCAGGCACCACTTGCAGTTGTTCTCGCTGTTCAAGAGACTCCTCATCCCACCACCTCCACAAAAATGTTTGCGTTTTCTCCCCAGCAAACAGCCCACTCACTGGATGATCTCAGTGCTCTGACATTGCCAGGCACTTCCGACACCAGATAATCCCCGTGGCATCTCCGAGCACATGGGGAGATGGTTTTGCTGCTGATCTGTAAGTCGGTGCACAGAGTTTGCTTACCAGGGTGGAAATGCATTTTTAAAGTACTGGAATGAAATGCCACGTATGCCACAGGACGATGCAAACCATAGAGGCCTCTGCCCTCCTGCCCTGGGCCAGGGTTTATTCCATAATCAGGTTTTGGGTTTTTTTTTTCTCTGTGTGGCTGTATTAACATCCGTGACAGGGACAGGGTCTGTGCTGTTGAGGTATAAGAGTGGCTTAGGAGCAATAGAGATGTTTTGGTTTTACCTTCTGAAACTATCTCCTACAAGATCACACTTTAGCTGATAACAACCAGATCTCAGGACAGATGTCAACACAGGAAGGGTGGGACCATGTGGGGTTCTCTCCTGCAACGTGTCCTAGTTTAAGAAGGCAAAGAGAAGGCAACAATAAAGATTGCACAGTAAATTTTTCAAAGTTTGATGAGTAAGGCTGCAAAGGGTGCCCAGAGAAGCTGTGGCTGCCCCTCCCTGGCAGTGTTGAAGGCCAGGTTGGATGGGGCTTGGAGCAACCTGGTCTAGTGGTAGTCGTCCCTACCCATTGCAGGAGGTGGCACTGGGTGAGCTTTAAGGTCCCTTCCAACACAAACCAGTCTGGGATTCTATGAAACACATTTCTCAGTTCTTTTTTTTTAAGGCCACCATCGTGATGGAACCAGCACTCCCTACCTGACACAACTTGATAGCCAGTGGGTGGCTGCCCTTATGTAGCATTTCCAGCTTGAGTTGTTCAAGCCATTGGGGTTTTGTGAGTATCTTAAATCAAGGTTCAGCTTCTCTAGCTAAGATTTAGCCTCCGTTCTTTCAGAGCAGAGAGACAGTGCTGTAGGCACATCCCAAATGTTGTAAAGGAAGGAAGTTGGCGTCTTTCAACTTTCATTCAAGTTGGGTGCAAAGAAAAGCATTTCAGGGAATGCAGGCAGACTTCATTTTCCTTTACTGATCTGTTTTGATCTTTAAATTGTGCTTACCCATCTGGCCCAAGGCAGAGAACTGTGACAACAACTGCATTTGTTCCGGTGCCAGCCAATAATAAAAGATAAAGGGTTTGTTTTGGAGTTAAC
This sequence comes from Aegotheles bennettii, assembly GCA_013398125.1. NCBI lineage: Eukaryota > Metazoa > Chordata > Aves > Caprimulgiformes > Aegothelidae > Aegotheles > Aegotheles bennettii. The sequence goes on from VZRW01008538.1 coordinate 343,379, forward strand.
CACGAGGACCGGCCCCCGCCTGCAGAGCTGCACGAACACTTTCAATGAACGCCCTTCAAAAGTTTGGGAAACCCATCTTGAAAGGCATTTAGAAAGTGAATAGCTGCTCGTGTGTTGGGCTGAGGACAGGAGACAGCCAAGGACTGTGCAGAGTTTTCATGTGTGTCAGAAGATAAATGTCCTGTGGGAGTGCTGGCATCTGGGCCACTGGGTGTATCTTAGGGGAAAATCAACCCCCTGGGTTACAGCCAGGATGATTTGGAAGCCTTTGTTGATTTAGCACAGGAGTAATCCCATGGGATGCAGCAAGAAGAACGTTGCTAATGGGGGATGTTGCTTCTACCTGAGCAGATCAGCAGGGATTGAAACCTGACCTTTCGCACCTCCTTCCACTGCCTTCAGGTTGGGAATGTCTTTGTCTTTGTATCGGAGATTCACTGTGGCCATTCTGGCCCAGCTGTTTGCCCCTGTTTTGGCAGCCTCTGTTCAGCTTGTTGAGCTCTCTGTGAAAATGTGTCTCTTCCAGAGCCAACCAGAGTAGCTGCTCTGCTGTTCCTGCAGACAGCAAGCAGTTCCCCACGGTGCCCTCACCAGATACACGGACTGCCATCGCCGACAAAATATTCCATAGCTGAATAGCATGGAATGTAGCCAGCAGAAAGTCACCTCTCCTTGCCAGCATGAGCACCTCCTCCACCAGTGCAGCTACTTATCATCCTCGAAGGAGAGTCATAGAATCACAGAACCATAGAACGTGCCAAGTTGGAAGGGACCCTCCAGGATCATGCAGTCCAACCCCTGTCCCTGTGCAGGACACCCCAGGGTCACCCCATGTGCCTGAGAGCTTCATCCAAACGCTGCTTGAGCTCAGGCAGGGTCAGTGCTGTGCCCACTGCCCTGGGGAGCTGTGCCAGTGCTCCACCACCCTCTGGGGGAAAAACCTTCTCCTGACATCCAACCTGAACCTCCCCTGATTCAGCTCCTGCTGTCACCCCCAGTCCTGTCACTGTCACAGGAGTGAAGAGATCGGTCCCTGCCCCTTCTCTTCCCCTCGGGAGGAAGCCATGGACTGCCATGAGGTCACCCCTCAGTCTCCTCTTCTCCAGGCTGAACAATCCAAGTGACCTCAGCCACTCCTCACAGCTCACCCCTTCTGGGCCCTTCACCACCCTCGTGGCCTCCTCTGGACGTGCTCCAGCAGTTTGATGTCCTGTTTGCACTGTGGTGCCCCAAGCTGCACCCAGTACTGGAGGTGAGGATGCACCAGTGCACTGGAGTCATAACAAGGCTTGGGGCAGGGAAAGTGGAAAAGGTCAGAGGTTGCTCCTCATCCTGTTACCCCCGATGACAATCACACATCTCTTTTGATAAAACATTGTGATGTTTGCAGATAGATTAAAAAAAATACTCAGGTTTATTGGCATTTGCTGTTAAAACTCGATTTGTGTAAGTGATGGATCTGGTTTGCCCTGTTGTGTGCTACCAGCACCTTTGTCGGGTGGTCTGGAGGCATCTGTTCCTGTGGACCTTGGACTGTGCTTCTGCAAAGGGGGCAGATAAAATAGACATAAACAGTTTGGTAGAAATACTTTTTAACACCTGTATCACCATAAATAACTTGGAGGAGCAGAGGGAGGCTGCAGGTGAGTAGAATGTCAGTTGTGAAAGTGTCTCTATTCCTCATCCATCTGTTTTCCATAGCACCATCACACAGGGGTGGGGTTTTTTGACTGCTCAGTGTTAGAGGCCCTGTAGTGCTGATTACTCTTCAGGTGTTTGCTTTGTGGGGGAAATTGTAGCAGAGCTGGAGCCTCTTCTGCAATTCAGTACTTAATCAGGTTCTCTCAAAATATGTTGAAAGGATAAGGCAGCAGAGAAAGCTCTGGTCATCTTCTCTCTGGGCCAGGAGTGATCGAGGCTCAGATGAACAAGATGGGGTTTCCACCTTAGCATGAGTGTGTGGAAGTGCAGATCTTTCCCTTCCAGAGCAACTTCTCAACAGTGCAATCAGTTCAGGTGGGGAACTTTCTCATTACATGGAATAAGAAGCAGCTGGAGAAAGTCCACAGAGAGGGAGTGGGTAACCAGGTTTGTAGGAAGCATAGCTTGCTAGGAATCAGAGAATCATAGAATCATTATGGTTGGAAGGGACCTCCAGGGTCATCAAGTCCAACCTTTATCCCATCATATTCCTAACCATCAGACCATCAGACCATGGCTTCAAGTGCCTCATCAACCCGTTTTTTGAACACCCCCAGGGACAGGGACTCCACCACCTCCCTGGGCAGCCCATTCCAGTGCCCAACCACCCTCTCAGGAAAGAACTTCACACTGCAATGTCCTCCCACCACACTCTGGGAGCACCAAGCTTCCAAGTGCCTCTCCCATCCCAGCTTGGATCCTTCCTGTCAGCGCTGTCTGGGTGGTCAGAGGTGGAGCTGGGTCTCCAGCACCTCCTTTTGGAGCTGGCTGCCCTGCAGAGTGCTCTCTGTCCCATTCTGTACAGACTACTGGTCTTTACTGGCATCTCCAGCCAGGCAAGGCAGCCCCTGGGCAGGTTATCATCCAAACCCACAACTCCCCAGAGCACCATCAGACTCTGCCAGAGATTCTGCCACGTTTCAGGGATCTCGAGGACTGCGGGAGGGAGAGGGAGCTCCTTGTCCTTAACAGGCTTTTCAGGAGGAACATGGACTCCCCAGGCACCAGGAGACCAGGGACCTGCCTAGGACAACTCCTCCGGCAGACAAAGCAAGAGCTAAGCAAGCTCCTGGTGCTCAGTCTGCTAAAGATGTGGTTCCTGGGCAAAGTGGGGCATGGTTGTGAAGAGAAGTGGGTGTGTTGCAGGTAGGAAGGAGAGTCATGAGTTTGAAACTTTGTTGGGATACTTCAACATTAGATACCAGAATATTTTTTTTCTACCTGTAGCAATTGTTACTATATAGAATAGATGGCATAGATGTTTTAAAATCTGCATTATTGATGAGTTGTAAGAAGCAGCTGGAGAACTTGTCAGAGAAGGTCTGGGTTTACTTGATCCTGCTTTCTTAATTACTGTTCTTTCAAGTTATTTCTTGATGAGATTAAGCTGCAATTGCTGGGATTTCTTCTGCCCTAAGCAACGAATACATCTGAACTCAGGTGCTGAATGTTCTCTCGTGTGTATTTTCAGACTTTTTCACAAACTTCACAAAATAGTGGAAAATTCAATATGATTTTTCTTACCTGTTGCTGCACCACAACATCCTCAAAGATTTCCTTTGAGTCTTCTGCTCCTGTTTGTCTTTCTGGCATGTTTTCCCACTTGGCAGCAATCTGCTGCTCAGCTGTTTTCCTCTAAGCTCTCCCTTTAGAGCTGAGGCTCCATTTTCCTTTGAGTGCAAGTATCCACGTGGAAAGGATCTCCAAAACATTGATCTTTGTATGCAAATCTTTCACTAATACAGACAGCTCTGGGGGCAAAGCAAGAATCTGTTTTAGGAATTGGTTTAATATTGTCATGGAGAGAGTTGGGGTCTGTTTTTACTGACCTGGAGAATCAAGCCAGGCATTCAATACTGTCTTATTATACATTTGAGCGTGTTTTCAGATCTTGTTCTTCTATCAGTGTTATCATCAGCTCTGTTAGCCTGAACTTGTGAATCTTTTGGCAGGTCAATAAATATTTTCTCTCCACTGTTTATAAAAGCATTTGTTGAGCACAGGGTTTTTTGGTACTAAAGTGATGGGCGGTCCTGTAAAACCTCTTCTTGTGAGACTCAAATATAATTTGGCTATATTGTCACTTCTAGATGTTCAGAAGGTTGCAGGCTCATCATAAACCTCCATAAATCTGTGGTGTTAACTGTATAATCCTGTGATATGATGGAGTTGGGGTTTGTTTTGTCAGCAAGTTGATTTTCCCATTATCTGTTCTATTGCTATGATAAAGTTGTCAGCATTTCTCTTAGGAAGTTTTCCTCGTTTGTGTAACATCCTAAGGTTTCAGTAGTAAGATTCAGAACTTGCTCAGAGCTCCAGATATCAGGAGAAGGGTTTTCCCCCAGAGGGTGGTGGAGCACTGGCCCAGCTCCCCAGGGTGATCACAGCACCAACCCTGCCTGAGCTCAAGAAGTGTTTGGATGATGCTCTCAGGCACATGGTGTGACCCTGGGGTGTCCTGCACAGGGACAGGGCTTGGACTCCATGATCCTGGAGGGTCCCTTCCAACTCGGCATGTTCTGTGATTCTCTGCCTCTCTGTTTCTCACGCACTTGGTCTATAATAGATGTCTTCCCCTACCCTCCCTTGGGTTGCACAGACATAACTATCTGTAGAAAAATATGCTGTGATGCATTCTCCCCCAGTTTGGGAGTGTAATGGTGCAACCACAGTAAAATATGTCCAGATGGCTGGGAGTATTATCATCTCCTCTCACTTTATTCCACATTTGGGAACGCTGGAGTTGGTGTAATGAACTTTCATTTTATATTTAGGCCCAAACATAACATAATCCCTTTTTAGTTGTTTCTGTTCGCTTCTGTTACATTGTGGAGCTATGTGTTTCCAGTGAAAAAGAATGCTTCCTAAAAGAGATGTTACTGAAAGCATGAGCAATCACATTTTTCTGCACTTAGTTGGCCAGTTGTGTCTTGTTGCCAATTAACACATTCAGCTGACATTTTTTTGAGGTGTTTTTTACATATAACGAAGGCTTCCAAACTTTCTGATTCCACTCCAGTGTAGCATATATTTAGGCTAAGAAAAGCAGATTCTGCTGTAATTGTGCTCACAAATTAAGTTCACCAGGCACTTCGTGTTTGGCCCAGGACCTAATCCTGGAGGTTGCTGTCAAGCTCTCTGCAAGGTCTTCAGACCTCCCTTTGCTCCTATGGTTGGGTTTTCTCTGGGTGCAGAAGCAGCTGCTGAATTATGCATCCAGAAGGGGTTTGGGGCTCATGAATCATAGGTGAGGTGATGACCCCAAAGACACGTGCCAGGACTTGCTCTCCAGAGTTCAGGATTGTAAAAAACCTTTGGGTTTGGGTTGGATTTTGTAGTTGCCCAAAACGTGGAGAATAACTTTTATGCCGTTATGTGATCCAAAGTAAAAAGCAAAACCTTGTCTGGAAGGAAAAACATCATTTGGTTTGGGTTTTATTTACCTCCCAGCAGGGAACTTCTCCCAACAGCCCTCTCCCTCCTCACTTTGCACCTCATAAACAGTGTTCCTGAAATCAGAGCAATGCATTGGGGATCTCCGTTTAATAATAGAAGCGTAGGACCATGTTTGCACCATGTAATGACCATGATACAGCAACTCCTGAGCAAACTGTTCCTGGAAATAGCCTCAGTAGAGCTGTATCAGCTCAGTGCTAGGCTTGAGCTGATATATCATGTAGATGCATTGGTAATTAGCCGACCAGTGACGAGTGTTCTTAATTAAAACGGGTACAGCACTGCTTTCCTGCTTCTGGAACATGCGTTGTGTCTGTGTGTTTTGTTTAGCATCACTTGGGATTATTGATAAGCATCACGTTTTTATGGAAAATAGGGAATGAGAGACCAAGGTGTTGCAGAATGACAGATGGTTGAGGTTGACAGGGACATCTGGAGGTCACCTGGTCCAACACTTCTGCTCCGGCAGGGCCACCCAGAGCTGGTTGCCCAGGACCACGTCCAGATGGCTTTTGAATCTCTGAGGAGGGAGACTCCAAAATCTTGCTGTGTAGACTGTAAGTCAGTGGAAATACAGCTTCAAGGTCAGGGCTACTTGTGGGAGATTTGGAGACCCAACTTCATATCCCTCATCCTGCCCCAGTCCTGTGGACTCTCTTTATTGCTGTGTCACCCTCTCATCTTGACCAGCAGGTCCAGCCTGGCCTGGGAGACCATTGCCAAGTGCTACCTAACGAGGAAAAGTTGCCCTTATTGGCAAAAGAAAACAAACAAATTTGGATGTAAAATTTCAAATGAAGTCTTGAATAATTCTCACAGTCCTTCGAAGCTGGCTTGTTGCTGACCCTGTACCCTTGGTGGCTTTGTGTTCTGCATTCGTTGTGTCTCCGTGTGGTCTCAATCTTTTATCTGTTGCTGGTTAGAGCTGATCTTTTCTCCCCCTTTAGGTTTTTTTATAATTTATTTCTGGTTGGATGAAAGCAGAGCAGGAAAAATCTGCACAGTCATACATGTGGCTGAGCAGGTTCGGGGCACAGATTCATTCCAGTAAATCCTTAACTGATTCTTAGTTTTTTACCAGCTTTAGGAGTGGTTTCCAGATGTCTCCCATCGTAACAAAATACACCTTGGCTGTTAAGAGTTCAGATTGTGATTGTATGTGCTGGTTTTCTGGTGAACATTTGCTCAGCCCCAGACAATGAGGGCAAAAAAGAGCTCTCTCTGAAAGCCAGATGGGAGAGATGCAGCTGGATGTATGAAACGTATACATAGAGGGGTCCATTAATTGAGGTTTCTCTTGTATTGCAGTGTTCCCACATTCCAGAGCCTTCCTGAGGAGATACTTAGTAAGCTTGCAGATGTCCTTGAAGAGGTAAGTGCTTTTAATTCTGAGCACTAATGAGTTCAGAGACTGTGAGCCTTCTAGTGGCAATATCCAGGCTCTTTTCTCCGAGAGAGGAGCTTCACAATTTTGCTCCCAATTACGGTTGACTGTTCCAGCACATCGAGACGACGAGAGGAGCTGTGTGAAAAATGAATCCAGATTGTAACAGGGCTTGCATATTGTTAATTGGATTTCTGTCGTTTCCTGGGGTGTGCAGAAGGGAAACTTTCTTCTCCAGCCCTTGGTTCAGTGGTAGAGAAGGGGGGATGTGAAAATACCATCTCCTTTTGGATTCGATGAGGCAATATCATACATTAAAGGAGGTGTTGGGGAAAAGCTGTTCACGTAAGAGCTATGGCAGAGAGGGGCAATGTAATACATGCTGAGATATTTGATGGTCAGGATGGAGCTGTGCTTTGCCTGCCTGGGTGTAGTGAGTATCCCATTAGTGTCAGGCTTTTAAAAAAAAAAAGAAAAACCACAAAAACCCACAACAACAACAAAAACCCCCCAAAACCCCCAACCAACCAAACCAAAACAAAACCAACTAAAAAACCCCACACCCTACCAAAAAAACCCCACCCCAAAACCAAAAATCACCAACCCCCCAAAAGAAACCCCCTATGTTACCCTGTAAGGGAATGTGGCAAGTAGATGTAAAAATATCCGAGTTGCGTTGCAGGCAGCTTGTCCACATAGTTCATTCCCATAGCGCTGTGTTCAGGGCCTCCAGAATTGCGTGTGATTAAATATTGCAGAAACTGTTAATCAGACCTTTCAAAATGCAGCCCTGGGTGTTTTAACTGCAGCAAATCTCTGTGTACGACAGCAATTTATTTCGTTCCTTGTTGGTTTTTCGCGTTCTTGCCTTGCCATCGTGAGCAACCCTAATAACTATATTTATAGGAAAACGTTCACCACTGCCATCGATTTCAGGAACTACTGACATCTAAGTTGATTTCTTTTTTTTCAGAGCATCGATAGGGCATTGTTATTTCTTTGCCTTTTTATTTAGTGTACAGATAAATTCTGTAATCCAAACAAATCAGGCGTTCGTTGTACAGAACAATTGCATATTCATAGGTAAGCTTTATTTCCTTTACTGCCAGACAAGTGCTCAGATTTAGAGAGAAAAGGCATATTAACTCAATATACTGTGAATTAAACTTGCCTTTCTCAAACCCATATGCCCAACCAGAAAGAGTTTAATTTGCTTGGCTTACATAACCAACATTAAAGTCCTTATCAAGAGTTAAGGAAAAGAATAAAGTCAATAAAACTTTTTCACTTAAGGGACACTTAAAGTTTTAGGGCGGTGGAAAAAAGATCATAACAAACCTCAATGAAGAAATGTGGCACAAAAGCAGCATCTTTGGGGATAACTCTGTACCCTCAGGGGGGAAGAGATTGCGAGACAGTCTGGGCATCCCAGTCTGTACTGGGATATGGCTTCTAGTTTCCTACTTTGGATCACCCTTGTTATATTCCCTCTGGATTTGTCTTTGATTTAGTGGATGTTTTACATATTTTTTTTAAATCACTCTACTATGTTATTATGCTTTTTGTATTTAACAGTATCCAACTTTTTGGAACTAAGCAGCAATAACTATGTTTTATCCTGTGTTGCTGTAACAAGGGTTGGATTAGAAGTGACTGATTTGGCACAGTTTGAGGCAGGGGAAAAAGAAATCTCTTTCTTCATGTCAAGATTTCATGCAGGTTTTGAGTTTTTTGATACAGTGCTGTGAATAATGCAACACTTCTGTCCTACATTCTTTAAATAATTTTTAAAACTGGTTAACTGAAACTGTGAGACAAGGAAAAAGACTGGTTTAATATCCCATTATCCAAATCAGACTTGGGAAAGGCATTATAAAGACAGTGGGGGGGAATGAAGATCAGTATTTGATAACATGATTTCACTTCTAGATTGATGGAAATAGTACAAGTTCCTGGGATAACTGGAGGATTAACCAAACCTGGGGTAATTTCCTTTTCTCTATCAGTGGACTTTACGTTGGGTGAGATTGCTCCCACCAGTGAAACTGCTCCTAATTTAGAATAGAATAATTTAGAATAGAAACGAGTCTATTGAGTTCAGCTGTCGCACACTCAGACCCAGGCTACTGATATGCTGTGGTTTTGCCAAGAAGTCTTCTCCTAGGAATTAGCCTTCTAGGGCCATGATTCCCCCCATTTCCAGGCCCTTGTCCCAGGCATGGAGGTTTCTCCAACTGTGGATCGTTGCAGTTGACACCAATCTCAACAAGCATTGATGTAAGGTGTAGCTGGTCTCATTAACAGCTCTCAAACCCTTGGGTCACCACTGCAGTGATTTTCATGGCATTGGGAACCCAAGCAGCCTCTGTTTATCCTCCTGCTTGCCAAACATGTGAGTTAACAAGTGATATGTTTCTGCAGCTTGAGATTAAATTCTTGTTTTCCTTGGATTTTGATAGCTCCATGTCTTAAGGAGATGGGGTTTATGTCTGCCTGTAGGAGAGTCCTCTCCAATCACTTGCAATTCCTTTCCTAAAATCCATTTGATGCAAAGTTCCTGTGAGATTCATCCAATTTACTGTGTGGGATGAGAAGCAAGATTTTTAATTAGTGGGTATTGAGTCAAAATAAACACGTGGGTTTGTGGTCAGGTTGGCCTACACGAAGCTATTGGCAGGGGGGGCTGCTTGAGAGAGGCAGGGAGGCAAGTTTGTGGTGCTCATGCTGTGCAAGGGAGGAAGGACCCAAATTCATCAGTTATTCTGTATGAGGAACAATTGTAATCTTTATTTTCTAGTGGGATGGTGCATATCATCTCACCTTTGCTGCGTGCCTGGGATGCAAGAGGTAGCATGCAGCACCAGAGTCTAGCAATCAGTACTTGAATTTCCAGAAAAGAATAGAATTAGTGTTTTCCCCAATATTTTCCTAATTTTTCTTCCTTAGTGCCTGCTTTTCCTTGTTTCTCTCCAGTTGAAAAAAGCCCTTCTTGACCTCTCTCTGACTCTTTAAGCATCATGTCCTTGGCCACTCCTTCCTAAAAAACCCTATTGCCTGATACCTCAGGCCTCCAGCGTGCGTGCTCACAGCTCCATGGCTTAACAGCATTGAACTGGTGGCAAAACAGTTTCACCGTGCTGTATTTTGGTAAAGAAAATCAACATGTTGGCATTTAAATATTGGAGGATTAATGTAATCGGAAAAGATAACAGCAGCCAGGATGCTGCTTAAGCAGAGCCACGTGCCTTACCCCCACCCAAGTGCTGCGTGGCTTGGGTTGAACACCTCTGTTGGTATTTATGGTATTTATTTGCTCTGGGGGAACACAAATCTCCTTTGGCAAGCAGTAAAAGTGCCCTCTTGCACTGAATAATTTTTATTTCCTTGGGAATTTGTTTGCAAATAAAAAGACTCGCTGTAGATGATTAATAGCTAAGCTTAAAAGTTCTTTTTTTTCCATAAACCTGAAAAACTTTGTGGAAATGAGAAAGCCTGACCTTTCTTTCTCCACTTTTGAAGGCTTTGGAACAATTTATGGTTGTCTTTTCTGATATCAGACTTTTTTTCCTTTTTTTTTAGCTGTAAGAAAATCAGAAAGTCTTTTTTTTCTCCATCATTCACCCTTAATGTGTATCAGTTATATAGCACAAAAATAAATGGATTTTTGATAATAAACAACCCTAAGAATCTGTAGCCTTAGTATCACATCACTTCATTATCATGTGGGCAGCTTATAGCAGAAAGAAATAAAGTATGAATTTATTTTTATGTAGGAAGCCAAAATGCATGAAAACACCCCTGGAATAACTTTGAGCAACCGAGGTACCATCCACATAGGACTGCTACTGCCAACATTTAGGGATCCTCCCCTTCTCCCAGCCCCTAAACTGGGAGGCAGTGCAGGGATGCCACTGCCCTGGTGGGAAATTTGGGAGGAATAGAAAGAGCATCATCCTCAGCTCCAGGTCTCTGGGAGCTTTCGCCTCTTTTTTATCTCATGGCAGTGGAGGAACCAGTATCTAGAAGGACCCTGAGGTGTTGTCAGAAGCCCTGGTGGGTCATGGTGCTGTTGATGTTACACAGACAGTGTTTCTGGTGTCTCACCCAATGAGTATCTGGAAGATACTAACATTGCCAGTGTTTTAGTCTTTATGGATTAACTCCATTTGTTAAATGAAATGAAATCCTTAAGAGAGGAGGACAACAAGTCTGTGAGGATCCAATTGCTGGGAGCTGCACTGCAGACAAGAGAATGAAAAAGGGGATTTATGGCCATAAAAGAGAAACAAAAACCCAACCTGAAACCTCTGGTGTAATTTCTCAAGATGTGACTCCTCATGGTAAATGTATGGGTGCTTTGTCTGCCTAGAACATAGCACAGTGCCTCCAGGACATGTGTTTGCCCACTGTTGGACACCTTTGCAATGAGGAGGGGGGAAATCAGATGAGTGGCACTTGGCTGATGGAGCCAGAGTGGCATTTTCCCCTGCCATGCTCCCAGTCCAAACTCGTCGTGTTTTGGCCGTGTGTACTAGGACAGGTTGGAACCTCTGGAGGGGCACATGGGGTGGCAGTGGGTGGACCTCACAGAATCACAGAATCCTGGGGGTTGGAAGGGACCTCGAAAGATCATCTAGTCCAACCCCCCTGCCAGAGCAGGGTCACCTAGAGTCCATCACACAACTGACCTCCTGTTAGTGGCCTTCAGCTCTGACCATGCATCTGAAAGAGCTTTCCAAGAGATCAGCAGGAGACAACTGGTACTTCTGGCAGGAGGCAGAGGGGCTGCTGGGAAAAGGGAAACCAGTGGGCAGGCAGAAGGACAGCCAAGGTTGAGAAGATGTTGGAAATGTCTGGAGGAAGAGGAATGCTGGGCTGGGCTCTGCGTTCCCGATATGACCAAAGAGGATGATGAGCTTGTACTGGGCACGGGCAGCGCTCAGAGGCTCTGGGCTGGCATCTCCTTCTCTCTTTCTTTTTTCCTTCTTTTTACTACTCCCTCCTAGGCCTCTTCCCTCTTGTAAGGGTATCCTCTGTGTCGTTCAAAAGCAAAGCTTATATCCTGAGAAGATTTCTATCTCAAATCAGTAGCTCAGGTAACAATAAGTATAATTAAGGTTGCTTGACCTTGTCTCTTTTGAAACCATTGCCAGTTGCTTATGATTTTGATGACTTATCCATTCAATCTAAAATCATTCACTGTGGCTACTGGCCTACAGGTCACTTCTCTGATTTTTTTTTCCCAACTCAAACTACTAATCCTGTTTCAAAGGAGGAGATTGCCTTGCCCGTGCGTCAGGGCTGGACTTGTTATTCGCCTGAGTATCTGTCCCAGCTCCCTTTGGTTATGTAGGGCTTACAAGGTAAGGGCAAGGAATCAGAGAGCCTGGGGGACCTGGAGAAAATAATCTGTGATTTCAAAGTTTTGTACTTGTAAATACACAGGAGGGGATTGAATTAAGGTTCCTTTGCTGCTTGGGATTTAGCATACTGATCCATGGGAGATGTTACCTGGCTGAATCCGAGCGGTTTGAGCGACAGCAAGCGACAAATTCGGTTTCAGTTTGGTTACCAAAAGACTGGAGCTTCTTTTTGTGCAGATAACGTCAAATCTAAACTGCATCAAATGGGTTCTTCTTGTGTATTGTGTGCCCAGAACGCTAGACAGCTTCACCATGTACATGTTACTGCTATAGGTATATAATATTTTGTGATATGTCGCATGTATAATATATAAACATTATATAAAATAGGTATTTAAATATAATATAATTATGACTAATTGCAAATGCCTTCATTAGCAAGTCCTAGGTTTTCCCTGCTGTAATGGTACAGTTTGGCTGGGGAGCACCTTAGGGCCATGGGATTGCCATCCCCTGTGTCTCCCAGTGCACATTTGGGAAACCATTACACCAGAAGCATCGATACATCAACATTTTAATTTAATTTAAATTAATGCACTAGAGAGGTCCAAGTGCTGGTGCTGTGCTTCTTCCAGACTGGGGCAGCCAGGATTTGGCTGCCTCATTGATCCCAGCACATCGTAGGGGAACGGCACTGCCAAACGTTCGAGCGGGGCGAGAGGTGTTAAATGCTGCAGGCGGCCGATGCCAAGCCTGAAGTCTGTGTTCTTGCAGCTCGCTGGCTGCGTGCAGAGCACATCTCGGGGGTGTGATCTCCAAGTGCTGAAAGCAGGGATCACAGTGCCTGGCTGCAGCTGTCTCATTAATGCTGCGGTAAATTTAGGTGATGGGGGTTGCTTGCCGCTCTTGGGGTTTTTTTTCCCAATTAAGGAATAAATTGAATAAGGCATAAATAGTGAAAGAAAACCAAAATTCATCTGTGTTTTTAGTCGTGCAGGTCCTGATGAAGAGCGACAGTCTTGGAAATAGAGTTGCTCATGTTCTGCCAGCCATCCTCCCTGCTCCACGTCATGAAATTAGGATGGACCAGAAATTATTAGGATGCCTCCATCTCATTAACAGAGCCTAAATACAGTTCTCCTTTTATGCCACATTGCGTGGCAATACTGAATAGAACAGGAAAAATACACAAAATTAATTCGCTTTCAGCATAATTATTTTTTTTTCCTGCCTAAATAAGACTGAGGATCATTGTCAGGTAAAGGAAACCAGATCCAACACAATCCTTTGCTGGTCCATCCTGCAGGTGTCATTACGTTAAGCTTGATGGCAGGTTCTGCCTGGACCAGAGCTGATTGACAGCAGATAAATACTGATCTGATTTAAAGGCCCAAACTAGATTTGAGGGGGGATTAGAAATAAACAGGGAAGACTAAGCTGTTTAGCTTAGGAAACATTGATTTTTATTTTATTATTTGTCTTTTCTGATTAAAACTAGCATTCTGCTGGGGTATACTTTCCAAAGGAGCTAAGGGATAGAGTTAGAGAAGTGCTGCCTGTGGGGACAACAAAATAGATTCAATCACAATTGAATCAATCATATATGGACTAAATTTCAACTTGATTCTTACTTACATTAATTTTTCAAATGACATTCAAGATAACATAGGTTTGGTTTTGCAGGTGCTCCAGGAAAAAAGCTTTTTGGGTCTACTGCAAATAAAAAAAAGGCATGAGAAAATGAAATGCAGTTGGAAAAAATGATGTGTGAGAGTACAATAAAGTACTCAGCTGCAAGGTTTACAGCAATGGAATGGAGTAGTATCCTCTCCTGGTGTCATTGACAAGTTTTTTCTGGCCTTTAAACCTATGGAATATGTGTGTATGTATAGTGCATGTGTGCTGTATCTCCCACCACAAATCACAGGGAATTCCTTCCAGCATGAGAAACCAGGACTGCTGAGCTAATTGGAAAATACCTCTGCCTCTTCCAGTTTTGATCACAGTACAAATTGCAGATACATTACCTAAATCTAATTTTAAAAGATGTTGGGGAGAAAAAGAGAACTGTGATCATTTCTCTCCATGTGATGATGTGGGTGTGGTGATGCTGGCGTTAGAAGCTGCTCCAGCACTGGCGTTGGGATAAAAGGTGTCATTTTGCTGTAAGTTTTAAGTTCTTTTTCTTTTTTGGTTTTCTTTATTGTAGGGACTGCCCATTTAAAGGCAATTACAAGTAAGCTCATGCTTAGTTACCACATCAGAGGAGTTAAATATTCCTGGGTCCCTGCAGGTACCTGCCAGGACCCTCATCATCCATGTACTCTGGTCTCCTGTTCTTGAGGCCCTCAACCCAAGCAGAGTTTGTGAGCAAACTCAAAATTGCAGCAGGTGAATGATTCAGTCTTAACTAGAGCATAAACTTTTATTCAGACTTGAGGCTGTTATTTCATTTGAAAGAAGGATGAAGGACAACAGGACAAGCTGCCTGTTAAAATCAAAATTTGCAACCAAACTGAATAAGCCCTTTGACGCTCCCATCCTACTAAAAAATGCATGTGATTATTTTGATGGTTTCCATGGCCACTCCGTCCTAGAGGAAATGAAACCCAAAAAACCTAAATGAGACGATGCTGATATGAGGCACAATTCTTTTTTCCTGTACTTGTTTGGGATCTGGCACCCAAGTGCATCCTGCCGCGCTGCTTTTGTTCGATGTGAGCGGGGTGGAAAACCACCTTTGGGCCAGGCAATGCTGTCTGCAAACACAAATCAGCTAAATAATGTCCTGTATCAATAATGGGGATGGAAAAACAGAGCGAGAGGAGCAGCATGTTTCATAAAATGGAAATTCATGATCACCAAGCCAAAACCCAAGATAAGCACCACTAAATATTTATCTGGTTCATATGACCGTGGCTGAGGGAAATAGAATGATGCTGGTTAAAATAAAGGTGCTGGGAAGTCAAGGTGTAATCAAGTCCTTTACTATTGGCTCCTTTTTCTCAATTTTACTGCTTTTCTAGTAGAGTGTGTAGTGCAGGAAACACTGGAGCTATCTATGCCCGCAGAGCATATGGACTTCTTCAGAAAAACAGCAAAGGAGCGTTTGTAATTAGGGAAAGCTATCTACAAATAATTGCTGTAGGCTTTAGAGTAAAGATGGGATAGTTAGGAATGTGTAAGGAGATGGCAGTATCTCTGCCCTTTCTAAAGTGTAGATATAATGAACATAGGGAAATGGTTCTGCATCCATATGGCCAGGACTTTGAATGAGTTGTACCTTAGGTGTCTTCGGGAGAAAAAAACAAACCCAAAAACCTCACCTGTGCAAGGGCTGCTGAGGTTGCTCCCTGCTGACCTGTGCTGAGACTTGGCTGGATTTAAGACTCAAACCGCCCCACCCCCCAAACACCAAAACGCCCACTTTGATTAAAAATAGCAGGGTTTGTGCTCATAAGCTCCTCCTTTTGTAGTATCATTGGGCTCCTTGCTGGTGGTAGGTAGGCTCTGACTGGAACTGTTGGCATCACTGGGAACTAGAGGTTGATTCAGCCTTCAGCAAACCCCCCTGATCAAGCAGCGGGTGACTTCTCTACTCTGGTACTCTGGCTCATGGCAGAGGCAGGTGAAGGCTTGGGCTGATGCTACTGAACAGAACTGGGCAGAGGTGGTGGGACAGGACCTCTCCCTAGGGCTTAGGCAGGTTGAAGTGGAAGGTGCAATCGCAGCCCTGCTCAGTGTAAAGGACAGAGACAATCAAATGGCACTGATGAGCAGATGATGAAAACCATTGTTTGCAAAGAAACACCTTAGACCCCAGATGTGAACGTTTTTTGTACAACCAGGGTGATTCTTTAGTGCTGAATGTAATGATCCTTTTTTTGTTGTGTATCTATAAAATGCATTACACTTGTGTTCTGCTTGTCACAGGAATGTTTTCTTTAGAAATAGGTTAATATTTCCACCTCGACAAGCCTTGGCAAAACGTGCCAAGGCTTTGCTTGGAAATTCTTTAAGGCATGTTCATCTTGCGCTCCCTTTCTGTTCATATTCCATCCCCAGGCTGCAAGGGATCTGTGAGGTCTCATGGACATTGGCATTGTGAGGTTTGCTGTGCCATGCCTGCAGTTTAGCAAGGAATGCTGTCTTGTCCCTGATGCACCCTGTTTCCTACCCAGGTCTTGGCTGAGTCCTCCCCTGGTGTTTAAAACCTTAGCTGCTGTCCGTGCAGCTTGTTTCCTGGTTCCTCCACTGACCAGCTAGGCCTTTCTCTTGCCCTGTCACCACAAAATCTCTATTGCCTTTTCATAGAATTATAGAGTCATTGAGGTTGGAAGAGACCTTCAAGCTCACCCAGTCGAACCCCCACCTCCATCCCCACTCACCCACAGCACCCAGCGCCACATCCAGACGCCTCTTGAACACCTCCAGGGACGGTGACCCCACCACCTCCCTGGGCAACCCATTCCAATACCTAATAACCCTTACTTCTTCCCTGTTCCCTCCATCATGTACCTTCAAATCCCTTTTTTCTCCAGTTAAATCCCTGTAATGAACTCACATGAAGCCATGTCCCTGACTTCCACCAGCTCGGCATGGGTAACGGCTTCACATCTTCTCCTGGTGGGACCTGTTGGGTGCCTGCAATGGGTGCAGCCAATGAGCACGGCAAAGCTGTTGGTTGCAGAGGGCTTCTGCCAAATACGCTTTGTGGTCAGGGAATTATGTTCTCTTTTTAACTGATCTTTATACAATGAGTGTTAAACTCTCTCAAGAACCAGCTTGCGTTTACACTGAAAATCCCAGCAGCTTCAGAGGGATCTTTTTTTGGAGGCTTTCCATGGGCAGCTGGATTCCCCTAGAGATAGTGAGAGTTTATTATTATTTAATTTACTGGCACAAGTACTGCTGCCCTTTTCTCTGGGCTTATTTCCTAAATGACAAACACAGGATCTGGGGGGATTTTTTCCCAGTGCAAATTGTACAATCCACTGAAGCTAGGTCAGAGCTCCCTAGCTGGAGAATTCCATCTCCTACGGCTGTCTGAAGCATGTGGATACATGTATTAATGTAAATCTCCAGGAGAATCCCGAAGGATGCTCGGAAGGGTAGGGGTTTGGGGTTGTAAAGAGAGATTTCCTCAGCTGGTAATACAGCGTGGTAGCTCGCCGTGCTGTTGCAGAGCCACCTGGAGAAGCCACGACCTGCTCATTGGCATCAAATATTAACTCTCCTGGCTTCATTGCAGCCAGCAATGAAGATGCAAAAGCCAATGCTGGAGCCTGAGTTTTCAAGTGTAGTTTGTATTGCCACATACTTTTTTTATGTATCCTCCAAAAGAGTTGCTGTAGTTGCTTGTTTTTCAGCCGCCTCATGAGTAGCATTGTCCTTCCCAGATGATGACACTGTCCCCCTGCGTTAGCACCCCCCCTCATTAACAAACACCCTGCAGCAAGGTCGGTGGGTGGGAAAAGCCACCCCAGCCATGATGTGGTTGACCAGGGCACGTGGTGACAGCAGCCTCACGGAGCATTTCCCAGCAGAAGAAAATACCCACAATGTTGCTTTGAGCTCTGGTATTTTGTTTTTGTTATTATCTTTGGTAACAGAGGGCTGGGGGGATGTTAAAGCTTGCTGAGATAAGTTGGTGATCAGACATTAATTTGTGAAGGTCCGCGCTTGCCGTTGCCACTCTTGGGTTACGCAGGTTTTTGGGCACAAGAGTTTGCTTTTTGACAGGTTGGATTAAACCCATCTCTGGCCTATCTGGAAGATCTTTTTATGCTCCCTGTAAGCGGATTCTTCAGGCTGTCTGTCACAGAAAAGAAAACAAAAAGCAAAAAAACACTGAATCGCTTTTTTTTTGTTGTTGGTAATCTTAGATGTTTCCCAGGCTTTCATAGATATGGAAAAAAAAGGATTTAAGTCAATCTGTAAGAGATCATTTGCACACTGGCAGATTTGCAGCCCAGCTTTTAGACACACACAAGATGGATGTGAATTTTTTGTTAGCACATGGGACAGACAACAGGGAGGTCACTGGGGAGATCCAAGCAAATGTCTCCTCCATGATCCAGCCGTGTGCCTTATTTTCCCATATCCATTAGATTACTGGTTCCAGTTTTAGGAGGCTCTGCAGCATATATTTGGAAAAGCTCACATGGATTCTGTTCTTGTATGCATTTTGTTTGTTGCTTTTGCCTGCAGACAGGTCAGGGCTAATGGGTTGGTGGTTGCCCTTCACCTCTCATGTTGAGCAAACAGTGTCTATTCAATTCAAACTGAAATATAATTCAGATCTGTGCATCTGGAGACTCTGCTGCAGCCAACATGGATCAACTCAAGCTCCTCTCCCTGCAGCACCTGGACTCAAGGATGCTGCTGTCTCTGGGGCATGGGCAATGACTCTGGGCTAAAAGCAGTGCTGGGATACTTCCCTTTCCATCTGGATGGGTTGAAAATTGAACTAGAAAATGGAGGTCAGACATTAGATAAGAAATACTCTTCTCAAAGTCCATCTGTTTCTAGGGTGACAGCAAGGTATGGCACCACCTTGCTCCAGCGTGATGGGCAAGGTACACATTTGTATAGCAAACTATCCTTTTTTTAATAATAATAATGATTGGATGACTGATCTTAAGACAAAACCAAGCTATGTAATGTTAAAGAACTGTATCTATGAAAAAGACTTGTGTGAACATCTGCAGCAGTCCTGGTTCCTCCTGCACCAGCTGGTGATGCTCTGGTCCGGCAGCCTGGTTTGCATGGAGCATCTCGGGGGCCTGATATTAGAATGAAAAAGGAGCTTTTCTGGCAGCCTGAGCTCTCTCAGCCACCTCAGAATGTCTAAGGTGGATCTTCCTGTTGATGAGGTTCTTGCTCAGTGCCACAGAGTTGTGTGGACGTGGAGAGAGGAGGCCTGGGGCTCGGCCTTGCTGCACTGCCGTCATGGGAAGCCTGGAGGGAGGGTGTGCATAGAATCCCAGACTGGTTTGGGTTGGAAGGGACCTTAGAGCTCACCCAGTCCCACCCCCTGCCATGGGCAGGGACACCTTCCACCATACCAGGTCTCTCTGAGCCCCATCCAACCTGGCCTTGGACACTGCCAGGGAGGGGCAGCCACAGCTTCTCTGGGCACCCTGGGCCAGGCTCTCACCACCCTCACACCAAACAATTTCTCCCTCCCATCCCATCTCCATCTCCCCTCTGGCAGTTGGAACCCGTTCCCCCTCATCCCATCGCCCCTGCCCTTGGCACCAGTCCCTCTCCAGCTTTCCTGGAGCCTCTAAGGTGTTTCAAGGTCTCCCCGGTGCCTTCTCTTCTCCAGGCTGAACACCCCCAACTCTCTAAGCCTGTCTCCATAGGAGATGTCTCTGGTCTGCTGAGCATCTCCTTCTCATTTTAATAGCAGTTTTCAAAAATCCCTAGTTTTAACCCACATATCACTAGTTGAATACATACATACCTGCCTTTGGCTGATTTTGGTGGTAAAGAACCCAAGAAACTAAATCCAACCTTGTGCTCATTTAAAAATACTCCTCGATTTCCAGTGTCTAATCCCGAATGGTCTGAAGCAGGAAAAGTGAATAATTTCTAATAAAACTCCTTTTATCTGTGAGGCGCAGACAATGTGCTTTTTATCTGTAAAAGCAGAAAAATATAATTAGCAATTATATTAAAAAAACAAATATTAATTAACTGGATGGGTGTTTTCCCTTGGACTTCTACTCTTCTCTGCTGGTTTCTCCTATACCGTTGCCCACAGTGACACCTGCTGGCATTTGGAACGGGGCTGACTTGCAGGCTGCAGCCTCATGGGCAAGTCATGCCAGGGGTTAATTGGGGAAAATGGAAAGGACATTAAATGTGGTCATGGAGACACCTGTGGCCACCTAAAGAATGGCCGCCTAGCTTTGAATGCTGATCCTCTGCTCTGTGCTGAGACATCAAGCTTTGAGTCTTCCTGCACCAGCTGAGGAAGAGCCTCTGGCAGTGGAGCTGGTCGTGAAATCCCAGCTTTGTGCTAGGTGAAAGGTTGAGCATTAAATGGAGAGGTCCTCCTCCCTTCCCCAGCCCTTGGTGGCTTCTCAAATAGACCCTGGCTGGCAGGTTCTCCTTTTTTTCAGGGTGCTGAAATGAACTTGCTCACACTCACTTGAGTAGCTTTCATTTTTGTGTCTGAATATTATTAAGCATTCAATTAAGGTTTTGGGGATATATTTGAACTAACTTCTTATTTCCCACCATTGGTGCAGTGTTTGCAGTATCTCCAAGTTGTAATAGTAGTAATTGAAAAGTGTCTTTATGATAGCAGAAAGCCATTTCATCCTTAATCCATGAAATAGTAGGCACTGGATATCTTCATAGATAAACGCAAGACCAAGCCACTGGAGGAAGGGTGGAAAGCATTGGAAATGGAGTTACTGATGTGGGAAAATTGAAGTGGCCTTATTTCCATACCATGCAGGATCCAGCAAAACACCATTTGAGATAAGTTTTCTTATTTACATTTTTAATACCTTGTGGCTTTCTGTCCTCCTTAATAGGGAATTTCCTGTGAAGCTTCTGAAAGTGGAATTTCTTACCGCCGTAGGGGTCAAATCCCATCTGCTGGATCAGGCTTGTGAGGGGACATGAAGCCAGAAGGTGGTGATGGACAATTGCAGGGCTCCCTGCTGATACAATAAACTTATCAGCCACTGAGACAGACTGCTTGGTAACAGCTAAATCCTCTTCCCATAGTGCCTTCCAGTGAAAACGGGACATCTCTTTGGAGAAGCTTCTTGGTTTGACTGTGTATGTGTTGTTGGGTTAGATAATGGAGGTTTTGGGTTTGGCTTTATGTGTTTCTGAGGATTAGGTAGTTCAGATAGTTCCTTCTAACCCTGAACAGGTACGAAATTCAAAAATGTGTTCCTAATCTTCAGAGCTTCCAGGGAGTTGAGCACAGCTTGGAACGTCTGTCTCTCATTTGAAGTCTTCAGGGGTTATGGAAAGAATCCTGGGACTGTATTTGGGAGTCATGCACAAGTTTTTGGGTACTCTAGGTGACCCTGCTCTGGCAGGGGGGTTGGACTAGATGATCCTTTGAGGTCCCTTCCAACCCCTAGAATTCTGTGATTCTGTATATGGCTTCAAACCCTGTAGCAGCAGAACAGGGATGAAACTCATCATCTCAAAGAGGCCACTGCAAGTTGTATAACTCAGGCTTGGTGGTGAACCTCTTCGTAGGGCATTTCTGTAGCAGATCTGTCTTCAGTACCTCCCCAGAATAGATCCCTCTTCACCTTGAAGGTTTGGACTGGGATGGGCTCCATAACCTGCTGTTTCCTGGCAGATCCTTGCCTGTATTGCAGAGCTGAAGGGAGCACCAGTCCTGTGATGATTGGCGTTGATGATGGGTATGTGGAATGAAATCAAGTTGTGAGCTTTCATCAAACAGGTCTTGTGAGCAAAACATATAGAAATTGGGACTGGCACCATTTAATCCTGTGGTGCCCTCTCCTCGGCTGCTGTGCCTCCTGTCCTGGGGAAGGGTTTGGAAAGCTGAAGCAAAGCCTGGTCCTGCAGTACATGCCCACCAAGAGCTCCAAGTGGGATTTACAGGTTTTCTTTGCACCATTAAACGTCAACTCAGGTCACTCCTTCATTGCTTTTTGTCAAGTGGAACTACTAAAAATACTCAGACCTAACCTGCCAGCGTGGCAGATAAACTAATACTCTTCTCATTTCTAAAAAGAGGAGAGTCTTGCAAACACAAAGGAGAGTGAAGAAGCCAGCTATTTTTTCTGAGAACATTTTTTTACAGAGGATTGCTTGTAGTCAGGCCTCAGAGATGCCTCGTGGACAAGAAGAAAACCCAGCTTTGCAATGGGTACGTGCTTGGTGACCCTGCTGTTGGCCACCAGATGGGAGGTGAAGGGGCAGAGTGTGCAGGGTCGGGTTAGCAGCTCCCCAGAGCCTCCTGCTAGATGCTCTAAAGAGCACTTTGGTCTCTTCCTCGAGTCATTTGATGCTCTGTCAGCAGCAGGCAGCTTTGCTAACAGATGCCTGGCATCAGAAGTGAAACATTAACTGCTGTCCTGCCACCGTATGCTCGGGGGCCGTCACACTGAGAGCCTGCTTCAGTGTTCCTCCTTGGATTTCTCCCAGTTGGGTCCCAGTGCACAGCTGGGGTGTCAGAAGGTCGCCTGGCTCGTGTTTGGGTATCCCCAGAAAGGGTGGGAAATGCCCCCCTCCAAAAGCCATGTGGTGGGAAGGGCTGGAACTCAGCTTCTTGTTCGTCCACAGGCTTCTTGGGATCAGCCAAGTCTGTCTTTGGTTCTTCAGCTAAAAGTCACAGAAAGCAGGCAAGAAGGGATCTCTTGATGGAGATCAATGTCCTTCAGATGCTCTTCCTCCATTCAGCAGTATAGTTGTGCTGAAAAATAGCCTCTAAGTATCTCAAAATGAGTGTAAAATGAAAATAATGGACTACACTGGTAATTCAGAGAGAAGATGAGTGCAAAAATAGCTCATTGCTGGGAAAACCTGGGATGCTGCTGCAGTGGAAAATGTGGATGTCCTAAATCAGGCCATCAGTGGGACAGATGTGCTCTCCTCCTCCTGTCCCTTCTGAGTTCTGTCCACCATAAGAGACTGGGAAATGTACATAACACGGCAGTCACCAGTTTGATGTGGTTCTCTTAGCAGGGTGAAGGTTTCCCTTGGCTGTGTCAGAGTGGGATTTATTGACTGTGATGAGTGATCCAGTCTCTGTTGCAGTGCGACTCGATCCTGCGCTTGTAAATCCAAACTGTGATTTTCCAAATTCCTTGCAGACAAAGCCATAAAAGACACAATTCTTCATGCCTTGGAGTTGGGAAAAGCTCTAGTGAAGTAATCTCTGGATGGATGTGCTGTCCTTGCCCTGTAAGGAAATAGTCAGCTGTCTGTTAGCAGTGCTGCCTCTTGTGCACTAAATCTGACCTAGATTGCATTTCCCAGCATCGATCTGGTTCTCTTCTCAGCACTGATATTAAGGTACACTCGGAAAAAGCCGCTTTAAAGAGCTCAATAAATGCATTCAGTCAAATATTTATGTGCCTAATCATTGCACGAGGGACTGATGAAGATGTTACTGTTGCAGGCTTCATTCTTCACAGGCTTTATCTTTTGGTAATCTAAGCTCTTGCTGTCTTCTGAATTCATAATGTGGTTTGATTTGATTTTCTTCCAGCTTCATGTTTCATTACGAGTTGCACAAAAGCCTGGAGTAAGTTGTAGGCAGTGGAAAGGTCCTATAAAATCTCCTTCATCCTAGCGAAGTTCCCATTCCAGAGCACATTGAGAGTGAAAGTTCACTTGCTGCTCTAATAAATACATTTCAGCCAAATATTTTATCTTGGTTACTCCAGCATAATCCACTTCCAAAGTTCCTTGTGGTCCAAAGTGCTTCTTGGCAGACTGGGAGCGCAGCCTGAGTGGGTATGCGTGCTGGCTAATAAAAACCAGCTCTTATTTTTATTCCTTTGTGCAGTTAAGGAGAGAAATTGAGGGAAAAGGAGAGTATTTTATAGCAACAGCCAAAATCTGTGGGGATATAAAAGAGAGCATAAGATGTGTTGAATTCATGTGTTGAATCAGAACTGGTCGTCACCTACACAAACCCCTAAAGGCACTGCCAGACTGGAAGCAACTGGTGAACTCAGGGGTTTGAATTGGGCAAATGACCTGTTTCAGGGAAACTCTGTGGAGGCTGGCTAAATCAAATGCTCTTCATGATTTTGCTGCCAGTAAAGTCGGTTTCTAGTGACAATTTAAAGCCCATTTGCTTATGGTGGGAAGGTAGAGTCTCCTCTTCGATTTAGACCGCCAAAAGAAAATAAATTTCATTGCTGTTTACTTGAAGAGTGGCTGAATGTATTCCATTAATCAGCTTTTTTATTCCTCGTGATAAATTACAAAATTACTTTGGATCCTCGTGGCAGTGCAGATAACTTGTCTGAATAAACACGCAAAATTTGGAGCGAATTAAGGGAAAAAAACCAACATGAAACAAATATGTTGATTTACATTGTTTACTTCCAATTTCATTTTTGCAAGGAATTGATTGCCATTAATAGCTGTGGAACCGGTCTCTGGATTTACGGAGGGAAATTAGTGTTCCACACACATTCTTCCATGATCAAGAGAAAAACAAATCAGAGCTATTCAGGAAAGAAGGGGAGAAGAGCAGCTACTTTTCTTGCATTTCAATGAAATTTAATTAAAATCCGACATTTAAGTTGCTTGAGATTGGGGAGACGTTTTATGGAGCAGTGGCACAGTGTGATACCATTTCTGGTTGTATTTCCTCAAAACAAAGCTGTCAAAGTTGATGCTCAGTCGTGTTGCTGAGGGAGACCTTTCGATCTCCGTGTTTAAAAAGCAAAGCACCTTTCCCTTCCCAGGCACTTTACTGAGATGAAGCGATCTGAGTGACAGCAATCTGTTAATGTTCAAAGTAGGCTGGAATCGTGGGACAGGGGTTGCTCAGGTAGAGATTTTGAGCCTGCCAAAGCTTCTACTCAAAATTAAACCCATGCGACTGGTCATGGGCATGCAGATTTTTTTTCCTCGTGTTCATACTTTAGACTTTCCAATTGGCAGCTTGATTTATTATTTTTTTTTCCCCAGAGTCAACATCAACCCCATTCAACTTGATACATTTTTTTTAACTTAATTTTAATTGATTTTACTGTTTGCTAATTTTTATCCAGGATGACTGATGAATTAATTCCTCTCTGTTGCCCAGGTATCCTTTTTCTAATTACTTATAGTTCAGTTAATTCTCCACATTTCACGCCGATTATCTGTGAATCTGTTCTGATTTTAGCTAGCAAGCAAAGTGTTGGGGTTTTCTACTCCAATTCGTTAATGGTTTGACCTGTGGCCTGATGCCACTGTCAACTTCACCCAGCTAATTTGCTGTCTCTCGTTATCACCATCATCTCTCATGGGAGTAAATCCTGTTTTTTTTCCATCTTGGTTCCTCTCGTCTTCCTGAGCAACCCTCTTTGCTAAAGCTCCTCTCCCCTTTCTCCTTAGCCCATCTCATGCTCTCACCCACTGGTACCACCTCTGTGCTCTCTTAATTCCTGAACCCTCAAGTTCTCTGCACCTCTGAGGTTCCTCCTTTTACCCTCTTCATCCCCATCTGTATCCCTTTGAAATTTCCAGCCTTTTCAGCATCCTCTCCCTCCTCCCTTTCTCATCCTCCTGAAATCCCTGTTTCTTCTCAGAAGATCATCCTGCCCATTAATCTACTTTTATTTCTCTTTTCCTGTTTCTTTACACATAAGGAAATGAAGCTCTCCCCCACTGGCAGCACTTCTGCAGTTGATCTCTCCTGGTGGCTTCTCATGAGACCAAGTAAATGTGTGGTGGCAGGGCTGAGCTTCTTCCTCTGACCTCCTCACCCTTCCTTTTGCTGTCCTCATCCTCTGAGCATGTTTACACGTGGTCTTCCTCCAAGAGCATTAGGATTTTCAGTCCTCCTTTTTGCCCAGTCACCTACTTTGTCCCCTCTTTCTCGTCACATTTTCATGTCAGTCTTTGCTATGTAGTAGGTAGATAACTCACTTTCAGTGGCTACACCTCCAAAAATTAGCACTAATGAGCTTCTATATTCCTACAAGTTTCCTTTATAAAAGGATGTTGGGCTGCAGGAAACATCTTTGGGCATCTCTGGAACCTCTGCCCTACGTGCTCCCACTCAAGGAGGTTGTTGTGGACCTGGGGGGCAGCAAGGACAGTGTCAGGCTCAAGGATCAGGGTGGCAGTGGCCCCTGCGCCAGCTGCTGCTGATGTTTTGTGACTCGGATCTGTTTTCCAGGCAGAAACAGAGGAACAGATGTTTGCCTCAGCACCGTGGAGAAAAATGGGCTGAGGGGTGGTTGCCTCCCAGAGTGTTTGCAGCATAGGAAGCCTGGTTGCTCTCCAAAAACACTTGTCAGACTGCATTACAGTAACAGTGGGGGTGGAACCAGAGCTACAGCGTGGTTTCGAATGCTTTGTGTCTGCTTTTAGAGTAAATTAAGGCAGGAAATTTATTCAGTAATAATGCATTAAACTAAATAATGGGGGGGGTTTTCTTTGTTTTTTAATTCTCTTTCCTCCTCTTTCTCCCTCATAAGTGTGCAGTGCATTTAGGAATCAAAACCATATCTCAGGTCTTCGTTAATGGACTCATCCAGTCCAAATCATCCTGGCTCACTTTGTTTCATCATATTCTTGATATTCTGCAGCATCATTTATTCTTAGAGGTGACTGTATAAAAATCTTTGAAGCTCAACAAATCTTCATCTACTCAGGGCAGCTTCTGCTCTTCAGCCAGTCCTATGGGCACTCAGGAGTTCCTGAACATGCTCAGGTTTGCTCAGAACTGTTGGTTTGGAGAGTGGGCTGGGAAAGAAGCTTGAAGGTGACAGCAGGACTTGCCTCCTGCCCGAGAAATGTTTATAGTCATGGCAGATCAGAAGGGTCTGGTAAAGGAAGAGCTGAGCAAACCTAACAGGAAGGGGACAGAGGAGCCTTCTTTCAGCACAAGACTCTTTGCTGACTGTCCAGGACTATGGAAAAGAGAAGATTCATTTGAAAAAGGCATGAGGAGCACAGAAAGGGCATTTCATGCTGCTACAGTTCAGCCCATCACCTTGGGTGGTGAGGAAGATGCTCGGGAGAAAAGGAATGGGCCAAAAGCTTCTTGCATCTCATGCATGTGTCTTCCCTTGGGAACGCTGGAACCTGGGGCAACATGGATACAGTCTATTATACAGTGTGTTGCCTTCTGTGTATCCCTGAAAATGGTGCTTGATGAGCACTAGGTTGAAGTCCAAGGTAATCGAGAAGAAAGATGATAAAATCAGAGCAAAAAAGATGTTGTGTTTTTCATGACTAGAAGTTTATCCCTACTTCATGGCCTTGTCCTTAGTATTGCTTGGTTTAGGGCCCTCTTTGATGGGCCATGTTTGGTTAGTGTCACACCTAACATCTGGTTTGAGTATGTATCTCACAAAAGTTACAAGTGGTCCTATTTGTCCATTATTTATTACCACAAGGAGAGTAGTGTTCAGGTTGGATGTTCTGGTGTTAAGAGCTTAACTTTTACGGTGTAAAAGAAATTTAGCTGATCACAACTGTAAAATTCACAGGTCAATGCAAAAGTCCTGAATTCATGGTGAAAGTTCAGCCTGTGTTTCAGGACCAGCAGTTTCACCTAAGGACTTGCCAGCGTTCTGGTCAAAGTTGGACAAATCACAGTTTGGAGGTTGCCTCTTGCTCTAACTGCGTATGTTGACTTTCTCTCTTCTACAACTTCCATTTTTATTACCTTATTTCCATCGCCGCTCTTGCCATGTCCCCAGCAGTGTTGGTGGACACCATCCAGCAGCTCATATGGGAGAGGACAAGTTCTGACTCATTTCACAGACATCTTTTATGTCTGTGGGACAGTGAAATTAGAGGAGGTTTTGAGAAAAAGGGAGAGAAGGAGGGCACCAGCCCAAGCTCCATCCCTGCCCATGCTCACTCTCCGCTGGCTGCCTGCACAGCACGGTGAAATAGGGATTCATGGAACAGTGGTGTCAAACCCCAAAAGAAACAGCCAGGAAATTAAAGCCATCATTTAACCAAAGAACTTCAAATTAGGAATGTTATTGCATCTTTACATTTCAGAAACAGCAGAGGCCTGTGGTGGGACTGCTGTTTTATTCATTTCGGTTTGTACCCGATGGAGTAGGTGTAGGCTGCACTTGCTTTTGCGTCAACGAAATAATTGTTGGATATACCTCTTTGATTGCTCCCATACATCCTGTTGCATTCCTTTTACCTGGAGGATTCTCTGTCACCGAGTTCTCAGAAGCACACATTGTATCTTGATACTAGGAAGTGTGCCACCCACTTCTTTAGTCTAAGGAAAAGGCATTTCTTAGCATACCGGTTGCTCCTTGTTGTTTGATTTGTAGCTCGTTTTGTTACCAGATCCTGACCTCCTCTCTCATGGGGATGGGAAGACCAGCCCAGTTGAGGACAGACAAACCCACCGTTTGGAGTGGTTTGTGTTGTTCTGTACGCTGGGCTTGGCCGTCTGCGCGCGAATGATCCCTTTAGGGGCAGTCAGACAGTTGCTGTTCAGGGGATGCTTTTGTGGGAGTCAGAAGCAACCTGTAGACTGCAGAAGACACCACGATTGGAGAAAACATCCAGACTGTCCAGAATGTGCCTGGGAGCGTGTTGTTTTCTCGTCGCTGTCACAGTCCATTAAGAAGCCAACAGTGAATCAGTGCAGTACAAATAAAATGTTCACCGAGGCGTCAGTCTCCTATAGCTATTACAGAACAGCTCTGACTTTAAAATACATATTCAAACACCTAGTTTGAATTCAAATAGGTTGTTTTTTAAGAAGGAAGAGCAAGTTTGTATTCCATTAGTGAGAAAAAGAAGAAAATCCTGCAGAAGATGGCAGCTCAGTTAGAGCCTGCTGAACATGAAGATGGGAGTTTTGCAACCCCAGGTTGCCACAGGGTCACTACAGGTTTCCATCTCAAGTTCACAACGTCTGGCATGGTTGAGGTGTGCTGATAACGTACTCATTCCTTCTGCAATACCCTGCCATGGGCCAGTCTGTGCTTCCTCATCCTCCAGTGTCTGATAGCAGATGGCCATGTGACAAGCTGCCCAGCAGCATCCCCCATGCGTTGGCTTGGTCCTTCTTCATCTGCTTTCCAGTCCTCTGCTCCATAATGGCATAGAATTAAAAGGTGTGTGTGAGCTCTCGTTTCCCATCAGCAATGCATCTACCCCATATTTTCATGTCCCACTTGCTTAACTTCAATTCAGCTGCTGTTTAGAGGGGCATTGAGACCTCTTGAGTGTCAACACTCAGATCCACTCACCGTGCTTTGATTCACGGGGTGAATAAGGAGAGGACCACAGTATGGTTCTCTCGCCCTTTGGCTGTTTCAAGGAGTAGCATTTTTGAATAATTCACGGGAGTGAGACACAGAGTCAAACCAGAGGAACAAAGTTTTATGTTTCATAAGGAATTCAATAGAGAAGAGGAATATTAACGTGCTTGATTTTGTAGCGTTTTTCATCAAAACATTTTTTTAAGTTCTATTTTGGTAGCATTGCTGTTGTTATCTCAGACTTGAAAAAATGTCTAAGGCAGAAAGTCCGGGACAGAAACAAAGTTATTTTGAAAGCTGCTTATGTCTGGAGTTCTGCTGATGGTTCTGTGAGTTCTTTTTTAAAGCGCCAGCAAATTAACGTGTTTAGATGTATTTATTTTTTAAAAAATACACCCCAGGGGAGATGGATTACACATTGAGCACTGTCATCAAACTCGTGCTACCCTCACTGGTTTCTGTGGTGCAAACCCAGCTGCAGGGAGTGAAACTCCTCATTTCAAAGCCACCTTTGTGTTTCTTCTCCCCTGACATGACCTTTGGCAGGGTTTTGGCACCACAGCTGACGTGGGTTATGTAGCACTCCAGACACACAGTCTATTTTCCACCTTTTTGCAAATGTTCTCGGGATAAACACAGCAGTGAAAGGCATCCAGGGAGGGAAAATGAGATTTTCTGAAGTTTAACCATTGTGTTGGTCTCCAGCACCGAGGTTTCTCCATGAAGCCTGTGTCAACACTTGGTCAGGCTTTAAAAGCTTCTCAGTTTTTGATGGTGGTCGGGAACAGACGGTCCAGTCGCAGTTGGCGACTGACAACGTAAGGTCAGTAGACCAAAGCCTTCACCCAAATCTGGGTGTCTGACCTTGCGAAGCTCATGTTTTCTCTGTGTGGTGCTGTGGAGGAGTTCATCACAACGTGGTGGCACACGAGGAGTGCTGAGAGCAGGGCATGGCATCTAAAGCTCTTGTGGTTGGCACAGATGGTGGTGGCGTGAGGCTAGGTCCTGCACAGTGCCCAGGTGTTGTGCACATCATGGGCCACCCTTGGAGGAGTGTCCATCTGAGCTACTCTGCTTTGGCTGCTCCCACCAAAGTTCTGGCTCTTTGGTGTAGTGTTGGGAAGTAAGAAGCTGCTTTTTCCTCCCAGCCAGTGGAATGCTGTGATTTTACGAGCTGCGAGTCGTTTCCGTGCACAGTGGAGGGTTGTGGTAGAAACCTCTCTGGGAAGGATGAGCTGCAGAAACTCAGATCCCAGACAGCTGCATCTCATTCTGGCCACGATGTCACCATTGCAAGCGAAGAAGAGAAGGACAAAGCAAAGGCAGCGTGTGGTGCTACGGTTGTGTATTGGCTGGAGGAAATGAACTGCACAAATAACTTATCTGGGAGGGATGGTATCAGGTGATGGCTGGGAGCACCCAATCTGGTCTGTACATCTGCTCAGACCAGCCCGTTCATTTGAGTCTTGTATCAGTGGGAGGTTTGGGTTGATGAGGACTTGCAGTTTTGGTCTCGGGGAACACAGGGACTCAAAAAAGCAGTTACCATCAAAATTTGGTGCCATTTGTTGTTGCAGCTAGTGCCTCACTATTTCTGTCAATATTCAATGCAAGGTTGCTCTCATAACAAATTATTTACTTTCCAAGAGAGCTTGAATTACATGGGGGCTCTCTCCATGCAAGGCTGGGGCATTGCCTGGGCATTCTGCATGGGATGGAGGATTTTAAAAAGCAGGATATTTACTTTTCTAGAGCATAATTGGACTCGTTCATGAGATGCTCTGCACCTCTGCTGGTTCTTCTGCGGGATACATGGAGTATATCAAGGAGACTTATCAACGTCTTACCCTATCAAGCCCCCTCAGTGAACAGTTTTTTTCCTTGTGGTGCTAGGATTTTTTCTTTGCAATAGAAGAAAGGGGGCAAAGCTGCTGTTACTGGGCAAACTGGGGATCTCCAGGAGAGAAGCACTTGTTGTGCCGATGAGAGACATA
Source organism: Aegotheles bennettii (assembly GCA_013398125.1). Classification (NCBI taxonomy): domain Eukaryota; kingdom Metazoa; phylum Chordata; class Aves; order Caprimulgiformes; family Aegothelidae; genus Aegotheles; species Aegotheles bennettii. Next base: position 374,208 of record VZRW01008538.1, read on the forward strand.
GGAGGACTTTAAAGAGAGGAAGAGCTTCCAAGACTTGTGTTAATTTAGGTTGGAAAAGGTGTTTTGTGAAAGATTCAAGCTTCTCTGTGTGCTTAGGTTGATTTTAACCAAAACAAATGAAGGCCATTTAGACACAGAGTAGTACATGCCTTGGGTACCATCTGGCCCTGGTGTTGCATAGAAACTGGCCTTGATTAGAGTTTGGATTATTTTCTTCTAAAAAAACAACTTTATTTCAATTTTATCTTTTTTCTAAGGGGAAATGATAGTTTAGGATGATGGTGACAGTTCATACAGAGCTCTGGCAGTTTGATACCTGGATTTCAGAATGTTCCATATCCATTGAATACTCACTATATCTACATCTAGCTTGGACCCACCAAACACCTTTCAGTTGTACTTGAATAACATCTTTCTAAGAAATCTGTTGCCTGTTGTTTCACTCCAGTAGTGTAAGTTTAGTATTTCTTTCCACTTTTAATTATGTTCTAGACATGCTTAGGCTTTCACCCAAAGTATTAAAGCCCAAAGTAGTTGAAGATGATGGTAACGATGGCAATGGAGAGCATAAGGATGGGAGCAAGATGCAGTGTTCACTGCTTGATCCTAGTTCAGATGCTGAAGTTCTTGCTCTTCCTAAAATCAAGATAAATGCGATTCTGCTGTTCTGTCCACATTGTCCAAATTGCTTTTAAATCAAGGTGTTGGGTTTTGGGTGGGGTTTTTTTGAGGATGGGCTAAGAATTTATCAATCTACAGTGGTCTAAGTTGATATATTTTACTTCACATTTGAAAGTGGCAGAGAGATTGTGTGGGTCTCCAGATTTTCTGCCAGGCAGGTAGGTCCAGAGCCAGAGAGCCATTCTTTTTAGGAGACCACGTATCATAAGCAGCTCATTTTGGAGATCTGGGGCTGGAGGGAGGTCAGGAATGAGATCTGACAGTCTGTTCCCTTTACTGCTTCCTTAAACCCAACTGCACCAGGAGCACAGGCAAGTCACTGGTGTCACTGGGATGGCTCTGGGCTTGTCAATGGCCAACAAGATGGACTAGCCAGGAACCTTCGTGCTAGTTTTACACGTCTAGCCTAGAAATCATTTTACATTTCTGTTGAGTTTGATTCCATTCAAAAGCCCCCTAATCCATCAGAAATGCTATTTAAATCCATCCCCTCCAGCCTTCCCCATGTTACATGATCTTATGTGAGATAGAACCATGAAGGGAAAAACCTGGTTGAACTCAATGGTCCCTTTTAAGTTCTTGGTGAGCAAATGGGGATTATAAAGGAAAATGGAAGATTACACAGGTCTTCTTGTTGCAAAGGTTTTCTAGTGTGCTGTACTAGTTTGTAACAAACCAATTAGGGTTTTTTTTAGAAAAAACCCCACCACCTATTCGATCAGCTCCTTAATTTTGTGTTGATCACAAAAGGTGCTTGAAAAAAATCCCAGGTATTGTTAAAAATAAGGCTTCTCCTAATCCTAAAAACTCTGATTGAGCACTGCAGAAGGGACCAGAAGCTGGCAGTTGTCTGAGGCAGGGGTCTGAGCATTAACAAGCTGGATTTATGCAGAATTTGCAAGGAGAGAAAAAAAGGATTTATAGAGAAATAAAGGCAGAGGGTGGCGTGGTCGGAGGAGCTGGAAACGCTCCGCTGGCTCCATGCTGGCTTGCAGCAGTTGAGAAACGCTCCGAGGGCTTGCAAATGCTAATTGTGCTGGCTCTCTAATTACATTTTGTATTTTCCCACCTATCAGGCTTGCCTCGGTGTTGGTGAAGTAGATTTAAGGAAAATTTGATTTTATGTAATACATACATACACAACTTTCTCTTGTTCATACAGAGTTTGGGTTTGTTTCCTATTAAAACATTTTGGTTAAGGACTTGTTCTTTCCCTGAGACAGCCAATTAGAGCTTTCTCTGTGAGGATTTTTATTTGCCTGGCACATTTTTTCTGTAAATATAATGCCATGGCTTCGAGTCCAGAGTTGAGCTCCACTGGCAAGACTTGGAACCTTTATTTTACAAGTATTGAAATGCTTATAAGAGTTAAACCATGAATAGGACAGGTACTGAGATCAAAGCCATGAATGCTAGTGGAAGAATTAAAACTTTCTTCTTAAGGAAACCTTCAATCTTTTAATTTCAGGTGTGTTGCATGTGCCATAAAAGCAGAAAAACCAAGACACTTCTTTTTTTTAATCACTTGATACTATTTTATTACTTATTTTCTTAGGAAGAAACTCTTATTGGAGCACACAACTATCCTCTGATAAACATATGAGTGTTTGGGTTGCAAGCTTGGCTTGCACTCTGCATCCCCATGGACATCCTGCATTGCTAAGGATGCAATCCCTTGCTGGTTTAGACTAGGAAAAATTCTTATTATATAGGAAAATAGGGTACTAGGGGGCTGGAGGTTGTTCCAGAGGCGATAAAGCAGCTCTCACTCTGTAGAGAAGTACCTTCAGGGCCTGGTGTTACTTCATAGAACACCAGTCTAGTTAGCATGACAAATGCCCTAAATTTTGTAGCATTTATAATTAATCGAAGCTGAGCTTTTATTCCCATTTGCCAAAGCTTATAAAATATACATCTGTGGCTGGCTGGTATATGGGTGTTCCCGGCAGTAATTTCTTGGCTTTATCATCACTGTTCTCTTGAGTGCCAGCTCTCAGACATTGATGCCAAAGCAGCACCTGGATGCCTTTGCTTATAACCTTTTTTTTTCCCCTCTGCACGCACAAGACCCTTACAGCTACTCACTTTTCTGCCTGGTTATCTCACCCTTGGCAGGCCATACAGCTATATTTCTGCAGCCTGCCTTTCTGTTCAGGTTTTCTCTGCTCTGTTTTTATGCTGGATTTCAGCTCCAGTTTTCTGCTGGAGAGAAGAAACTGTAAGGATAGTTAATATAGCCTGGTCAACTCTTCCAGCTAGGAATTCATTTCTGTCTTTTGCTTTAATTTTGTTGTGGCCTGAAGGAGCTGTGTCTTAAGAAATCTGCTCCAGAACCTATGTGATGCTTAGGTTTCAGTGAAATCTCTCTGAGATATTAAATCAGCTTTCATTGCATTGCCTCTGGAGATGCAGTGTCCAGAGTCACTTTTTCTCGGGAGAAAAGTCTAAACCCAAAGAGATGCAAGTTCTAAGCCCAGATTTGGGCTGTTAGAATAGTTGCATAATTTTTTTTATTCATTTGCAACTGCAAAGGTGAGATAGGAATATTTATTTCCTATTTTAAAGGCTTTCTGGCAATTCTTTGACCAGTATGTACAGGGCTTAGAAGCTAGAGTTTAAAAAGATGCCAACAAATTGTTGCTCTCTCCATCAGAAGGATCCTCTGCAATGAGTCTGGCTTCCAGCATCTTGCTAGAGCTCAGCCACTGAATTTAATCTTGCAAATGCAAGTTCAGAAGAAGCGGTGGGGTCAGTCCAAACCTAGTGAAGACACACTGAGCTGCTTGCTTTCCTGCTTTTCCTTCTTGTGATTTTAACTCAAATATTCCTTTGCATGTGCCACCACACCGTTGTAAAGCTGTAGGAGTTGTTGATTTTCCTCATACTGTTCTTGGGCTGGTTTTCTCCAGATGAAGTGGAGCTTGTGTTGCTAAAATATGAATCATCTATACCATGAAGGTGTGCAACATTTGCCAAAGAGCCTCTTCAGATGACTTTGTGTAATGGTACTGTATATAGAATCATGGAATCATTATGGTTCGAAGGGACCTCCAGGGTCATCAAGTCCAACCTTTATCCCATCATATTCCAAACCATCAGACCATGGCCTGAAGTGCCTCATCAACCCGTTTTTTGAACACCCCTCGGGACGGTGACTCCACCACCTCCCTGGGCAGCCCATTCCAGTGCCCAACCACCCTCTCAGGAAAGAACTTCTTCCTAATCTCCACCCTAAACTTCCCCTGATGGAACTTGAGGCCATTTCCTCTCGTCCTGTCATTAGCAATTGGGGAGAAGAGACCAACACCAGCCTCACTACAACCTCCCTTTAGGTAGTTGTAGAGGGCAATAAGGTCTCCTCTCAGCCTCCTCTTCTCCAGGCTGTACCTGAGAATGTATTGCTACCTTAAACCTGGCCAGCTAAAAGCAAGAGGCTTGTGATTATTTTGATTTGAATGTGTTGTCAGTGAGCACTTAGGCACTTCACATGGTGCTTTCAGTCTAAATGGACAGGAATATTTCAGTTAGAAGGGCAAATCACACAGATGAGTTGATTTGTGTTAGAAAATGAGGATTTCAGAAGAAGAGCATTAGAGGATGAGGAACGACAGGTTGAGTCAAGCAAGAATAATTGTGATAAGGCTAGCTGGAATTAGCTGTGAAAATAATGGGCTGAAATACTTAAAGATGAAGAAGTGGACCATGGGAAGGGTGTGGAGCAGGGTGCCAATGAGGAGGAGGTCAAGTGAAATGAAAGCTCTGCATGATGGAACACTCAAGGAAAGACTAGAGGGATAGTATTTGAGTGTTGGAAGAAGGACCTACGGTATTTTGAACGAGACTACAGCCCAGGGGAAAAAAATACAGTAAGCAAGAGATGCTAAAGTAAAAGGCAGCTTCACATCCTTCAAAGCTTAAATTTGTTCTTCTGTTCCTTGTGCGGAAATCTGGATGGGAAGGTTGGGAGGACTCGGTGGTGGGAAGGTTGGGAGGACTCAGTGGTTGGCTGGTCGGGAGGACTCATGGGTAGGAATCAGATACGGCCACAGGGCTGAGTCTCGGTGCCAAGTGGTTGGTGCAGTTGTACCTGGTGACTAAGACCAAGAAATGGCCTTTTAGGAAGAAGGTTTATGTCATGTTGAATGTGTTATCTGACCAGAAGTTGGGAGTCAGCCATAATGCAGTAGCAGCTGAAAATTGCTCAAAGGTCATATAAGCAATAACAGTTAAATATGTCTAATGAATGTAAGGTTGTCCATGCTGAAGTTGGAAACCTCTTGACCAGTATTTTCAATCATTAGATGTTTGGGAGCCTACAAGATTCTACTTGGGAGGATATTGTCCAAGCACCTCATCAAATGAGGTCCTTTCAAGGAGTCTCAACTTGGATGCTAAGAAATGTCCATCCACAAAACCTGGTATCCAGAAACACCCCACTCAAGAAGTAGAACTGCGAGTTTGTGTCCATGGTCTCCTCCAGGCTTTTTTCCCCTTTTCCCATTCTGACACATGGAAATAGGAAAAACGCTGTGGATTTTAGACCAAGCCCATTCAGGGGCAACCCACAAGTTAAGTCTTCCTGACCCACCTTCTCTGATCCCTTTTCTGAAGGCTGACATGAGAGTATTTGGTATTTGTGATTCTGATAGAGAACCCCATTTGTAATGTATTAATCTTCTAGAGAGTCTGAAGAGTATTAATTACCAACATACTGCTTCAACATTCTGATTTCATTTACCCAGATTTTTTTTTTAGGGTAGCATAAGTGCCCACAGTCCATTATATTCATATTTATATTTATATTTACATTTATATTTTTAGAACGAACGTAATTAATTCCATATTATAATTCACTTAGATATCTTTTTTTTTTCCCTAGGACAGTTACTTTTCATTAATATCCCCTTATGCCCAGTGCTCCCAAAGCAAGGAGTTGTTTTTCTCAGATACAGCAGACACATTCACACGAGCCTTTACCTATTTATTTTCACGTTGGAGTCTGTTATCAGTCTGTAAGTGGCACCAAAAAGGCTGAGTTTAGAGAGAAATAAATAAATGCAGGACAGTAAAATAACCTTGAAAGAAAAGATCTCAAGCTTACCCAAATTCTAGAATTCTGATTAATTCCTCTGTCTGAGCCCAAATCCATCCTTGGGATTTAAACATCTGGGGCTTTGTGCTTCAAGCAGCACCCGAGCAGGAGCACGGGGCATTTTTGGGGGAGGTTTTGTCACAAACTGGTGCTGGGGCATGGCAAACTTGACACCTGCAGCTCCCTGTGGGGGCTTGGTTTAAAAAACCCAGTAGGTGAAGATGTTGGGTGGGAAGCTCTTAGCATTCCCCTGCCTCTGCTTACTGTTGAGCTGGTGGTTGTTGAATCTACAGGGGCTAGAGCATCTCCAAAGAAAACAACAGGGTTTGGGGTGGGGCTCAGTATGAATGCAGAGGCTTTATTTAGAACATAGCAGCTTTTATGTTTTTGGTGATGTGTAAATGCATATTGGTTCTGATGGGGTGATACAAGTGATAAAGCCATCCTATTAAGTTTAGATGCAAGCGTTGATAAGCTGTGACATAAATTTAGCAAGGAATGTTCCACAAAACGAGACAAAAAAAGACGGATTAAGCTGCTAGAATAACAGGAGAAGAGGAAAAAATGTTTGTTGAATAAAGCCCTTGCTAGCAAAGCTGGAAAAACACCAAAACCAAGAAAAAAAAATGGAAAACCTCTTATTTTTACAACAGACATATTATTGCCATTTAGTTTGAGCACTGTATTCCCGGTTGAAAACTCCCCTGTCTGGTTTACTTAGTATAGATGGATGTACACCGTGAGGATAATTTATCTGGGCAAAAGCTGGCAGTAGCACAGTAAGAAGAAAAATGGGCAAGCCATAAACGGTTCCATTTTAATTATTATATTCCTTGACACGGGACAATTTTTAAATCACAGCCAATGTCAGAGTGGGATAAAATTGGTCCAGGCTTATGTTTCCGTGAGCCTTATCTGGCAGAGCTGCCAACCTCCCTGCTGAACAGCAGTCTCTGGTTCTGTTCATTCATCTGAAATGTTTATATATGTATTTTTTTTGCAGACACACTATGAAAGTGGAGAGTACATCATACGGCAAGGTGCTCGAGGGGACACGTTCTTCATAATCAGCAAAGGAAAGGTACGTGGACACCCTTTGCAGGCAGCTGGGGCAGCAGTGGTGGTGGTGGTGATGGGGTCTGGAAATGCAGAGCCAGCCAGAGCTTCTCTGCCCTCCCCGAGGCACAAATGTTGCAACACTTGACATTTAATTAAACTCCTTGGTGCTGGATCAGTAGGGAAGAGTGGCCTCAAGGGGCAAAAATAGATCTCATGCTGTTTTACACATGGGCTCACAGTGAATGCTTCGGGGCTTTAAATCAGCTGTTGAGTCTCTCAGTAACTGGCCAAAAAGCTCAATTGTTGTTTTTTTTAAACCGTATACCCCACAGTACTCAACGTTTTCTTTCTTAAGTATCCCTCCTCCAAGGCTGACTTCCAGACTTCATTCCCATGGCTGTCACTTCTCAGCTTCTCCAAATTAAATAATGGGAAGCCAGAGAAGTCTGAGCTCTCTCCTTGGGGAAGAAAAAAAGTCTTTAAGTTTCTGTTCCACTGCTCACAGGGAAAAAATGCTTTTTGACCTCTTTTCCCATAAAATCCTGATGGGATTTTGTAGATAAAGAGTTTTTTCCTTCCATTCAACTTATTTTTTATGTTTTCAGCTGGCCTAATGCCATTACACTTGAGAAACATTTGGCTTCTTTCCCCGTAGCAGGATACAGATATTCAAGGGAATGCGCAGTGATTTCCCACTGCAGATGAGATGTGATAGATCAAAAGTAAACACAAATAGGTAAATATGCTTGAAAGTAGGCCAGCCCCAGCCTTCTGGTTCATGGATCTGATGTTTGCACCAAGGCACATATCAATGTTGGCATTGCATGGCTGGGGGTAGCAGAAAGCCTGTGGCCTCCATAGAGGAAGAACGTGGGTGTTGTGTGTGCTGTTGGGTTGTTTCCTGGTGCAGCTGTCAGCTCTTGGGTACTAAAACTAGATTTTCACCAACATCTTCCACTCTCTATCTCCTGGAACCAATCTTCATTGGAAGCAAAAAATTATCTTTTCTCAGATGATTAAGATAATCATGGACAAATTTCTGAAATTAAGATAATCATGGACTGCATGAAGTCAAGTTTGATGGGATTCCCTCATGCCCTTTTTCTTCCCTTCACTTAGAAGTAATATTCCCTCTTTTCCCAGAACAAGGACCACCACGATGCATGCTTCAAATATTTTTATTTTTATTTTTTTTGCCCTTTTTTATTGGGCAAAAACAATGAGAGGGTGTGCCTCCCTCCCTGGTCAAGTGTTTGAAGCCCTTCTTGCCATGATGATCAACCTGCTGGCAGCGATGCTTTTGCCCCACTTGGTCAGGTAGATCCAATCCCTTCATAGCAGTGTTCGATCTCCAAAGAGAGACCCTTGGTTATAAAACCCAAAACCTTCTTGTTGAAACCAGCTGGGTGACCAGTTGTTGACCTGCACAGTCCATCTACTGCTCCTGAAACCCTTACCTTGGAGGAGAAAAAAACCACCCATGCCCTTGGCTGTTGCTTCAGAGCCCTGTAGCCCTGCTTGAGATGCTCCTTGGCTTTATCCCTGGCCTTTGCTACTTTATCTTACTTCTGACAGCCAGAAAAAAAGGAGCTAAAATAAAAAAAACCACATGTGGGCTTGTTGAGAAATCCCCAGCCCCTCAGCTGGATCCTGATGGCTTGACAGAAATTCCCACAGGGACACTTTTCTCCTGCAAGCTTCCTGATTTGCAAAAGAGATACCAGTGGCTGATAGAAGATGGATGGAGTTGGAGAGTGTTGAATTTTAATGCCTGTGTTGGGACATGAGAGCTACACAGTGTAGATGAAAGAACTTCAGTACACTAAGGATACAGGGATAGGAGGAATAAAACCTTAGCAGTGACACATGGAATAAAGAGCAATGAAATATGGAATGAACAAATCAACGTCTGCTGCCTGGGATGTTCTGGTGCAGGGGCACATAATGTCCCATCTCCCATGCTAAAACGCAACCCAGACAGCTGAAATATTCTGCATTCCCAAGCCCAGCACTTCTCTCAGAAATCTTAGAAGTCTTAGAAAGACTTTGGCTCCGTGTTTGTTCAGCCCATGCTCCAGGGATGTTTCTTTCAGGAGCAAAAAGCTTTTTCCCTTTTTCTTCCTCACCTCCATCCACCACACTTGGTCCTACTCCTGAGCTTGTCTAGTGTATTTATTACAACATGCTTCCTTGGGTCCAAGTGAATAGAAATCAAAGGCATGTTCCGAACACCCTGCACAGAGAAATCTGGTGAAGGACACGTCGGGTGGAAACAGCTCGGTCACCTGTGCCTGCTCAATGGTGCTGCTCCATGCCTGCTCTGTACCTCGTGGTTACTCAGAGATGGCATGTGCCATGCTGTGCCATTGCACCCCATTTTCCCTTTAAAAGCCATGGCGTGGCACCAATGTAATGCAAGTTGGTTCAAGTTCTTCATTGGTGCCGTGGCTATTCAAATGGCTCATCACTTTCAACCACGTAGAAATCACACTCATGGGATCCCTTTGCTTAGGATCAGGTCATGGAGAAAGAGCTTAAATATGTATGGAAGTCCCCCTCTGTTTGTCTAAGGTGTTTCTTCATCAGCTCCAAATCTTCGTGGCTCATCCATTAAGCATTCCCTACCCTTGTCTTATCTTTGATGAGCCACTGTAGGGTGGTGTAGACTGAGCTCTTGTTAATGGCTCGAACCCACCCATAAAAGAGGTGGGAGAAAGTGTGGGCCACAATTGTGAATTTAATGGTGAAGTGAAACCGGAATGTCTCCAAGTCCCAAAGGATGTGTCAGACATTCCAGATTTTAGCTTTGTGAATTTGTTTCTACAAAGGCCCTGGTTAAAGCTCAGCAGCCTGAAAAGGAGAAGCAGGTGAGAGATTTTCCCATGTATTCAAGGTGCCTCCAGAGAGCTGTTCATCCCAATTACATTTTGGACAACTCGGGCTTTGGAAATGCCTGTCCCTCTCCACTGATGGAGTCAGAGCCTGGACAACTGGATTTATAGGTGGTTAATGTTGGGAGAGGTGATCCCCACCGTGCACTGATAGCAGGGGGTTGTGCTTCACCTGCTTTCTCGTACCATAAGAGGTGTGAGTTTTTCTTCTGGAAAGGAGAAATCTTTCTCACAGAGGGCCATTACATCAGCAACATTGATCTTCCATGGAGCCTTTCTCATCCTTGGTGTGTCGTGCCATCCTCAGCACCCAGCAGGATGTCAGAGCTTTGTCATTATGTGGCAGCTGGGATTGGTATCCCATGCTGGCACGGGAAAGCAGAGCCGAAGGTGTTCAGGTGATCAATCACTGTTTTCCTTCTGAAATCATTTCAGAAAATGAAAAGGACTCCCTGGCAATAGGAAATCATCTCTCGCAGATGTGAAGTCATCCTCAACTTAGGCTGATGCTAGGTTATACTACCCAGAGTGTTACAGTGGGTAGAAAGTCTTCTTTCCATCAGCAGGAATTGCTTTTCTTTTTCACTGCAGAAATAAAAAAATCAGTATTTTCCTTTAAACTTCTGTGAAAATATTTGATTTTTTGCTCCAGCTAGAGTTATACCCTCCCTGAATTTGGGAGATAGTGGAAAGGAGAGGGGGCATCCTTCATCCCATAACGCCCCAAATTGTGTCTAAATGTAGATTATTTTGTTATCCCTTTCCCTTGAGTGAACTTAGCAACACCAGAAATCATGCAGGACAAATTTAACAGAAGCCAATGCCGTGGGTCTTTCTGATACACAGAAGATATTTGGAACCTGCTGCTGACTCCACACGGGCAATGACTGTGCTCGTGCAGCCAACTCCCATATTTATCACTAAAACCTTCAAAAAACCCACAAGTATTGTGGTTTTGCAAGAGTAGTAGGTATCTCAGTGAAAAATAACTGCTCGTTTTCTGTGATGGTTGGTTGGTGATGCTGAGGGAAGGGTGCAGGACTCTGGAGAATTTTGTGGTTCCCAGAGGAGATTCGGACCGGAGCTTTTCCTGGGAGATCTGGGGGATGACAAATCCCTCTCTGAACAAACAGGTTTTATTTGTTAATTAATACTTTTCTAAATGCTGGGGGGGTTTTGGCTTTTCAACAGGTGAACGTTACTCGTGAAGACTCCCCCAGTGAAGATCCGGTGTTTCTCCGTACTCTAGGGAAGGGAGATTGGTTTGGAGAAAAAGCCCTTCAAGGGTAAGTGCTCCTTATGATGTAGCTCTTGTGTTGATAGCAACAATGTTGCCCAACGTTAGACACTTTAGGATTCAGCTCAACAGGGTGCTGGGCTGCCTTGTCTAAACCATGCTTTTGCCAAGAAAAGTTGGACCCAATGATCCTTGAAGTCTCTTCGAAGCTTGAATTCTATGACTCTTGTGTTGAGATAATTTTTCAAGGACTTCTGCAGCCTTCAGAGGGCTGTTGCGATTTGGAATGAAGCTGGGAGTGGGTTTATGCTTCTGGAGTTGGGCATTGTCACTTGATGTTGTGTGTTGCACCGAGGCTGCTCCTTAATTGGGAAATAAGGTTTGTTCTGCAGTTGAGTGGCCACGTGAAGACCTTCCCGTGTTTGAAGACATCAGAAAATAGTTTATCTTTGCTCTGTTTTCCCTGACCACGCATTTGAAGGTCAAAATGTTTGACAATTTGCAACTCTGGAGTGTTTTTTATGTATGGTTAAGAGCATAATCGTGGTCTTCTTGATGGGTTAGGCAGCTTAAGGCAGGGCAGTGGTGGTGGGTTTTAAATTGTCTTATTGAATATATATGAATATATATGAATATATATGAATATATATATATTATTTTGGTGGAAGTGGGAATTGTATGTGACCAACCTGCTTTATGTAAACATTTTCCTTTGGGGAAGACTTTGAACTAAAAAAAGGGAAACTGTAATTCAGTATTCAACAGGTGGTTATTATAAAAATCTGTTTTATTTCTATAGGGATGAGTTAAGAATAGGAATAGTAAAGCATGTGCTGTGGGCAGGAATTTGGGGCACCCATTCATCTTAATGGACAGACACTTCATCCCATCCTGGGTACTCCTGTGTGTAAGAGCTATTGGGCTTCTCTTTGATGCTGTGATAGGTCAGTCCCTCCTAAATCAACCTGGTTCCAAAAAAAGAGGAAGCTAGAACATTTGAAGGCCAAATTGCACATCATGTCTGGCAGAGAGGGAGATGTGTTCAGTACAAAACTCGAGTCTTGCCCCTGCAAATCTATACCAGTAATTACAAATTAATATGGTTATTAAATACATGTCCTTATTTCAGTTACTTTTTTAATACAGCCATGAACCATAATTTTTAATTTCCCCCCCCCAAACACACACGACAAACTTTTTTCTCTTTGTCAAGAGCCTTACAGAAACTTGACTCGTGGAGCTGGTGTGTGTTTAAAAAAGCACCAAGTATCTCAAGACATCTCCTCTAATGGGGGCCAAACAAACCCATCTTTTAAAGGGTTGCATCCCTAATCATTTCTAGTGACACGCAGCACCAGCGTGGCAAGAATTGCTCAAATGCTATTATTTTGGCTGACTGCCTCCAACTGGGATTAATTTACAATAAATACTTGTCTGCACATATTTAAATATTCAATACATAATAGCTTTGATCTTCTGAAACTAAACATAAACTTAATAACTGAGAGTATGTTCTCACCGTGCGAGGAAAGCATAATACTGAGAGATTTCTTTGCTTGGAGATGGCATACCTAAAGTACCATGCCTCTCATTTGCTAATGAGCTCAGTAATTCTGTAACTAGATTTAAATTGAATAGTGTGAAAATATCATTGTATAAAGCTCGATAAATTACTAATGAATTAGTACCTTTCAGGACTGTGTAAGGCATCACTGTTCAGCAACTTGGTAAACCTTTAGGATGTTTCTACTACACATGGGAAGTACAGTTATATCTGAGAGCTCAAGATAAAATGGAATTTTTAAATGTATTTTTCATCTTTGACTAATTTTGGAAAACTACTGGGACTTGCTTTGCAATACTTAATTACGTGCTATTACGTTGTACACTGTGTTTGCCTATGGATGTAGTAACAACTAAAAGACATTCCATCCTGACGATAGAAAATACCATTTGTAGTGTTCATCCAGTGCAGTGCTGGAGGACAGATAACCAATGGTTATCTGATAACCTGGTCGTGGTTATCAGATGGTTATCATGGTTATCAATGGTTATCAGATAACCTGGTCTTCCATAGAAATCTGTATCCTGACACAGACATGGGGTGATGATCCGCGTTACTCTGGTTTTTGCGCTCGTGCCAGATGGCACCCATTACTGCACAGAACACCCCTGCACCCGGGCAGGAACAAAATGAGTTGTGAAACGATCAGCCACATCCCAGGGGTGCTCAAGGCTCCCAGCTGCTCTGCTGTTCTCTCACCTTCTTGACTAATTGGCGCCGAGATAGCAGATGTATAATTTACAGTAGAGCAATCCATAATTTACAGCGTACTCACAAGCAGGGGTTTTCATAGCCATGTTTTCTTAATTGGAAAGAAAACATTTTATAAGGCTATTTACAGTAATTATTTCTATCAACAGGGAAATAAAAATTCATTCAAATAAGCAGAGAAAAAGAACTCAGTGCAGCTTTGTGGCTCACGTACAAAAACGAGCTAATAATGACGATGTGTGGCCTGGGTGGCACCTGCCTGGAGCCCACACTCCAGCCTCTTCCAGAGGCAATGTGTTTGGAGCAGCAATCCATACATCTCATCAGATGGAAAACATGGTTTAGTCTGCAGTGGGCAGTCTTGCAGGGCACAATGGGGGATGAAATGAGGACAGGAAAGCAAATGTTTAGGAATAGAAGAGCAGGCGCTTTCTCCTTCAGGAGTTGTGTTTCCCATAGACCAGCCCAAAGAGGAGCAGTTTGAGCCATTGGCTCCTCGCTGTTACATGATATATTACACCATATATTGCACTTAGATAGTTTTGGAGTTTCACTCAGTTTTGGGATCCAGGAGGAGCTCCAGGCCATGGACCAGTGGCACGTGGCAGAGGGATGGTGTTTTGGAGAGGTGGTGATGGAGGTGAGCAGGGAGGGATTTTGGAAGAAATGTTGTTCATAGTTTGGCCATAACACTTTGACCAGTGATAGGACAAGGGGGAACGGGTGCAAGGTGGAACACAGGAGGTTCCAGGTGAACATAAGGAAGAACTTTGTCACTGTGAGAGTGACAGAGCCCTGGGCCAGGCTGCCCAGAGAGGCTGTGGAGTCTCCTTCTCTGGAGACATCCAAACCCCGACTGGATGCATCCCTGTGTGCCCTGCTCTGGGTGGTCCTGCTCTGGCAGGGGGGTTGGACTGGGAGAGCTTTCAGAGTCCCTTCCAACCACTGACACTCTGTGATTCTGTGATCCTGTGACCAAACTGGCCAATGCTTGAGGTCCAATAACAGATTTCTGGTGGGTGCGTTGGCTTTAAAGAGGCAATCCCTGAAAACTCAGCAGCCTGAAATCTCCTGGGTGGTGGCAAGAGAGGAAGGATTTGGGAGAGTAGCTCAGGTTGAAGCTGACACGGGACTTGTCCTGGCCTCCACAATATCTGTGTGTATATTTTACATATTTACGTATAAATATAAATGGCTGGGAGTAAAAGAATTGTTGGCAATGTGCATGCTACGCTTTGATTTCAACTTGCAAAAGTACTTTAAATGTCTTTAGCAAAGATGTTTTTCATACAGTAAGATGAAAATGGCAGCTTGTTTTAATGCTTTTTTTTACTGTGTCTCTGCCCTGGTGACAATTGTAATGGTATCTGAGCTACAGTAACAGATTTATATATCATTTTTTGGTTACTTTCATGATGATTTGAAAATGAGTGTGGTAGTACCTGGGCCTCATGGGACATAACAGCATCTTCCTTTTGAGGGAATTTGTACTGTTTCCCATTTACATTTCCACCCCTGTAAGCTGCCCTGAAGTTATATTTATTTGTAGTTATATGTATTTTCTCAGCATTACAGAAACTCTCTCTCTCCTCCGATTCCCCAGATTTCCCTGGGGTGTTTTTTGTGTGCTAATAATTCATAGGAGCAGTAAACAAGTGTATATCTGTATGGGTAGGAGTGTCAAAAGACAATTGCCTTCCTGACCATCCGGAAACTTTGTAGCATATTTCCCACTTGAAATAGTGTGAATTGCTGTGATGGATGTCCTCGGGCATCAGGAAGAAGTAGTAATGCACAGGGAAACACTGGGGCCTCTTTAAATCAGAATAGCAGCTGTCAATGTCAGAGCTTTATTTATTCATAAATTAATGTAGGAACTGAATATAATCCCAAAACCTTTTTAAAAGGTCCAGTAGCTGATGGCTGAGATGAGAAAAAGACATGGATAAATAGGGCATTAGAGTATTGGCAATGCTGTCGACTTGTTGGGTTTTTTCCTACTACATGGCTGTTTTCTCTTGCTTCAGCCAGGGTTGTGAGTCAGACTCCAGAATTAAATCACTTTTATTAAATCTCTATAAATGCTGGAAGAGGTGCTGGGGTCCTGCTCATTCTCCTCTTCTCCCTGCTCTAATTCTGAGTTTGTTTCTGTCAAGTTGCTGCTCAGCTGACCTTTTCATTAGTCCTTTTCCCAGATAAGAACCTAAAAAAAAATCACTTTTTCATTAAAAACTTCATTGCCAAAACCCTGAGACCTGTTTCAGTGCCCCACCTTGCTGCCCTGCTATCTTCTTTCCTGCTCTTCCTGTTTGACTTCTTACCTGGTCCATTTCTTTTTTCCCAGAAATCCTTCTCTCCTGTTGCTCCCTAATAACTTTTGAAGGATTACAGGTATTTCTTTACTCGGTTCAGGTGCTGGGGGAATAAGATCAGTTCTCAGCAGTTAGAAAATAGTAACGTGGTCAGTAGTAGGAGAGATTTGTGTGCTGGTGTCTTCAAATATTCTCGTTTTTTCAAGACCCACACTTAGTGCCCTGTACACTTCGCAGCCGCCTTGGCCATGCTGGAAAGGAAAAGTGCAGGCTGGAGTGGCTTTTATTTGATGATAATGTAATATCATATCATATCTTTTTTCATTTTTGTTGTATTTTATTTTTGTAAAATGGGTGCTGCTGCTCAGGTTGATCTTCATTCTCGCAGTAAACTCGAGTATTTTCTACACTCCCTTGCTAATCAATACTGCCTGTTCTTACCTTTCATTTGACACGCACTGATTTCTGCTCATTACAGATCACCTGTTGGGACTTATCTAACAAGTTCTAATTTACAAAATGCCCTGACGTTTCTCTCAGCCCTTGCCATGCCTGAACAGTTGTGTCTAGAAAAGCTTTTTCGATGTCCTTGGCTGAACTTCTTGGTGAACGCAAGAGTTGTGTTTCATCCCCATCGGGCACCTTGCTCATGATACCATTCTTCCACTAAAATCTTGCCATCTCCTGGCATATTAACCTTGTTCTCTTGAATTTTCTCAGGGAAAGAGAATGCAATGGAGGACTGGAAATGTTTATTGCTCTGTGACACAGAGCAGTAAAGATTTCCAAGGTGGTCGCTCAAGTATATACGTGGCAAATAGGAGTCTCAACTCAGGGTGGTATTATGAGATAGAGGTGTATGTATATAAATAAATTTAAAATAAATACATAATAAAAAGATAAATAGCTTGATTTCTGTTTGTCCAGGGAGACGTACTGGTCCAACCACCAAAGAGTGTTGGGGGGGCCTGGGGAGCAGCCAGATTATGGCATAAGAAGGCAAATGGGGTTGATGATGGAAAAAGGGGTAGGAAAATGACTCTGCCATCCTGGCTGGAAGATTTATGGGAAGTTCTCACCTGCAGTGATTTCTCTTGCTCATGGCCTTGGCACAAAGTCGTTCTTTGCTCGCCAGGGGTCACGATGCAAAAGATTCACTAGTCTCATTTCAACCCAGTCTGGAGTGGGTTTAAAAAGAAAAAGAAAGAAGAAAACAGCCATAGGGTAGAAACTTAGTTTAGGAAAACATAGTTTTCCAGCCAGGAGCCCCATGGGGATGAAGGGGTACCCGTAGTGGTGGTCACTATAAAATTGAAGCAGTGCTTCAGCTGTTAATGCACAGGAGAATTAATTTAGAGATAACCGAAAAAGACACTTTTGACTTCAACTAATAGGAGGGAGCAAGGTGGGAAGAACTTTTTATAACCGTTGTTGCTAAATAACTATGTCTTCTCTAAGTCCTGGGTCTTCTGCAGCACTTCTGCCTGGTACCTGCTATACTGTGTGCATAGCTCATGGGCTGTGGATGCGACACACACATCCAAGAAGCAGCTGGAAGTTACTGCATCCATTATGTCAGCTGCTTTTTGCATTTATTACAAGCACTGGGTGATCTTAAAAGCTATTTCAGCCATTGCAGATACATCTCCCATCCTCTTCCCCTCCCCGGGTAGATCCCTGCCCATAAATTCAGGCGAGAGGTGGGAGCGGGGATTGATGGCTGGTGGGTTTTGACCCATAGCCCTGAGGCTCAGGGAATGCCAGAAGCTTTTAAAGGATTTGGAAAAGCTGTTGGCAACCCCCTGAAACCAAACCCTCCCAGAGGCTTTGGAGAGTAAGAGCTCAAAAGCCTGGACAGATGGAAGTGAGGAGGCGAAGTGACACCGAGACGGTGTCACCATATGGTTCCCTGTGGGGTTGGCTTGCTTCCTGCAGTCATCTGACCCCCGCTCGGGTCGGGAGAGGTGGCTGGGTGGACCTTTGCTCTGATTGATCTCCTAAGGGCACACCATGGCAGTAATTAAAAACTGCTAAAGTGTCTCCCTGCCCTGTCCAGACTGGCTTCTGGTGTTGTGGTGCCCTGGTCTCAAAAGCCCTTAGAGAGTGCGTCGCTCTAGCACTGATGAAGATATTTTATGATACTGCTGTTGCAAAGTAAGTAATGAAATCTTCATCAGGGCCTTTGCAATTTGTTTAATTACATTATTGCAAGCACATATTGATCGCTGATGTAGTTACTTCGCTTGCTCCAAGTGCACATTCTTCACCCTTCATTTCTTCATAAAATGTTGCGCGGGAGCCTGCGGTGAGCATCTGCAGCTGGGTGCCAAAAGCTCTGGATGCTCCGGGACGTTCCCTGGCAAGAAAGGGGCTCCCAATCAAGGGACTCATCCAAAGCCTTTGAAAATGAGCTGGCAGGTTCGCCTCGGTTGCTGTTGGGCGTGCTTTAACTCACAAAAAGGTGGCTATGCCTTTTCCCACAGGGATGAATTGATATTATCGACTCTTGTCTTAAATAAGAGCATATAATGGATCACACCAGGTGAAACCAAAGGTCCATCTAGCCTGGCATCCTATCTTTTACAGCAGCCAGAATCAAGTGCTGAAGAACATCCTGAAACAGAGCTGGTGGCTTAATAATTAATAATCCTTGGTGGGTTGTCGATTGGTCACTTGGGTTGTTCAGCCTGGAGAAGAGGAGGCTGAGGGGTGACCTCACTGCAGTCCATGGCTTCCTCCCGAGGGGAAGAGAAGGGGCAGGGACCGATCTCTGCACTCCTGTGACAGTGACAGGACTGGGGGTGACAGCAGGAGCTGAATCAGGGGAGGGTCAGGTTGGGTGTCAGGAGAAGGTTTTTCCCCCAGAGGGTGGTGGAGCACTGGCACAGCTCCCCAGGACAGTGGTCACAGCACCAACCCTGCCTGAGCTCAAGCAGCGTTTGGATGATGCTCTCAGGCCCATGGTGTGACCCTGGGGTGTCCTGCACAGGGACAGGAGTTGGACTCCATGATCCTGGAGGGTCCCTTCCAACTCGGCGTGTTCTGTGGTTCTATGATTCACTTTTCAAATGTGAAGGCAGTTTGGAAATCCATGACCTTCTATGGTGATTAGTTCCACAGTTTAGGTGTGTAGAATGATTAGAAATGCTGAGTTTGATGTGGGTTTTGGTTTTTTTGGATGGGCCATCTGCCCTCTTACGAGATGCCTTCCAAGTTCTCAGATGTGCTGTTGACTTCTTGATTTGCAGAGAGCTCAAGAGTCTGTTGTCCGAGACTGTAGATGTGGCAACAAGCTAGTTAATGTGAAGATAAATAATAATTTGTCTTTACTATGTTTACAGTTTCTAGCATCTTAAATGACTTGGTAAGATCTCTGGAACTCAATCCTACCTTTCTTTAACGAGAACCACACTTTTTATATGAAGACATTTGGAACTTGAACTAACTGCCTGCAGTATCTGCATTTTGACAAACAACTGCTCAGGCAATAATTTGAGGTTTTTTACTAATTTTTGTGCTGATGATACAGAAAGCTGGTAACATCTTAGTCAAGCAGGTGTTGGTGAACCACCCAAAAAAGCCGTGCGGCTTTTCAGATTTCCTCCGCATGGCAACTGCTCTTCCAGGCTTGAATAGGCAAAGGGTTTCTTTAGGAGCAAAGCAATACAAAAAAATAACACCCACAAAGGCTCTTTCAGTGGCTGTGTTTAGATGATCACTTAAAAAGCTGGAGTAGGGCTGGAGTTAAGCAGTGAGATGATGAATCGGGGGCTCTCAGCTGCTTGATTTTCCCCATTGTCAAATATCTCGCTTCCAATTTTCTTGGATTTCGGGGCAATTGACTTGGAAATGAGATGCAGCTTTATTTTCTAATAATGCCAAACAAAACCTGTTGCAGAGGGGCGACAGTAAACACCACGTTAAGGAGGAAAAACAAATGATTATGTACTTAAGCAAGATCAGTGAACACCAGAATTGGAGTCTTTTGTGCCTTATCAATCGCCTGCCTCGTGCTGCATTTTGAGCGGCCGCTTTGCATTTCACAAACCTCTTTGCATAAAATACATAATCATGAAAATACATCGGTTACTGAAGGAATACAGGCGATCATATTAATAGAAGGCTTGTGCACAAAATATGCCTCCTTTTAATTTATTCTAAGAGCAAAAGAAAACAAATAGCTGGCTTTTAATTTATCAAATGAAAAACTTCTTGTGGGAAAAATAGCCATTAGGAGACAAACAGCAGTAAACTCAAAATTTTGCTACTCTTCTTCTAACAAAAAGTACACAAATAACGTTGCTCCAATTCCTACGGGGATGCCACGCTCAGAGCCAACTCCATGACTCAAACGTAGTTAATAAATAATCAGGGTTGTTTGAGTCATAAAGATAATAATCGTTAGCTTGTAAGAGCACAGCTTAGGAAAAGTTCTGGCTTTTTTCCAGCTGAATCATAGCCTGGGATCTGAAACTGTGTGTTTACTTTCCTTGGAGGGTGCAGTCCTACAGAGCAAGCACAATATTCCTCCCGCTGAGTTTAAAATATATATATATATAACATTGAGCAACAAGATTGTGCCAGATGGAGGGAAGCAGAAGTACAGGGGGTTTATAGTTAAGGATATATTTGCTTACACTTACTGCAGGGAACATCTCTGAAATTTTTTCTGATGTCTTTTTGCCTGAGCATTATTTTGGAGCTTGAAAGAAACCCTCTTGCCAAAATGGGTAATGCCTAGGAAGTACCACAGAGGTAGAGTATTGTTGCTTTTTATTAGGTATCAAAGCTGCTAGAGTGCTATTCATGTAGAAGTATTTCATGATCTTATTGTGAAGTTTTTAAAATAGCACAATCTGGGGGATGTATCCTCTTACAAGAACTGGGATGAGTGAAACCAGTTAGTGATAGAAATGATTGCGGGGATCAGATCCAGTGGTTCTTTCTTACTTAGAAGAATATAAACCTGAGATTGTAGTTTGCTTCTCTCGTTTGGAGGATGTGAAATAACCTGGAAGGGCTGAAGGCTTCTTCTGGTGCTGCCTGAATCCTCCAAATTCTTCCCCTTTGCCTCTTTTTATGGTTTTTCACAGACTATCCGAAAGAAAAAAGAAAACAAGCAAAAAATAAAACAAAACAAACAATCCCCCACCTTATTTCTCTCCTTCAACAACTTGTAGTATTTTGGGGTTTTTGCATGGAGACCTTTACGTCAACATGTTACCATCAACAGTAAATGTTGGTGCTTGAATAAAAACATTTTCTCTTAAAATTTCAAAATTGTGATGATGCTTTTGTCCGAATGCTGAACCGCTGGTTTATGACAAGTGTTTCTAGTTGGAAACAAAAATCCATAGTCTAAAACAAATGTGCTAATAGGGAGAGGAGAAGAAAATCCAGGTAGGAGACCTCCAGAGGAACTCACGTGTTTTCTTGGGAAAATGCTTTCATCAAAATATTCCTGCTAACTCCGCACGCACTTGTAAGCATTAAGTGGAACTGAAAAATACAGCTCCGAATTATAATTCTCTTGGTTTCCTTAAAAGATAAATAAGTAAATCACTCCAGATGCTGACAGGGGACACGGAGGCAGGAGTACAAATTACTGCTGGGGATCTCGCAGCCTGCCAGCTGCTCTGCCTAGCTACCTGGGATGCAGACAGGATAATTCATGTTAGCCAGCCCTCGGAGCAGGTTTACAACAATGCGTAATCTTAGGGGAAAAAACAGCAAAAAATGCTCTGTGTTTGTTAGGTTTTGTTTGCCTGACTCCTGTATCATTTATGGAGCTATGTGTGTTTTAAGTGTACACTGAATGGCATTAAAAAACCAATGCCTGCTTCTGGTAACTCCCAGGATGGCTGCTTTAATTTATAGACAGAATTACTACGGCGTAACGCGGTGTGGCTCCTCTTCCATCTCCTTTCTATACACAGGATGAATTTGGTCTTGTGTGTCAGCCTTGTAACTCTGTATAAAAATACCATCACTTATAAACATTTCATGCATAGGAAATTGCATACAATCCTGGTATTGGGAGGCAGTGGATTTTGTGATCATTTTAAAGCACCATCATAATATGAGATACTTAATATTAAGCCTCATGATTTAAAAATAGTAGGGCATTGCTTACAGAATTGTATTAAAATAATTCCACCTCTAATTTTAATTCCACCTCTAGAGTAATATATTTTCATGGCTTTCATTTTAATTTAAATACACAGGGCAGGCCATTTAAATTAGCCAGTGATTTTAACGCAACCATGCTTTGGTAAATGAGGCCCCTGCCCTTGGAAGAAGCTGTTTTGGTGCAAGTTTGCATTTCTCATAACAGGTTATTTTCTTAATCATGCTTTCATATTCAGTGTTACGAGCACCACGTAATGACTTTTTGATTTAATTTATGTCAGCCGGGTGACTCAGCAGGGCAAGAGGGTCTTCACCATTATAGACTTGCTATTTTTAAGATGACTTCTCTGTAACATGTCGTCCTTCAATGCCCTGATTCCCTTTCTGAGCTCTCCTGCCCATCAGGATCCCAACTCTTGACGTGCTCCAGCATCAGCCGCTGGCTACAGGTTATCTCCAACATGCAGCAAACCCACTGTCCTGGTGTGGCTTTGGTTTTGCTCACATTAATGCAGTAGGTTCTGAGCAAAGAGGAGGAATATTGTGTAGCAGCACCAAAAGTGGATAAATTAGCGCTTAAGGAAAGTTGGGTCGATTCTGTAGCTCTACAACATTCTGAAATAATCAATATCCCTTCTAATTTACAGACATTTTCCCCCAGAGAGCTGCACATCCCACCCAGTTTTGCTTAGGGGTCAGTAGTCTGTAGGTTTACAGGAGCACAGGGACCCTTCAAGGGCTGAGTCATCCTGTGGTGAAACTCCTGTCCCCGCCAGAGCTGCCCAGGACGTGCGGGCAGCTGGGCTGGATGGGATCCCAGCCTCATGGAGAGCAGCTGAATCCCCTTCGGAGGCATCGACTGGATTTCCTTAGGGACTAAAAAAAGAAAAAGCCTCTGAGTGCTGCATGTAATAAATCTTACAGTGAGAAGCCTAGTGATGAACATCTATTCTCCAGATTATATGTTACGGCTGTCCAGCCATTCAATAACATAATTAACCACTACGGACACGCTCAAAATCAAGGATGAAATATTTATAGGGCTGGAGCTGGCTATTTGTCTGTATGAATGCCTATTTATTTCTACTTTGTTAGGAACTCTGCAGTATTAAAAGACCATTTTAAGAGCACTCTTTTCAAGTAATGCTCATGTAAATTGACAAGAAGACGCCAAAAGAGCAATGTTCTCTTTTATGGCATTTAGTTTAAGAATCTGTTTTAGCCTGGAGTGTCCAA
This sequence comes from Aegotheles bennettii, assembly GCA_013398125.1. Lineage (NCBI taxonomy): Eukaryota > Metazoa > Chordata > Aves > Caprimulgiformes > Aegothelidae > Aegotheles > Aegotheles bennettii. The sequence continues at coordinate 397,120 of VZRW01008538.1, forward strand.
TTTTGGAGGTTTTTTTGTTTGCTTGCTTGTTTTGTCTGAAGAACGTGTTTGGTGGTGGGCTGTGGGCTCTCTTGGTGGCAGAGCTATAACATTGTTTGTCCACAAAAGATTTCACAGCTGTGTTTCCAAAGTCTGAAGCAAAGAACCTGGGGCAGAGCACCAGCTTGTCCCTGCAGCGTGGACCACCTCGAGGAGCACTTCTTTAAGTCATTGAACTTCTCACAACCCCAAGTCTTTGCTTCCAGTGCCATCCCTTTGCCAGCTGAGAACATGGAGCAAAGTTTGGGGCTGTGCCTGGCTGGGAACCAGCGGCAGAAGCAATGGCTTAAGTGTTAATGTTAAGGGAAAATGGTTGTGCAATGTGAAATCTTCTCTTCTTTGGCGCCTCTTTTAGTTTAAGAAGTGTCTCCTTTTCCTGAAGCATGTCAGGCACAAGCAGTTTTCCGTCTTGGAGTTCATTTCTGTTGAGGAGCAAACCCAGCGCAGGTTGTTGTAGGAGAGGATGGTGGGGAAGCAGCTGGAGATGGCTGCAGAAAACCCAGTGTGTGATTATGTAGCTGCCGTGTCCTGCGGTGGAAAAAAACATTCAGACACGTGGATTAAGCTGGTTAATAAACCACAGAAAGAAATTGTGTCTGCGTAGGCATTTATTGATATCTCACTGGGCTGGTGACTTTGGTGGCTCACAGTGTGTCACCCTGAAACATGGATTGGTGTTGTCAGCTGCAAAGCGTCGCTCAATGAGGAACATCAGCCCAGCAGCAACACAGAGATGATGGGTTTTTTCCATCCACCTTTTTAGCTGGCTTTTAGCTTTTTTTCGTGGCTTTGTTGCAGGCTGGGAAGCTTTTCACTTCGGGTGGGTTAAACCTTTGGGGACAGTGACCCAGGGCTGGCTGCACTAGCAGTGGGAGATGTGCTTGTGTGTCCTGTGAACTGGTGATGAGGAATTAATTCCTAACCCAGGCACGAGCAAGCACAAGAAGCATTACCCGGGCTGGCCGCTTGGTAGCCTCTTCAGAGAGGTACCCACCCTTGCTGGAAATGGATATTGTCGGAGCAGATGCGCGTCGGGGTTGGGCGGTGGGTGCACCACCTCTAGACCAAGTCTCTTAGGGTTTGCTTTTCTCCTCCTCATCTTCCCTCCTCAAGTATCACAAAATCACAGAATCCTAGGGGTTGGAAGGGACCTCGAAGGATCATCCAGTCCAACCCCCCTGCCAGAGCAGGGTCACCTAGAGTCCATCACACAGGAACGCATCCAGGCGGGGTTTGAATGTCTCCAGTGAAGGAGACTCCACAACCTCTCTGGGCAGCCTGGTCCAGTGCTCTGGCACTCGCACAGTGAAAAAGTTCTTCCTGATATTCACATGGAACCTCCTGTGCTCCAGTTTGCATCCATTGCCCCTTGTCCTATCATTGGTCATCACTGAAAAAAGCTTTGCTCCATCGTCCTGCCCCTCACCCTTTACATATTTGTAACCATGGATGAGGTCCCCCCTCAGTCTCCTTTTCTCCAAGCTAAAGAGCCCCAGCTCCCTCAGCCTCTCCTCATAAGGGAGATGTTCCACTCCCTTCATCATCTTAGTGGCTCTGTGCTGGACTCTCTCAAGCAGTTCCCTGTCCTTCTTGAACTGTGGGGCCCAGAACTGGACACAGGACTCCAGATGTGGCCTCACCAAGTACAAGAGGTTTCGTAGGCTGTGTACTATTCCTATACTCTATGTAGTTCTATTTCCTGACACTCACCAGTCTACCAGACCCCCGCTTTGAATTTAATTATTATTAGCATTCAATTTTAAGTCTTAGAGCAGATCTTCTCCCCATTTCAAGACTTGGCAGAGGGGCTGTTGATGCTGGTGATGGCATATGAGGCTCTGACAGCTGCCTTTTCAGTGACAGCCTCGGAACAGGGAGTAGGTTGTGCTGACTGTTGATGCAAATGATACAGTTAAGCTTTTAAGCACTTGGCACATTAAAGCAGATACGTGTTGTCCCAGGCTGTCCCTGTCCCCGTGGGGTGATGCTGGGGCTCCATGAGGGGACCTGGAGGCACCTCGCCCCTTGGGATCTTGAAGAGCAGTGAGGCTGGCTGGAAATATCACCCTGAGTGTTCTAACGTTTGAAAATAAACAGATTATGTTATTGCTAAACAGAGTCAGGTCCTATTTAGGGGAAGGCACAGTGTGAGTCACAGCTTTCACACGGCGCAGCAGAATCCTACAGCAGTGGGACCTGGTGTGCAAAGCTCGTGTTACCTTCTGTTGGCCTCCCATAACAAAGGTCTGAAAGCCCATCTTCTGAAATGGAGAATGTGTTCAGGGGAAGTTTCGGTTGGATATTAGGAAGTTCTTTACTGAGAGGGTGGTTGGGCACTGGAATGGGCTGCCCAGGGAGGGGGTGGAGTCACCGTCCCTGGGGGGGTTCAACAAACGGGTTGATGAGGCACTTGAGGCCATGGTCTGATGGTCTGATGGTTAGGAATATGATGGGACAAAGGTTGGACTTGATGACCGTGGAGGTCCCTTCCAACCATAATGATTCTATGATTCTATGAAATGGAGGATGTGTTACTTATTTGTGATACTGTGGATGTTCACCTAAGATACGTGTTTGCCTAACACCAGAGATTCAGGGTGTTATTTAGGAGTTCTCCTTATAGATGCTTAACAACCTTCTAACATTTTATTAGGCTGAACCATGTTATCACTGACCCTCAGAAACTTCGTCTGGGGCTTGAGCTTTCCATTTTTAAGTCAAATTTAACTGGGGAGTGAACTAGAGCAGTGCCAGTTGCGTGGGACAGTGCGTGAACGGGCCTGATGCTGTGGCTGGAATAGGAGCTCCCCCCTCACCATCCTCACTGGGATGCTGCAGACCTGTGAGCAGGGCTGAAATGAAGATTTATTACTGGGGCACTCCACAGCAGATGATGTTGGCTTTTCCCCAAGAGACACCTTTGATGGGTGTGGGAGCCTTAGGCAGCTTTCTTCAGTGCATCAGGCTGCCGATGAATGCGGGTGAAAGAGGATCCCAGCCTCAGATCTGGGACTGACCTTGTGTTTCCAGGTCTTTGTGGGATAGCCTGGACTGTGCTGCCTTCTCCACAGCTGAGTTATCTGCTGGTTAACCTCACCATTGTATCATCACCACTGGAAGGTATCTGGCTGGTTGAGAGCCCATCCAGCCCCTCTCGTGCTCACCAGGACTTCTTCCCCTCCCATGGCCCTGTCCCCCTGTGCCCAGCCCTGCAGCAGTTGATTCTCTGCAGGTTTAAAGCTCCACACCTCCTCCCTCTTTTTGTCTTTCTCTAAACATAAGGTCATTATCCCCAAACCCATTTGTTCTTGTGCTGCCAAACTATGCTGGCAGAAATCCTGCAGCAGGCTGATTTCCTTAATTATGATTATTGTCTTCCCCCTTCTGCCATCTCTCTAACTAAACAACAGCTGTCTTTTCATCCCCTGACCATCATTTGTCATACTTGTGTCTCCATTCTATGCCCAGTAGGTCACTGCTTTTCTCTTTTCAAAGAGAAAATGGGCAAGATACAGTTCTCCTGACTTGCTGTCCCACCGCAACTCTGTCCTCCTCCTTTCCTGCTGCAGATGCAAAAAAATCCTCACCTAATCTCTTCTTGGAGTCATCTTCATGGCCCCCATTAACATGTATCTTGTATCCTCATTTACTCGTTCCCTTAGTTTCTTCTTAGCTCTTAATCCCTCACCAGATGAGGACATTTTGATCTCTGTTGCAGAGTTATGAGTTGCTGTCCCATTCTCTTCTCCTTCTCCTTCTCCTTCTCCTTCTCCTTCTCCTTCTCCTTCTCCTTCTCCTTCTCCTTCTCTTTCTCTTCTCTTTTCTTCTCTTCTCACTACTGATATGTTGTATGGAAAGCTGTTGGGATTTCTTGTCTTCCAGTATTGCAGCAACATTGACTCACAATTTAAGCTGGGAGGGACTTACAGAGAGTGTCTGGTACAACTCTGTGCTCAGAACCAGTCTAATTAGAGCAGGTTGCTCAGAGCCATGGCCAAACGCACGCCCATGCATTATCCTAAATGCATGGATTATTTTTTTTTAATTTTCCTTTCTTCAGCTTTTGGTTTATCAACTCAACTGTTGGTCTTCTGGTAAAGCCATTCTTGAGCATTCATAAAGAAAAACCAGGACCAGCAATCCATTTTTGTCCTTTGAGAGTTGTCAGTGAAATTCAGAGCTGCCAACTCTGGTCTACTCTTGGCCTCTCCAGCTTTCTTCTTACTATACCTGGTGGAGAAGCTGTGTCTGTTCAGCCTCTATGCAGGGATTCATGGGGGTTGTTTCCTCCTTCATGCCTTTTTCCTCCGTTCACTGGAGCTTCAGCTCATCATCTCTGTCCTGATGTCTCACAGCTCAATTCTGGACTTGTCTCCCTCCAAACAGGAACCTCAGCCATTTCTTTGATACCTCCTAGGGATGACTGACTGCCAGTGTGCTTCCAGTAAATTATACAGACTTCCCACTAGTTTCTTCCTTCATGCACAGCAGTGCCATCCTGTCTGTCCTTCATGTCTCCAAGTGCATGTCATCTTCAGGCTCTCCTCTAAAACCCCACCTCCGAAGTGGAGGTGCTGTCAACTTCTCTATATAGAAAAGTCCCCAAGATGCTTTCGTATAGCAAAATCCTCCAGAGGTTTTATGGTCTTTTGTTACTCTAAAGACATTGTAAGACTGCTGCTGCAATTACTGTTATCCTAAATGATTGCTTTGACCAGGACTCTTATATCTGTGTCCTGACTCCTCTTCTTCCTCGCCTTGAGCACCAACTTTGTCTTGAGCAACCAATCTTTGCTTTGGTGACTTACCCCCATCCAACCTTTTCCCATGGTCACTAGTGATGTTGGCATCTAATGCCCATTTATTATGCTTGTCTAAAATGTATCTTTGTGCTTCTTTCTGGTGCCCCCCAGCCTGGGAGAAGTTCCCAGTAAAGACCAGACTTCAGTCCTCCTTAGAGCTCATCTTTACTACCATGCATGTGAAGTTGTTTCCTAGGAGTAGAGTCCTAGTGATGGGCTAAGACCACCTCTTGTCATTCCGAGCTGTTGTATACAGGTTTCTTTGAGATACTTTGTTCTGTTCCTCACCATTTTCTCTTGGCCTTGAACTGGAGTGTAGATTTTTATGCCAGTTGTTGTTGCTGTATTTAGGAAATACACGTCTTTACCACTAGACCCTCTAGAAAATGCTGGTTTGCTGATAATATATTTCTTTTGTTATTTCAGCAAACGTGTATGTTTATTCCCAAGGTCTCTGCAGGCTTTTCCTGTTTGCAGTATAGAGTGATTGTGGCCAGTTTGCAGATGTAAATGATGCTGTTAGGAATCACGCCATCAGTACAACACAAATCATCCCAAGTCCAACAGTATGTGAGGGGAAACATTGAGTTGCATGCATTCGTAGCCATTTTCAGAGGTTTAATTGTGTTTATGTTCAATAAAAAGAAAAAAAGCTCATTCATAGGTACTAAGGCTGTAGCCAACCTTCATCTCAATTTAATCTTAAGTTTGTTCAGGCTAAAACAAGCGTTCCAGGTTTATATGGCAGAACTTCCCCAATGAAGCAATTTCACTCTGACTGCTAAAGGGGCTGGCAGAGATTTAAATTCATATAATTTTTATATTACGATCAAATTCAATTTTTTCTCTCCAGCCTCTGGGCTTCATAAAATCAAGTTCTCGATTCCTGAAGTCTAAAACTATAAAACACACATCTTTAAGGCACTTGCTAAATTCCATTATTTCCTCAATCATGTTATAATTAAATGAACAAATGTTTTCAATTATAGAATTGAAAGAAGCTGGAACATTTTAGCATAGTTTTTGCCATGATCTTATAGAGATGATAATGGCTCTTACAGCAGGTTAATCATCATTTGTCCTAGGTGCTATTTTATTTTCCCATTCCGTAGTGTAATTTTAGACATAAGGTGTTTGGGAACTTTACAAAGAAGTTGTCTTAAACTGTGCAATAATGTGAGTCCTGTACTTTTTTTGCTTTCAAACAGAGACCACAAACTAGTGAAAAGGAAATAAACTCAGCAAGAGAGGCTAAGCATTCCGTAAGGAGAGAGGGATGATGGTTTGGGATGGTTTGGTTGGCGTGGCTTTGCTCTCTTGGATCCAAATCCACTTTATGTTTTCCTAGTGTTCATTTTTTTTTTAAATATTGCCCATGCTGATGTCACAAAGAAGAAAATTTTTAAATTTCTTCCAAATTAAGCCATCTGTTCTCTTAGGTAACTTCAGTGTTGAGGCAACCAGCCCAAGTCAGCTCTGAGTGAAGGATCAGTAACGTTGGCAAAAGCCCGATGATAATCTAGCTAAAAATCTATGAAAGGCATTACTGTGAGGATACCCTTAGTTTTAATTCTTGTGTGTCTTGTGAATGCCTGGGTGATCTTTGTACCATGCTGTGGTAGAGATGGTGACATGAAATATGTAGATGAGCTTCTTCAGGTCTTGGATTGTAACCTTCAAAATCAGTTTTAGTCTTCTACAGTTGAGTAGGTGGGGTCACGTTTAACCCAGGGGGGGGGAAGCCCAAACAAACTGAATTTAAGTCAGGAAGGGGGAAACATGTGGAGTTCCTTGCCAAGGAATTGCTTTTATAGACATGCAGCTGGTTCGTGCCAAGCTGGTGTGCAGCTCCAGTCTAGAGCCAGCTCCTCTACGCACCTGATTGCAGAAGCGGTCAGGAGTGTCTTCTCATCTCTGCACTGAAAGGACAGGAATTCAGCAAGGTAAAACTTGGTAGGAATATTTGGAAGTTAAACAGAGCAGAGTGTATGCATCAATCCATAAATAGCCTGGAAAGACTTTGCAGAAAGCGTGCACAGGCTTTTATGGAAAAGCTGTAGAGCAAATCTCTCTTCCATCAAATAACTGGGAGGTTAATGTGTTACCCGCTGTGTCTGCTGGTGAAGGCTTCCCTCTGATTTTAATAGCTTGACCTTGGGCATTTTGAAATTTCCTCTGGTAATGGCTGAAACCTTGCCAAAAGAGGTGGAATGAATTTTAAACTCAATATTATTCTGTTCTGAAGCCAGGTATTTCCAACATCTTACATTTCCATAGGTTAATGTAGTGCTTTTAAAGTAAAGGTGACTGTAGTCATTTAGTCTCATGCTCTGTTCAAGCTTTCTCTAAATATGTCTGCCATAAGATATATATTCAGATATATAAAACTGAGAGGTGACATAAAAAGGTGTTTGCTTCTTGTTGTTCAGGTGACCTGGAGTTTGTACCATGGTTTTTAGCAGTTTTTAGTGCTTAGAGTCGAAGTGAGTTTTAAGTTGAGAAAGTGACCCTTGTATTACATGATTCTTAAATATTAGTTGAATTTACTGGACAGAGGAGGGAATCACATCCAGGAGATCATCAAAAATCAGATGAACATTGGCTGAAAGGGACCTCTGAAGGTCTGTGCTCTGACCTTCAGCTTGAAGTGGGGCTGTCACAGATGCTGGGGAAAATTCATTGTTGCCTTGTCCAGTGAATCTTGAAGATCTCCAAGGATGGAGAGTCCATCGCCAGTCGACCCATTGCACTGCTGTAACTTTTCCTTAAGTTTTCCATCATGTCCAGCCTGAACTTGCTAAATGACAAGTTGTAGCTGCTGCTTTAAAAGAATTCCTGGGGCGAAAATACCAGCAGGAGTAATTTAAACAAAACAACCTGGCATTTAACAGGGATTATTGCAGCTGTTTGCTTTAAAACACTAGTGAGCCCTGTCTTTTAGTGTAATGAAAACGGGGATATGTCTAATCTGCATGGGTTTTGGGGGGTCCACAAGAGCAAAGGAGCTAATCCATATGCAACACAGTGTATTTTTTAACCTTGAGTCATGTGTCTTTTCTGGAGAGGTTCCTTGAGTCTCCAAGGAAGACAAATACTTTGGCAGTTTTGGAGAGATCCCTCTAGCTAGAAAAGCTGAAGATCTTGTGAACAGTGGGAAAGTCTGAGCCTTTTGTGCTGTTGTTGGTTTATTGCCATGATGCTACAAGGAATTTAGGAAATACTTAGATTTTAAACTAACCCGCAGTGCATGTCCTTGAGCAAAGTTGGATGTGTTGTGGATAAGGACACCCTTTCTCTAAGCAGAGCATCTCAGAGGAACGTGGGTTCATTAAGGAAACGTTTCATCGTGACAGGGTTGTAATAAATTATTGTAGTTAACCTTATAGCCTGATTTTTTCCTTTTTTTCCCTTTTATGGCTATAGAAGATATTTTTCCCATGTGGAGATTTCAAATTAAGAATAATGAGAGAGTGGAAGGAAGTATTTTAATTGTCAGGAGCTTTGATTTAGTAATGAGAGGCTGACACTGTGACACTCTGTTCCTCCTGGCTCTGGACTGCTTCACCATTTGTGCCTCTTCACTTTCCACCCAGGTCCAACATGTTTCCATCAAGGCTTGCAGCCCTAGGAAAAGGGTCTCTAGTTCAGACCCCAAAGCCCAGCAGTTTTCACAAATTTTGTTGCTGATGCTCCCCAGCTTACCTGTGATTTTGGTGATAGTTTTGTTGGCAATATTTGCATACTCAAATGCCTACGGTATTTTCAAATTATTTGCACTTTAATGCCATCCTTTCCAATGTTAGTTCATCTCTTTTGCTTTTCTAACCAAGGAGAATGTTTGAATGTATATGTTTAAATTCTCATTTCTAAAAACACAAGGGGAAAGCAGTTTTGTGCTTATTTGTGTTTATTTGAAACGTTGCTTGTGCAAAAAAATCAAGCTATCACATTCAGGGAATTAGTCAACATGTGTGCCAGTAACCACAGGGGAATCTGACTGGCTGGGTTAGTGTCCTGAAGAGCCCTGTGCCAACAGAGCGCGATTTGGTGGTCCCCAGGCTCATTTGGGATGTTCAAAGTCAACTGGGTTATCTCTGCGCAAACCTTTACACTGCAGATTTAGCTAGGCTGAAAAAAATCCACTCCTCTCAGAGGTTGTTTTGCATGACCAGCAGATCTAACTTAATAATGCAAGATGTTAAAACTGTACCAAAGGATGGTATTTATTCATCTCAGTAGGCATGGTTTGGTGGAGAATGTTGCACACCATCAAATCCACACTGCTGGATTTCATCAGGGCATCAGTATGTATTTTCTCTCTTTCCTTTATTATGAGCATGTGATGAGATTTATGAGATTTTTGGGATTAAGGGAATAATACAGTTTCTTGTGTCCACAGAGGGGAGCAGGAGCATGGTCTCATCCAATACTCCAGCCACAGTTGATAGGACGCACGTTGTCGGTATGCACACAGTTGAAAAGGAAGGTGGCATGTTAGATGGCAGGCTTTGAGAAGGCCTTGCTGGATTTCATTTGCCAACAGCATTGCAGACTTCTGCTAATTACTGCCCTGACTCTTTGCAAATGTTCCCTCCTGACATAATCTGTGATGATTTATGGCTTTTATATGGCACCATCTGCAGTGAGTCAGGACCTGTCAGGGATGGATACATTCCAAGAGACATGGTTTAATCAGGGCATGCTTTCATTAGTTTACTCATCTGCAATCAGGCAATAACTCATCGCTTGCAGGTCACATCATCTTTCTTCAATCCCTTCACCTTTTCTAGTCCTAAGTGTCTCTTGCAGGAGCTGTAGGGACTAACAAGAGGCAGGTCTGGGACATGGGTTTCTCAGCTCCTCAAATAATTGGAGAGCGCGAGTGGGCTTCCCTGAGGACGTATACATGGTGTATGTGTGCTCATCAAAGGCTGGAGGACCTCAGCTTTCCCATGATCTTCCTTGCCCAAGGAAACACCGCTTATCCAATTTAGTGGTCCTGTCCTACCTCCCTGTGTTCCTTCTCTTCTCCATTCACTGGTAGGTTGTAAGCCTTCATGCTAGCTGTGTCCAATTTTGAAAGGAAAAAATTGAGGTGTAAGTAGGCTCCTATGCTCGTTCCTAGAACAAAATGAGTTGGAAATGAGCTTTTGTTGCTTTGGCAGATCATGAAGCAACACATTTGCTGCCCCAGGTCCAGAAGAACATACAGAGGTGGTCGCTGGTGCCTTCGGTTTTGAACCGTTGAGACATCATGTGGCTTGTCCACGTGTCTGTCCCTGACATCTTTTGGTAATAGGGAACTAAAGAAACAGATTTTACGTTGCTTTTCCAATTTTCATTTGAAAAATTAGAAGTTATTTTGTGCACAGCTTTTTCGTGTTGCAGCCAGAACAAGAGTGGTGCAAGTTTGGTTTCTCCTCTGCTTCAGTGGGTCCTGGCTTGGTAAGCAGTAGATCTTGTCTGATGGCGATTTGGCCTGAATGAGCTGTAAAGAATCAGAAATGTAACAAATCCCTGTGATTTTATTCAAATAAAATATTACTCTTTGATTTCAACAGTTTAAGCAAGGAAAAACTAAACAGAAACCCCAAGTTCTTGATTGATTTAATTCTGTACAAGTTACTCAGAAGAGCATCCGTTTTCATGAGCTAGACTTTGATCTCAGATTTTATTCATGCTATTTAACTGGATGAAATTCTGCTCATTAAATATGTTTTGAAAATTAATTTGTTTGCTAATAATAGGACTTTGTTTCCTCCAGACGCTTTGATTCTTTAACAAGGTTAAAATAGCAATATATCCCAAAGTGAAGAAATTATTTGAGGGGTTGTTTCTATTCCCCCTTTGTGTTTATCTCTGGTGACTTCTTAAATAATATGCTGAAGTGCAGCTGTCGAGTTCTTCCTGGAGAAAATGGGTCAACGACTCTTTCATGTGGCTCTGTGGCTCTGTTGTTGCTGCTCTGCAAATGACTTTTCTGCAAGTAATCTCTGCAAAGTTGTGTGGTTTGCTGCTTTTTATTTATTTTCAAAATACTTTCTTGAGAGCTTCTTAGTGCAATTTTTTTTAAAAAAGTAAAAAGCCTTCAAAAAGCAATAATAATATGCATAGGTAGATACCAAAACGCAGTCATCTTCCTGCATATGAAGCCATTTATACTGTTCACAGCCTACTAAAGTGTGACACCTGCTCTGTTCAACTGCAACGCTATTTATTTTGAGGAAATCTATGTGCAAATTAACGGTTTCCTCTTTACCTTCACGGGTTTCTTGGTCTTGGCTTTGTCTAGCTTCGTATTATCTGATTGAGGATGGTAGATACCTACCTTGTGCAGAGTAGGTCTGCGAGGCTCTCATGGCCAGAACTCTTCTGATTTGCTCAAGATTTAATTGATTTGTCCTTGAATGTGATAATTAACATTTAATATCTCTCAAAGACACTCTTGTCCCCACTGGCTGATTAAAGCAGTAGTGTTATGTGTGTGGTAGGATACTAGAGAGCTTTAAAATTTTTTTTTTCATGAAAAAATTGGTCATTTAATACCACTGGGTAGTTTCACATAGGGAATATTATGAATGACTTGCTAGTGAGACACTAGTTCATTACACTAATTCAGAATAAATTACAAGAATAATTGGTTTCAATCATGACTAGATTTGGCAAGCAAGTAGATATAAACATCCTGGTGTCAGCGTTATGGCTTCAGTCTTTTATTTCATCCACACTAAACCTCAGCCCCATTTTACCTGCGAGAATATTGATATTAACTCCTGCAAAGAGCATTTGCTCTTCTCTGTCTTTCAATAATAATATTATTGAGTGTTTTCTGTGAGAGGCACAGAATCACAGAATCCTAGGGGTTGGAAGGGACCTCGAAAGCTCATCCAGTCCAACCCCCCTGCCAGAGCAGGGTCACCTAGAGTCCATCACACAGGAACGCATCCAGGCGGGTTTGAATGTCTCCAGTGAAGGAGACTCCACAGCCTCTCTGGGCAGCCTGGTCCAGTGCTCTGGCACTCTCACAGGAAAGAAGTTCTTCCTGAGATTCACATGGAACCTCCTGTGCTCCAGTTTGCATCCATTGCCCCTTGTCCTATCATTGGTCATTACTGTAAAAAGCTTGGCTCCATCGTCCTGACCCTCACCCTTTACATATTTGTAACCATGGATGAGGTCACCCCTCAGTCTCCTTTTCTCCAAGCTAAAGAGCCCCAGCTCCCTCAGCCTTTCCTCATAAGGGAGATGTTCCACTCCCTTCATCATCTTTGTGGCTCTGCGCTGGACTCTCTCAAGCAGTTCCCTGTCCTTCTTGAACTGTGGGGCCCAGAACTGGACACAATACTCCAGATGTGGCCTCACCAAGGCAGAATAGAGGGGGAGGAGAACCTCTCTTGACCTACTGACCACCCCCTTTCTAATGCACCCCAGGATGCCATTGGCCTTCTTGGCCACAAGGGCACATTGCTGGCTCATGGTCATCCTCCTGTCCACCAGGACCCCCAGGTCCCTTCCTCCTCCACTGCTCTCCAGCAGGTCATGCTCCTGATGGAGTGGGCCCACTGGAAAGGGTTTTCCCATCAGTCGAGGATGATTTCTAGGCATTGTTGCCAGCAATCCTGTGTCCAGGATCTCAGCTGAGTAGGTGAGTACCTGCAGTGTCTCTCCTCGGTGTACCCTGGCATCTCTCAGGTTGGATTTCCCTACCCAAGCAGATGGTTGCCCCAAGGGACCACACAAAGTCGCCTTTCTATGCCTAGACCCCACACTCCCTGAGCATCTTTGTGGCCTCCTGGAGTTGCTCCAACAGCTCCATGTCCTCCTTATGTTGGGGGCTGATTGCTGTGCTGGCTTATAGTAGAAGTGCTGCCTTTCCATCACCTGGCACGTTTTGTGATGAGTCGGTGGTTGCTTCCATGGTGAAACCACTCAGGAGTGCAATCTGAGTGTCAGAAGGACAAGGGGATTTCTAGCCCCACCTTCACACCTTCGACAGACAGGACAGGGATGATGGTTTGGCCGTGGGTATCCCCTAGGCAAGCAGAGATTATTTGGGATGTGGTTATAGAGTCACCTTAAGCGAGTGTGTGGCTGTGCTTGTGCCAGAGTCTGATCCTGAACTTCCCCATTCCCTCTTGGCCATGTGTTCCCACCACATCCTTTTCCCTGGCATGAGTGATTACCTCCTGTGGAGTGAGTTGCAGTGATCTACCACACCCCACGCTAGGTAGCAGCCTACAAGTACCTGACTTAAAAGTGTTCACACCCCAACACTGCCCATAATCCCTCTGTTCCCCTGAGGCAATAAGGAAAGCTGATTAAAATTAACAAAGAGGGGGGTTTTGGGGGCAAATTATCTCCTCTTGGCTGCGGGCACCAATGCTCCAGTGGGTGCTGTTTTGCACTTTCAAGAGTTCATACCTGGTCCCGAGGCCATCTCCCACCTGCCATGGTGGTACCAGCTTTTGGAAACGTTAGGCATGGCCTCGTGTCTCATTCACCAGCCGAGATGACCCCGAAGGGCCAAGGGAACTGTGTTCATGTGGGGTTTGGGTTTGTTAGCTGTCAGTCTTGGTAAGTGCTGTTCATCAGCGAGTAGCATGGTCTTACTGCCTTTCTGTAGACATATATATAATGTGTGTAACATATCAGAAAATAAGGCAGTATCGGGCATCTTTAGCAAAATGCTGCTAATATTTAGCTTTCTTATGCATTTAGTGAACACATGCCCCTGGGACAGGGCAGCCCTGGTGGTGTGGGCAGACCAGGGAATGAGTGGCTGGAGAGGGATCTGGGGGTCCTGGTTGATGGCAAACTGAACATGAGCCAGCAGTGTGCCCTGGCAGCCAGGAAGGACAACCCTGTCCCGGAGTGCATCAAGCCCAGCGTGGCCACCAGCCAAGGGAGGGGATTGTCCTGCTCTGCTCTGCTCTGCTCTGCACTGGTGCATCCTCACCTCGAGCACTGGGTGCAGCTTGGGGCACCACAGTGCAAAAAGGACATCAAACTGCTGGAGCACATCCAGAGGAGGCCACGAGGATGGTGAAGGGCCCAGAAGGGATGAGATATGACGAGCAGCTGAGGGCACTTGGATTGTTCAGCCTGGAGAAGAGGAGGCTGAGGGGGGACCTCATTGCAGTCCATGGCTTCCTCCCGAGGGGAAGAGAAGGGGCAGGGACCGATCTCTGCACTCCTGTGACAGTGACAGGACTGGGGTGACAGCAGGAGCTGAATCAGGGGAGGTTCAGGTTGGGTGTCAGGAGAAGGTTTTTCCCCCAGAGGGTGGTGGAGCACTGGCACAGCTCCCCAGGGCAGTGGTCACAGCACCAACCCTGCCTGAGCTCAAACAGCGTTTGGATGATGCTCTCAGGCCCATGGGGTGACCCTGGGGTGTCCTGCACAGGGACAGGGCTTGGACTCCATGATCCTGGAGGGTCCCTTGAACTCGGCGTGTTCTGTGATTCTATGATCAATATCTAACATAAAATGATACCGAGGGACTCGGATGGAGTCTTTGAACACAATAGCAGTACAGAGACCAAAGTTTGTTAGAATTCCCACTGTTTAGTTTGAATTTTTTGCAGAAAACATTCTTCTTTAAACTGTAGAACTGGCAGGTGAAGTGCAAACCTGTTTCCTTACAGTTACTTTGCTTTAGTAATCCTTGTGACAGTCGTTTTGTGAAGCTCTCTGTGAGTTATGAAAAATGATACCCATAAATTACAACTCTGGGCTATTTAAAATTCTGCTGCGGTTTCCTGGCATTTGAGCTACACCGTGATGTAGGGAAGAAAGCCCAGGTAATCTCTCCATTACTATTGACTTAAATAAAAAGGTTCCTTTTTTCTTGTTCTGTAGATGTTATTACTAAACCAGGGGGTTTTAAGCAACTTGATATGACAATGAACCATAAGCAAAGACCAGGGGCTTTGTTGTAGGTAAAGTTTTCTTTTTAATGGGATTTATGTGTGAATTCTAATCCTACCTGAACTTTCTCCCTTTCCAGCTCTGGATAGAAGCAGTTTTCTTCATATATATTGTAGTAAAATGCAGTTTAATGTTAAATCAATTAAAAAGGTTGGAAGCTGACCTGCTCCAATGTCCACACTCATTTTATTTAAGCTTTGACTCGTATTTTTTCCTCAGCCAGCCTTTTTTTTTAAACTTTTTCATCCCTTATAAAATCTCAGATTGCTCATTTTAACACTCAAAGTGGTTTAGTGCAGACCCAGAGAGGGCACTTCACCCCGCCAGAGGAGGAGCTTGGACTCACCTTGGTTGCATCTGTGGGACAAGTCACTCAGCTCTCAAAGTGTTAGGATTTACGGTGTCATTTCCGCCTCACCACAAGAGCTGTGGCTTCAACTCGATTTATTTGGAGCCGTGTAATGCACTAGGGCTGTTGCGTGGGACTGTGGCATATGGATGGATTTCCTCCAGATGCAGCTGATGATGGTCCAGTAAATTGTACATGGACCAGAGGGCTGAGAAGCTGGAGGGAAGCTGCAATCCTGCCATGCAATACTTGGGAAGGAAGGGGAGAATAAATTTGCACCTGCACATATTTCTGCTGTTTCCCATATTAAATGGCCTCATTCAAACACGATGTTGGGATTCATCACAATTTATTCCTAAATATCTGCTTGGCTGGTATAGATTACAAAAGAAGGAGAAAGTTTCTTGCAGGGTTATAGTGGCTTTAAATTATGGCTGTAATAATTGTTTTATTGTGTGTTCCCTAGTGCCAGCTGCTGAATCTTCCACCTTGATATTCAAGTATTCATCCGCTCATGTCATATAAAACCTATATAAAATCATAGAAAACTAGCCCTCAGAGCAATAAAATCCATTGTGTCGAGGTGTTTTATGTCCACCCAGAAGAAGACCAGCTGCTCCACAGAACCGAAGAGCTGGTCTAGCATCATGCTGTCAAGACCAGCAACTGCCTCTGCGATGAAATACTTTTTGTTGGGGTTGTTCAAAGCAGTAGCAATATTCATCAGCACCCTGCCATGGGTAGGAGATGAGGCTGAGAATGAAGATCCATTATGTTCCTCCTGGGAATATGCTGGGTGACAACTCTAATTGCTCTCTTAACACTTCTATCACACTCCCAGCAGCATGATTGCCTGTAGGTCAGAGGAGTGTCACCCCCACCAGTGCCAGAAACCAATTCATTTCTTACCACGTCAGTTCAGTTCCTTGACTGGGATTCTGCTGGTGGCAGAGAAGAGCTGCTCACATGTGCTGTTTGTAATTCTCTTAAACACATCGGTTGTGAAACTTCATTTAAAGGGCTTTTTTTGTTGTTTTTGTTTTTTTTAAAAAAAAAAGTTGTTTTTATCAGCTTAATTACTTCGCAGTTGCAATATTCTCAGATAATAAATACGAGGGATTATTCCTTCTCTAAGGATGTGTTTATCAGAGCTTTGTTGATGCTTTTCTGCGTCTGGTGGATAGAGAAGACTCATGGAGAGTCAAACGATGTATCTTAGGTGCTTGCTTTGCAAGTCTTTGCTTTCATTTGGCTTTATTAAGGAAATAGATTCTTGAAAAGGAGATCTGTGGTAGGGACATGTCTCATCTTCTGTGTGCAGTGTGTTGTTTCAGATCAGTAATCTCTATTGGTTGAAGATGAGGTGCTTTTCAAGTGTAAGCTCTATTTTCAGTAGAGTGTTAATGGTTACTTGTAATTTTATCTTTTCTAGTCTAATTTCTTTAATTTTGTCTTTAAAGACTGTAAGCCAGATGTTTGCTGTAATGTTTAAGCTGATGTTTTCCAAAATACTGTATGTCTTGCCCTCATCACAGGAGCACAGAGCTGCTCAGCTCAGAAGGGACCTCTGGAGCTCCTCTGGGTCACTGCTTCTCCAGCTGTTGTTTTCTTCATTAAACTCTCTCGTGAGTGAAGTGGAATCAGGCCTAGTAACTATGAGGTTTTTGTTTGGTTTTATCAAGTAAAACCTTGATTATTTGATTTTTTTTTACTGGCACTGGAAGGGAGGTGGATCTTATAGCTGGCCATGCTGTGACTGTAGGCCAAGATGAAGGCGTAGAAATTATTACAAATAAAAGGTAATCAAAGCTTTAAAAAGAAAGTAGGTTCAGACTTAGGGGACCTCTTTATCTCCATCCCCAAGCTTAGATCAGTCCAGTTTCTGAAACTGGACGTGTGAACCTATCAAGTCACAAGTGCCATCATAGGTGGGAAGAACAAGAGACATCAGAAGTGAGAGGGCCATTCAGGCAGCTACAAGCTGGAAAATGGCAATGTTATACAATCCTTAGTTACCCTTTCCAAATTTGTTGCAAAGGCTTGAAGAATAATGCTACATGTTGTGTCTGTGAAGGAAACCCCTGGGTTTAGACAACGAAAGCATGGCAGGTATCGTGTCTGGACTTGAACAGAAGGTGGGATGTGGCACCGTTGTGCTGATGCAGAAATTAGACAGTGTGAGATGGAGGTCTAGGAGACACTGAGAGGTGTATTGAGTGAGAATAGGACAATATTTGTATCCTTGTACAAAACCCTGGTGAGATCTGGTCTGGAGTGTTCCAAACCACTGAGGACACTTGTGTTTGTGGAGGATGAATTCACACTGGTCCAGGTACAGAGAAGCCAAGAGAGCTTAAGAAAAACAAGTTAGGAGACCTTGATTCATTTAACCTGGTGAAACAAATCTGAGAAGTGTGTGAATGTTATTTTGTGGTGTATCTGAAACAACAGGAGAATGAACTTTGTCATCCGAGAGACTGAGGAAATTCCCACCAGCTCCAGGTGATGTCCACACCCAGAAATGAGAATTCCCAGGAGATGGTCCCGTTCTCCTCCAACTCCAGAACTTACAGGAAGTCCAGCTCTGGTAGAAATCTGCCTTCAGCCCCAGATCCACAGACCCAGAGATCAGAAGTGGTTTAGAGCCTGAGGTCCAGGTCTGTGTACTAATGAGGACAAGAATCGGAGTATCTGCTTTCCTTGACAGTGAAGTCAGTATATTGCCACCCCTTAACAAAGCAGAGAGAAAGTGATCCCAAAGTTAAATCAGAGGTTTTTCCTTTGAAAACCATGGGGGAAAAAGCCAAATCTGCTATTCTTTGTGTGTTGGTGAGTGCTTGGGTGCCGTGGCCTCTGCTTTTCCAGGATGAGCGGGTGAATTCATGATGACAAGCGGAGAGTTGGTACCAACCACGAAGCACCATACGTATTTCTGGTGTAACTCCACTCTCACACATGGCCAATCGTTCCCTACTGAAGCAGGTGGAGAAAATTAAAGACACCCATCTCCATAGTCATCAGCATTAACCGCATCAGTGTAAAATGCCACGCGATGGAACATTCTGCATCGCCGTCCAGAGCAACAGGCTCTTCTTCCACAGACTCAGTTCTGGGGTCATTTTTAAATCTACAGTGGAGTTTCTGCTTCGAGTTGGAGAGGACTGTCTGGATTGTCAGCAGCTCTGGAGCTACAGTGGTTTTAAGTCGGGATTTATTTTGTGTTGTGGTTACTGAATGAAGTCTGAAAGTGGTGCCTTGGAAAGGCTTTCCCCTGCTCGTCTGGGCTCGGTGTTGGTGGAGCGTGAAATCTCTCTTGGCTTTTTCAGTGCTTCTCCCAAGTTTTTAACTTTTCCTTGGGCTGCAGCAAATTGATTTTTCAGATTTTTCACTTTATTTTCTAAGACTGTATTATGCTGCTCTCCAGACATTACGTAACTGGATTTGGGGTTTATTTATTAAATATATTAGTCATGATAGAGCATAATCAAGGGGGTTTTTAGCAATAATTTTCAAAATGTACTGTATCCTTTTTTTACTAGTGAGATTGTTCATTAAGGTCTGTGAATGGATAATGGTCCTTCTCATGGGTAAAAATATAAGTTTCTTGTGACCATTTATTTCACAGGCAAATCATCTTTTGCTTTTTCACCTCGGTGCATTATTTAAGCAGAATCATGGAATCACAGAGTGGTTTTGGTTGGAAGGGACCTTAGAGCTCATCCAGTGCCACCCCCTGCCATGGGCAGGGACACCTCCCACCAGACCAGGTTACTCCAAGCCCCATCCAACCTGGCCTTCAACACTGCCAGGGAGGGGCAGCCACAGCTTCTCTGGGCACCCTGGGCCAGGCTCTCACCACCCTCACACCAAACAATTTCTCCCTCCCATCCCATCTCCATCTCCCCTCTGGCAGTTGGAACCCATTCCCCCTCGTCCCATCACTCCCTGCCCTTGGCACCAGTCCCTCTCCAGCTTTCCTGAAACCCCTTCAGGCACTGGAAGGTGCTCCAAGGTCTCCCTGGAGCCTTCTCTTCTGCAGGCTGAACACCCCCAACTCTCTCAGCCTGTCCCCAGAGCAGAGCTGCTCCAGCCCCCTGAGCATCTTCGTGGCCTCCTGGAGTTGCTCCAACAGCTCCATGTCCTCCTTATGTTGGGGGCTGATTGCTGTGCTGGCTTATAGTAGAAGTGCTGCCTTTCCATCACCTGGCACGTTTTGTGATGAGTCGGTGGTTGCTTCCATGGTGAAACCACTCAGGAGTGCAATCTGAGTGTCAGAAGGACAAGGGGATTTCTAGCCCCACCTTCACACCTTCGACAGACAGGACAGGGATGATGGTTTGGCCGTGGGTATCCCCTAGGCAAGCAGAGATTATTTGGGATGTGGTTATAGAGTCACCTTAAGCGAGTGTGTGGCTGTGCTTGTGCCAGAGTCTGATCCTGAACTTCCCCATTCCCTCTTGGCCATGTGTTCCCACCACATCCTTTTCCCTGGCATGAGTGATTACCTCCTGTGGAGTGAGTTGCAGTGATTGAACAGAAAACTAAGCCTGCAGAAGGTTTGATTTATCTTTGATTAAGGTGAATCACAGAGGTCCATCACTGTGCACAGAAAGGAGAAAATAAGACTGAAGAAAATGAGCAGGTTTGCATTTTTATTGATGATAAACTTTGCCTGTAATTTTTGCTTTCATGCTATTCCCACCATAAAATGAATTCAGTTCTCAGACAGGGCCCTGTCAGCACCCCAGGCTGTGATGCTGCAGAGGGATGCTGTAGTTGGCTTTGTAGGAGTTAACTAGACCATCAGAAGAGTAGAGAGAGGTGGTGTGGAGCCCAGCATGGCCTGATTTAGTCTCTGTATTTCTTCTGCAAGTCGGCTGGAAGTTGGGTCAAGTCTCTCTATGCTACAGTACAGAGCAGTGCTCAAATGAAAGCACAAGCTGGGTGGGAAACACAGCCTTGCAGAGCCTCAGAAGAGCTAATTGCATCAGCGGGAGGCTTTGAGAAGTTTGTGGAGGACACTGATGTCTTGCAGGAGCCCCATAACTTGTCTGGAAGCTCTCTGTGAAACCTCGCTTAATAAGAGGTCAAAAAGGCTGCTGAAGAAAGAGCAGCAGCCTTGACTTTCCAGCTCCCTTGCTGTGCTCACATCAGCAGGTACCAGTATGGTCCTTCACATCGTTAACTGTTGGTGTCCAGGATGTTCATTTTGTTCTTCTAGTCCAAGGTGAGGGTTTGGGCACTTCCTGCTCTTGCTTGCGGTGCTTTTTGTTCCTGTTCTTGACATGACCTTTCATGCAGCAAATACAGGAGTGGGTTTTCTGTGATTAGCCGAGCAAAACTCATTCTGAGGGAAACTGGGTGCTGGTAACAGGGTACTCCTGCACTCCCAGACACAAGGAGGGGGTGGCCTAGGTCCCACGTCCACCCAGGGAGTCCTGCCAGGAGCAGCAGGAGATGGGCAGAGACAGGGCTGGAAACAAGACTACAGCATCAGGCATGATCCATCCAGGAGACAGAACACAAGCTACCTACATTGTAGATCCAAGATCCATCCAAGAAACAGGGCCAGAGACACGTCCACAACTACAACTTAACGTCTAGGCTGAGCTCCTGGGCCATGGGCTAGAGATGTGGGTGAAGATCCCAGTGAGACTGCTCAGGGCACTTAGAGCCTATAGGCACACTCAGGGCAATGAGAAGCTTTTGATTTTATTAAAGTAAACTGAAGTCCCTGATATCAGTGGCAACAGTTGGGTAACATGAGTGAAGAAGTGGGTAGACCTGGAGGAGTTGGTAACACGGGGAGGAAGGTGAAATGGGCACACTCACCAGGATGGGGATACTGGAATCCACTGGCACAGGCAGAGCACTGGCCATGGGAAGTGGTAGATAAGAGTATGGCACAAACCTTGTGCCTTAGGGGGATTGCAGCACCCTGGTGTATAGGGGAGTGGAAATGGGTGCCCAGGAAGCTCAGTGGTGCAGGCTGGTGGTGTCAGCCAAGGACAAGCAGTAGTGAAAAAACAGCTCCCATGGTTTGTCATCTAGATCCTGCTGCTGGCATCCACAAAGGAGAAGCCATAATCTCATTACAGCTCCCCTTCCCTTCTTCGCAGCGCTTAGGAATTTAACAAAAGCATTGTTTAAAATAACACTTCTTCAAAAAAAAAGTCCTGAATTCACAATAAACCCTTCAAAAAGAGTTGTCAACTGAAGGAGCCTCTTATCATTTGCAGATAGGCCAGACATCCTTGGGCTGAGACGTGGTTTCAATAAACAAATACACTGCTCGTCGCTTCAGCAAGACAAAGGGTGTTTTTCCCAGCACTCTCAACACACAAAGAAGCCAAGCAAGAAAAAGAACATAAGTCATAGAAACACTTGAAGGGAGTAAAAAAACTCAACTATGCAAGGCCCGCAGCCTGCAAGCAGCCGAGTTGTTTCCACTGATGTGACCAAAGGCTCTGCTGTCTTCTGTAGGGTTTGGGATGTAAATGCAGTGGTCACAGCTGGGGAAGCTGGCACGGTACCCGGGTGGCACAGCGAAGGGCTGACCCGAGCCCCACCTACGAGCACGCCAGCACGGTGGAGCCAGGCCAAATGGGTGCAGCCTCGTTAGTTAATGAAGAGAATAAGACAGTTGCCAGTTCTGGTAGCGCTGAGGCTGGTTGCTGCCTGTATAATCTGATGCTTGAGCTCTTCAGGCCTCCTTTACTCACCTGTAAAATATGTTCGTAGATAGGCCAAGGAGGCCAACAGCACCCTGGCTTGTATCAGCCATGGTGTGGCCAGCAGGGCCAGGGCAGGGATTGTCCCCCTGTGCTGGGCACTGGTGAGGCTGCACCTGGAATCCTGAGGTCAGTTCTGGGCCCCTCACACCAAGAAGGACATTGAGGAGCTGGGGGGTGTCCAGAGAAGGGAACGGAGCTGGGGCAGGGTCTGGAGCACAGGGCTGATGGGGGTGAGGGTGCTCAGCCTGGGAGAGGAGGCAGCTGAGGGGAGACCTTCTGCTCTCTGCAACTCCCTGAGAGGAGGTTGGAGCCAAAGGGGTCGGCTTCTTCTCCCGAGGAACAAATGATGTGACAGGAGGAAATGACCTCAAGTTGTGCCAGGGGAGGTTTAGGTTGGATCTGAGGAACAATTCCTGCCCCAAAGGGCTGTCAGGCCCTGGCCCAGGCTGCCCAGGGCAGGGGTGGTGTCCCCATCCCTGGATGTGTTTGAATGTTGTGTAGATGTGGTGCTGAAGGCCATGGTTTAGCAGTGGGCTTGGCAGATCTGGGTTAGTATAGGGATGTTAATGGTTGGACTTGATGATCTTAAAGGGTCTTTTCAAACCTAGGTGATTCCATGATTCTGTGTTACCATCTGCATTAGCTGCTTTTGAGATGTAACTGTGGCTGTGACATTGTGTGAGCACAGTGTTGATACTGTCCATGTGTAAGAGATGTACCATGTTACTTTATCTCTCGGATCACAGTTTGATTTGATTTTAATACAGCTGGTTTTGTAGCTAATGGAAAATCAGTAACTTGCAGCTCAGGGAAAATGCTTGTGGGTTAAATTAGTCATGGCAGAGGTCATAGATTATTTCCTGAGTACTCTGCAATAATCAATTATGGTTTAAATATGGTGAGAATATACCAAAAGTGATATACTCCGTGCCCTTCTTTTCTCAGAACAGTGTTCAGTGGACACAACCCCTCCAGGTTTCCTGCATCACTGGCAGCTTATGACCATCTACATGTGAAGGTGGAGAGCAGGGACTGATTTTACACCCACTTTTAAAAATGCAGCAGAAGGTTATCCATACTTTTGGTGTTATCAATACTTCTGTTAGCAATACTTCTTTTTAAATTGTGTTATCAATACTTCTTGCCCTTTGCGTCTCCCCATTCACTTCTAATGACCAGAAGTGGGTCCACTATTATATTATTTATGACAGTGCCTGTCATAGTCGTGCTGCTCTAATTAATACTACTTTTTGGCAAAACTTAACCTGCAATTACATCTGTTGGTACCAGCATAGGTATTCTGACAATGTAACACGAGTTAATTCAGCAGCATCACTCTGTCAGATCTGTAATGCCAATAAAAATAAGAGGATCCATCTCTCCTGTGTAGATTTGTCTGTAGACTCAGATGATCACAAGGTAAATTAAAGCGTTTTTCTCATTATGATGTAGAAATTAGTGAAATTTAGCAATATAGTGAGATACAGGAAATACTCATCTATAGAGAAGTATATTCCTATATAGGAATATAGTGAAATATAAGAAATATAGGAATCAGAGAAATGGCTGGTTCAAGGCTGGGCTGTAGGCAGTGGCAAGGGAGCAGTTGCAGTCCAGGGCAGTGGTTGTTTCCCCAGATACATGTCATGACTGCAAAAATTACATTTTAATTTTTTTAAAATCATGACATATTCGTTCATTCCAAAATAAATCATATTTTATGTGAACTGGACTTGATTTTCTGTCATTCGTGGAACTGCAAAGAAGGAGAAGCCCTCCAGGCAATTTCCTTTCCATGAAAAAACATCCATCATTAATGCGAAGCAGGAGATCGTTGTCAGACTTCACACCACATCCTGAAATGATCCCAGCACATTGTGGCTTGTTGGGAGAATTTTGAGTTAGAACTTGACGTAATCTTAACAACTGTTGGGAGTTTCGTTTGCTTTCAGAAGTGTCAATACAGTAAGGACAGAGCAGAATTTTTTTGACCAACAGAGTCTTGAAAGACGTGTTCACCACCTCCGAGTCCTTAACTTTGGAAATATTAAAATAAACTATTAAGAAGGGCTCTTTTTTTGTAAATCCTGTTCTGCAATCTTTGCCAAGGCTTAAACCTTTCAGCTAGAACCACCAGGAGTGTAAATATGTCTTAGAAACAGTAAATGATTGCTAATGATGTGGTCACAAGACACGAATTCTTAGGAAAGGTTGGTACATTTTCTAGCCTATTTGCAGAGTCGTACAGTCTGCTTATATTGAATAAAAACACTGTAAAATAGTGGGTTTGAACCATTTTGTCTGAACAGATGGAAATGTTGTTCTCTAAGAAAGGTTTCCTTTTCCCAGCAGCCACATAGCCTAAATTGAACCCGTGCATTTTGATACCTGCCTTCCAATTGGGGTACCTTGATGCAGAATCTCTTTCCTGTTGTATTTCCTAGGTTTCATTAAACACCATAACGCTTTCCAAGTGAAGCTTTGCCAAGTTGCACATTTTATTAGGTTCACATTAAGGTTTTTAGAAGTTTAGTAGACCACACTGTGTTTGTTAATTCCAGTAACGTATTTTTGTAGTCAAAACCAGTGGCAAATGGGTGTTGCGTTCTCACAAAGCTGAAGTGTTGGGCAACCAAACGTAAGTCTGCTAGGGGTGGTTTTCCCCTGTGGAAATCAGTCAGTAGATCCAGCTAACTGATACAGAACAGGGCTTGTACCATCAGTTGTGATGGTACCACATCACCGCTCCGTAGGTCTGCTTTGACTTGACTTCAGCGCTGGCTACCGAGAACAAGTAGGAAAGAGGGTGCAGAGTGGCCCAACCTGTACCAACTGAGGGGACTATAAAATCAACCCACTTTTTTGCTGCTGTGTGTGTTAGTTGATCACATAATTTA
Source organism: Aegotheles bennettii (assembly GCA_013398125.1). Taxonomy (NCBI): domain Eukaryota; kingdom Metazoa; phylum Chordata; class Aves; order Caprimulgiformes; family Aegothelidae; genus Aegotheles; species Aegotheles bennettii. The sequence continues at coordinate 421,868 of VZRW01008538.1, forward strand.
TAAGGATAGTTGTAATGTTTCGGATGAAGCTTCCTACATGTGACACTGGTCTTGATCAGACTATTTCCTGGGAAGAACGGTGGCCATCCTATCTGAATGGGCTTGCAGACTGCCAAAGGGCTATTGGCTGCAGCAGTATCCCAAAATGTGTATTTAGGATTGCTGGGGTTTTTATTGCTTTGTCTCAAAATGATGATGACAACCCATCTTTCTTTGGACAAGTAACTGAAGGACCTTGACCAGCCACCCAGAGTCCATATGTCAGTGTCTGGTCCTTGGTGCTTGCTCTGCAGAAGCTGCTGCTGCCCAGGAGAGGTCTATGATAGAAAGCTCAAGTCCCGTGGGACTTCTGGAAATGAGTGTTTAGGTCATTTAAAATTGAGAATGATGTTAATGAGGGTTTTCAGAGGAAAGATGGAAAGAAAAAATTAGATCTTCCCTGATGAGTTTTAAAAATTTGCCGCAGGAAGGCTGTCTGGAGGTTCCTAATTTGGTAGGATAATACAAGGTCTTTAATGCATTTTACCACTTTCTGGCACTGTACACTTGACCTTGTTACAGTATTTTTAATAAGGTTGGTTTAAAGTATTTAGGACAAGACATGACGGAAATAAGTGAAAAGAAAATGGGAAAAATCAGTTATTAACTTGAGTTCAGCGGTAATGGCTCAAAACCCAGCATCTCCATTGCCCCTGATTATTTTCTTGGGTATTTTCTGATTATACCGTGACTTTCACATGGGAGATTAAAATTATATTTATGGAGTACTATAAGGAGCAATACTCAAATTTGGTGATCTTCTGAAAAAGCAGCCCTAGCTCTGTCATTGAAAGAGAGAGTTTCGCCTACCTAGAGGCCTGAATGGTCTCTACTATATTTTAGCTTGAAATCAATTTTGGCTGACAAAATGCCTGTCAGGAGATAACTAGAAGAGGTTGGGCTGTAAACGTGATCCTTCCTGCTGCAGGGTACCCACACCTCCTAATAAATGTGATTTTGTGCTGGGACCCTTTGTCGGGGGGGGGGTGGAAGAGTGACCACCAAAACCAGGCAGACATCACGCCAAGGTTGCACCAGTTGTGTCCGTCTGCTGGGAAGAACATGGAGCAGTGTTTGCTGGCAGTGTGACAGCAGGTTTCAGGCAAATGTAATGGTGGATTGTTAAGCTGAATCCTGGAATCCCAGACTGTTTGGGCTGGAAGGGATCTTAGAGTTCATCCAGGCCCACCCCCTGCCATGGGCAGGGACATCTCACACCAGACCAGGTAGCTCCAAGCCCCATCCAGCCTGGCCTTCAACACTGCCAGGGAGGGGCAGCCACAGCTTCTCTGGGCACCCTGGGCCAGGCTCTCACCACCCTCACACCAAACAATTTCTCCCTCCCATCCCATCTCCATCTCCCCTCTGGCAGTTGGAACCCGTTCCCCCTCATCCCATCACTCCCTGCCCTTGGCACCAGTCCCTCTCCAGCTTTCCTGGAGCCCCTTCAGGCACTGGAAGGTGCTTTGAGGTCTCCCTGGAGCCTTCTCTTCTGCAGGCTGAACACCCCCAGCTCTCTCAGCCTGTCCCCAGAGCAGAGCTGCTCCAGCCCTTGGAGCATCTCCGTGGCCTCCTCTGGACTCTCTCCAACAGCTCCGTGTCCTTCTGGTGTTGGGGACCCCAGAGGTGGCCCCAGCACTGCAGGGGGGGTCTCACAGAGCGGAGCAGAGGGGCAGAATCCCCCCCCGGCCCTGCTGCTCACGCTGTGGGGATGCAGCCCAGGATCCCGGGGGCTTTCTGGGCTCCAAGCACACGGCCGGCTCATGGGGAGCTTCTCCTCACCCAACACCCCCAAGTCCTTCTTCTGGAGGCTGTTCCCAATCCATTCTCCACCCAGCCTGGATTTGTGCTGGGGATTGCTCTGACCCTGGTGCAGGACCCAGCCCTTGGCCAATGTGGTTTCCATTTATTTGAAGTGTTATATTGACATTATTAAGGGGTTAGGTGTGGTAGGAGATGTGAGAGCCAGTGTTGGAGCAGGACATCAATGAGTTAGGGGATTTAGGAAGGTAAAAAAAACAAAAGAATGGGAATAATCTCAAAGATTTTTAAATCTAGGACCAATTTTTACAACCTAAGGTAAAATCAGGGGGCAGAGGCTGATGTCTGGCCTTACCTGCATCAGACTCACATTTTCCAACACAGCTTTATAAACAGTGTGATCAGTGTGCTCCTTTCAGGAAAGTTCCTGGAAACAGTTAAAAAGAAATCATTGTTCTTAAAATTAAGACGTAGGCAGGTGATCAGAAGCAAAATTATTGAAACTTCCCAGGTTTTATGTGGTGAGCTGGGTGACAAATTACAATGAGGATACTACATAGATGCGTTTCTTCTCTTAAGTAACATCCTTGTGTTTTTAGTGATGCAGCAACACGCTTTGGAAGAGCCTTAGGAATGTGGATAACATTGCCATCTCATTCCACCATGGGGTTAAGGAGCTCGTGGCCATACGGGGTTTTTGGCACTTGCTGTGCCTGCTCCTGCAGCCTCATACCGTGGTGGCTCCAAAACACAGCTTGTGTTTCCCGACAGCGCTCCCGAGAAACCCCCCGCGGCAGCTGTGACCTTTCTTCCAGTCTGGAGGGGCTGGAAAATACCAGAGCTCGCCAGGAGGACAAAACAGAGTCGCGGGCTGGGAGGACGGAGGTGTTGTGCTGGGAGGAGATGGTGGAGGCAGACGGGAGCGATGGAGCACTCGGAGAGTGATGGCGATTCCTCCGATGAGGAGTGCTGGGATGAGTCCTCCTGCGACGGAGTCCAGAAAGTGTCCGAGTCAGTGCTTGCACATCCTCACGGGTGGCGTTGGATGGGGTGCACCTCAAAAAACAACTTGGGGCATTTGCTGCCCTGCACTTGCAAAGCTGCTCCTGCCCCGAAAATAATTACTCGTTGCATCTAATGCTTTGCACTTTTACTAATTACTTTTGCATCTAACACAATGCACTTTTGCAAAGTATTTTGCAGTTAATGCTGTGCAGTTTTGGCTGCTACTTTTGCACCTAATGCTGTGCACTTCAAATAATTACTTTTGGATTGAATGCTTTGCACTTGTGCCCTTCCAATGATGACTTGTTGAATTTCGAGCCCTGCACTTCTAACAGCTACTTTTGCATTTAGTGCCATGCCCTTAAAACAGTTACTTGTTGCATTTAATGCCATATTAATAATATCATTATTATTATTCAAATAATTACTCATTGCATTTAATGACATGGACTTTCAGTAGTTACTTTTGCATGTAATGCTGTGCACATGTAGTCATTACTTTTGCATTTAGTGCACTGGCACTTCTAGTAGTTACTTGTTGCATTTAATGCCATATTAATAACATCATTATTATTATTAATCAAATAATTACTTTTGAAATTAATGCTGTGCACTTGTAATAATTACTTGTTGCATTTAATGCTGTGCACTCCTACTACTCACTATTGTATTTAATGCTGTGCACTTTTAGTAATAACGTTTGCATTTAGTGCCCTGCACTTCTAGTAGTTACTTGTTGCATTGAATGCCATAATTAATATAATAATAATAATAATTATTATTATTATTATTATTATTCAAATAATTACTTTTTCATTTAATGCTCTGCACTTCTAATAATTACTTGTGCATTTAATGCCTTGTGCTGTAGCTGGTGGCTGATGTGAAGATGTTACCTTTGAAATCATGGACTGGTGATTTGTTGTGCTTGAAGGTGGCTGAGGTCAGTTCATACCCTATGGGTACACTGGTCATTTTTAAGCCTGTGTGAGGTGTTGGCAGTGTTTGAAAGTCTTCGTAGTTCACAGCTGATGCACATAAAGGCTTTAACATTTGTATAGAACTGAAAAGATGTTGATTTTGTTCCTCCTGTTTTTAGAAGCGTGAGGAGGTTTTTAATCCTGCTTGGCAACCACCCCCGAACATGAGGGTTATCAACTCACTTACCATCGATTTAGGGACAGGGCCTGCCTTCTGCATTAATCTCATGCTGATTAAAAGGATGTATGAAGTACAAGATAGCGGAAACCCTAACAGTTACTTGTGCATTTTATTCTCTGATGTTGAGGTTTATTTAAAATGTTTGAACCGACGCCAGCAATAGTTGGATTTTACTTGTCTGTAATCATGTAACTGTAATGCAGTAACTGCAATCATGTCTCTTAATTTATAACTATAAAGGTGTAAACTGTATTTTTGTGGCAGAAAGGCATTTGAGAACAAATACATAACGTTTTAACTGGAATTAATGAACAACCAGAAAGTTTGCATACTCGTTTTATTGTATGAATATACCAGCCAAATTTGGCTACAGCAACTTAATGAGATATTAAATATTATCACTCCTTATTCTCTCTATTTACCACAGTTCTAGAAGTTAGTAGAGATAATTGTCTACTGCTAGTCAGCTACTTCCTTCTACTTGCTTTAAATTACCATAATTTTGTTTATCGGTGTGGATAAATTAGCACTAATACACGCTAAATTTGGTTGAAAATAGACTCGAAGACAGTGTTTGAATGTAGGCTCGCATGTTAATGATTCTTTCATTTGTATTTCTGCTTGCTCTGTTTCAAAGATATTAAAGTGAAGATAGCTCAACAGTAATTAAAGTTAATTAATGGTTAGCTTAAGGGGAGAGTGAACGTTCCTGTATGAGTGCACATGCACCATGCTCTTTTATTTTACTGTATTTAATACTTCCAGTCTTGAAACAGGGGAACTGCCATTTCTAACAGGAGTTTTAAATCTGATTTTCTACTTCGGTGGAAATGTTCAGTGGTTTTCCAGTGGAAGTGAATCAGGTGTTTAAAAGAAGTGCTTCTCTCTTGCCCATGATCCACTTACCCTTCATATGTAGAAGGGTTTGGAGTGGATTTGAATAGAACAGTGACTCTGAATCTTGTTTGTTTGTTTGTTTGGCCAACACAGAAAATCAAGCAACAACTCTACAGCCCTGACAAAATGCCAAATTGGTCTGGTTAAAATGATTTAACTTTGTATTTTATAGCTTGGGCTGGGCATGGCCAAGTTGGCAGTGGGACAGGGGAGAACACAAAGAAGGGAAGATACAGAAAAAATTCTGAGTGCAATTTATTTAATTTCTGAAAATGATGAGACTGTTCAAAAGCTCTGACCTGATCAGGCCCCCTTAATAGGCACAGTCCCAGCCTCCTCCATGCTCAGGGTAGCAAATGCATCGTGAGTTCTATAGCGTACCATATACGTTGTACCTGCTCTGAGTAGCAGAGCTGACATCCTACTTTGTGTTCCAACATTGAGTTATTATGTAGGTTTTTGGGAGAAGGACATAAGCAGAGTCCAAATGTTCATAAATAAATCTAAGCAAATAGCTAATATTTTGATAAAACTGTTTCTATGCACTTATGTGCATAGTAAGAAGAATTTAAGTAATATGCAATAAATGCATAGTAAGAAATTTTAGTGGTGATGTAGGTAGGTGTTTGGAGTAGATGATCTTGAAGGTCTCTTCCAACCTCAATGATTCTATGATTCTATGATTCTATGAAATGAGACTTTGCTTGAAACAGGTGACAGGCCTGGGCTGATGTGTGGCTGGATGTCATTTACAAGGGGATCCTGTTTCTGTTTCTCTGCTCACACGTGGTTTTTAGCTTTTGCGTGCTTGAAGCCTGTACAGATGGTGAACATCAAATCAGTACTGAGAAAAAGCTGTGAAACCCTGAAATTTATTCTGGAAATGCTTGAAGAATGCAATCTGTTTGGAAATAAGGAGACTGTCATGGAAATAATGCAGCTTGCTCAAGAAATGTATTTTTTCTTTCAGAGAGGATGTCAGAACGGCCAACGTCATTGCAGCTGAAGCAGTAACTTGCCTGGTCATAGACAGAGAGTAAGTACATCATTTTCCTGCCTCGGGGTGGACGTATCTCCAGGTCACAGCTTTTACAGCTTTTAGCTAGAGCCTTTGATCATTTTCTCCAGAGAGGTCATTTGGTTTTGAGCAATGCAGTCACGTCTGTGTCCTTGGTAATACACAAGTATGTGTCCTTCACGAAGGAGAGCGAAGGTCCGCCTGAATCGATAAGACAAAACTCAGGAGTGACAAATGCAGACAATTAAGAAGCAGGGAAAGACAAAATGGAAATAAATGGGGAGATAGGATTGCTGTGGAAATGGATCCAGGCGTTGTGGTGGAACAGGAGTTGAGTTTCTGTCGGGAAAATGTCACGAAAGGCTTCAGGCTTCTGGCAAGACATGGAGGATGGAGAGTCCTCATCCAAAGGACATAGCCCTGCTTGAAGCTCTGCAGTCAAAGGAAATAGAGGAGATCAGAAGAGTAAAATAATGTCTTATATAGGGAGCTTGACAGAATTAGGGGGGTTTAATCTAGAAAAGAAATGCCTGGGCTCCAGAAAACAGTGCTGCAAATTCAACTGCTCTCTACAATTGTTGGGAATGGGATTAAAAATATTAGCATAACCTAGAAAATTCAGTATGACTCGTGGGGCTGTTTTCCAGTTGTGAGGGCAGTGAAGCACTGGCATAGACCATTAACAGGCATGGACAGGTCTTCCACAGAAATCCTTCCAAGGGAATGCAGTGTAGGTCTGTGAAACCATGAGAGAGGTGGGTAGGGTGAATGTGGATTGTTTTCACTGCCTCCCCCCGTGCAAGAACCCAAAGAAACCTGCAGGAGGGAGGTGAAAGCTGAAAGGAGGTGGCTCTTCACATGGGGTTCCCTCACTGCAGGAAAACATGAAGAGTTTGCAAATGTGCAAAAGGAAAATCAATCCATTGGATTTTTTAGATATGTAAGACCTACACCTCTGGGTTAGGAACTTCCAAAGACATGTAGGAGAGTACCACAGCAAATAGCACAAATGGTTGCTCTGTCCTTCAGCTCTTCCCTGGGCACATAATCTTGGTGCAAGATAACGTCAGAGGTCAGGTGCTGGGTTAGGAGGGACCTCTGAAGCCCTTCTTATGTTCTGATGAGATGTATGAGAGATGCTCAGGTATCTTGTAGGGATGGTCGGCATACTCAGTCCTGCTTTGACGCGAGTGTTTTGTATTTGGTTATCTTAAAAGTCCTCCATTTCTAGAAGATCTGATATTCTGTAGTGGCTGAACTGGGGAAAACACTTCAGGAATCCGAGGTCTTCTGATCTGTTAGTTTGTTTATGATCAATTTAACAAGATTATGGTCTATCCATTGAAAACAGATGGTGAACCTCAGGACTGTCAGACGGGTGGCTTCCTTTCACGTACACAAGCAAGGTAGCCTGGCAGATAAAAGACACACTATCCCTTATCATTCTGTGGGCCAAAGAGGAGAAGAATTGACATCATTAGATAACTTAGTAAGCATTAATTCAGAGGGATACAGAGCAACAAGTAATTTGTGCTTTTTTTTCTGAACGCTTCAGTGAGGAATATTTTTGTTTTGCACTGTGTTAAAAGCATTAAAAGAGCCCAAGTAACTAGTAATTGCAGAGCCAGGCATGCCTGATCATTTTTCAGACTGTTTCTTTGCTCGGTCTCTTGTGCCTTTTTCTCAGAATATAATGCCCTTGAAACAGTAAGGAAGTACAAGTTAAATTTAAACCGATGAAGCTGTAGTTAATCTATACCAGAGAGGCTAGTGATGCTCTGCGAGTAGTAGCAGAGTAACACTATTTATAAGAATCTTATTTATAGTTCAGGAAAAGTAATGCTATTTATAGCACTATTTATAGTTCAAGGAAGGTTGTCCTGTGTCCTGACCAGTTCTGGCTTTCTTGTCATAGCTCTTCTCCTGGATTGTTATTTTATAGGCAGGCAAATGAGTGTAGAAGCTAATTTTAACATGGAGAAAATCATCTTAAGACTTCTGTAAATTTGGAAAATTTAATGAGGAAAAATAGCATTTCTCTATACCCAGATGCACAAGATACTACAGTTTTGGGTTTGTTACGGTGGTCATGGTAAATATTCCTGTTGCACACAAGATAGCAATGGAAGCTGGAAGTCAGCTTTACCTGCAACCAGAAGCTGTTCTGCGCAGGAGGAGGTGTCACCCATGTCGTTATGATTGCCTAATATTTCCTGTTGCAAGATGAACTCTTTGCTCAGTCACATGTAACTGCTGAAGCAGCAGTTTTCATGCTTTGTGTGTGCCTCGATCTGGAACACTTCAACAAAATTGATGTTGCCTTTTCAAGGAACAAGTCTATCGTTTCCTTAACGGTCAGTCCATTTCTCGGAGAAACTGGAGGATTTCAGTCTTACTGGCAGCAGGGATTGATATTACCCATTGGCATTATCTTGTCATCAGGGTAACTCTTCCAGCTTCCTTGTAAAAGTCTTCCCAAGACATCCAAAATCATTCTGTGGAACACCCACAGTTCTACCACAGCTGCCACGCTCCCATGTGGTCAACACTTGGACTGTAAGAGTCACACCTTGACATCGCAGCACATTACTCCTAAGAGAGGTGGAAGACTGGTCTCTGGACTTGGTGATGTTGTGAGCAATTATAGGACTCGTTTAGTTGAGGGTAATAATACAGGAGACTTTCTTTCTAGGGATGAGCCAGGCCACCAGGCAAGCTCTGGGAGAGATGGGTTTGAGATGCTTAAGCCTGAGGAGATGGAATGGTTGGCCTAAAATAATTTCTGAAATTCAAAAAATATCTACAGAAATGCTACAGGTGTGAAGCAGTGGGAGTTGAAAATACCATGAGGAAAGCCAAACAGTAGCACATGATGAGTCTTTACCCACCGAACTCTCACGATGTCGGTGCTGCCTTGCTTTTTAATTTCCTTGTGAAACAAGAAGGACATTAGAGTCATAAAAACACCCCAAAGTGTCCCCAAAAGTAGTATAGCTATTTCTTGCAAATCTCTATAGACGTGCTTTGTAACAATGGATTTTCAGCATCCTTTTCTGAGCTAACAAAGAAAACAACTGGCAACACAGCAAGCATCAGCAGTCTCCACCACACAGGAGGTGAGATGAAGCCAATCATTGAGCTCCAACCAAGCCGTAGGAGAAATTTCAGCTGACTTTGCTAAGGCTTAACGTTAGATTATGATGCCTTTCACTCCCATGTGAATGAACAAATATTGCACATGAACAACCTGCGAGCTGAACATCCTTTTCTCTAAAGTGGAGAGATACAGATTTGATGGATGGACTGTTTGGTGGGTAAGGAATTGGCTGAAAGGTCTCATCCAGAGAGTAGTGGTCAATGGCTTAGTGGCTGGATGGAAATCAGTGAGGAGTGGTGACCCTCAGAGGTCTGTACTGGGACTAATACTGTTTATTATCTTCATCAGTGACATAGACACTGAGATTGAGTGCACCCCCAGCGAAAATTCACAGACACCACCAAGCTGAGTGGTGCAGTTGACACACTGGGATGTGGCGCTGGGTGATATGGTTTAGTGGTGATACAGGTAGATGCTTGGACTGGATGATCTTGAAGGCCTCTTGCAACATCGATGATTCTATCAAGGGATGCCACACAGAGGGACCTGGACAAGCTCGAGAAGTGGGCCTGTTTGAACCTCATGAGGTTCAACAAGGCCAAGTGCAAGGTCACAGAATCACAGAATCCTAGGGGTTAGAAGGGACCTCGAAAGATCATCTAGTCCAACCCCCCTGCCAGAGCAGGGTCACCTAGAGTACATCACAGGTCTTGCACCTGCAGGACCTACAGGGCAACCCCTGGTATCAATACAGGCTGTGGGATGAAGGGATGGAGAGCAGCTCTGCAGAAAAGGACTTGGGGGTACTGGTGGATGAAAAGCTGGACATGACCCAGCAATGTGCACTTGCAGCCTGCAAAGCCAACGGTATCTTGGGTTGCATCAAAAGCAGCGTGACCAGCAGGTCAAGGGAGGTGATGGAAGAGAAAACATGAGAGTTTGGGTTACAACTGGAAATTATTCTGGAGTTTAGATTGGTTTTGAAGACATAGGGAAGTGGATGCTCCTGTAAGCTAAGCACTGCAGATACCACATGAAGCATTACACATTTGCTCATTGCAAAAACACAGTTATCTTCTGATCAAACATATGATCATAGAATCACAGAAT
>VZRW01008539.1:4549-201223 GCA_013398125.1 Aegotheles bennettii
GCCGCGGCTCTCCCCGGCCCGGAACACCGGCGCCGCGGCCGAGCCCCTTTCGCCGCCCACCCTCGGGGTCAGCTTCGTCCCCGGCCCCGTGGGCCTGACCGGGTTTTCCGGGACTCAAACGGCCGTAGTTAATGAAATCCGCTCGCCGCAAATCACAGACCTCTGCCGTACGCTGTAATCAAATTTCTGCTTGCCTTAAAAAACCCAGGCCACCCTCCTCCATCCCCGTTCTCCAGGCAAACCCCAAATCAGAGGTTCCCAGCCATCACACCCCTCCAGCTATGCTTGGTCCCAGGCCATCTCTCCCGGCCTGCGTTGCCATCGCCTGTTCTCCCCCCTCACACGCAGCGCGGTGACCGGTGCCTTCCCTCGGCCGCCAAAAGAGGAGGCTGCCCGGGACCACCCCTGCCTGCCTGGCCGGGCCCGGCGGGGTCATCCCGGCCGCCTGCATGCGCGGGTGGGGATGATGGAGAGGATGAGGCTGACGGAAGAGTTGGGGATGCTGAAGGGGATGGAGGGCTTCCTGCGCCTAGCAGCCAAAAAGAGGGATCGAGGGGGGAGAGAAAGGCTCCACAAATCATGCCAGCCCCATTTCCCGGGTAATGTGTCACCAGCCATGTAAGTCAACTATTCAGGGGTCAGAGACAGCTGATAAATCACACCGAGCGGGGATTTTATCCTCCTCACTGCACTGCTGGCACTGGGCTCTGCTGACCCACTCCGCGGGTTCTGCCCCGGTACCGGCCCCGGGCGAGGCGGCAGCGCAGATGCGAAATTAGGAGGCACTTTCTTCCCCCTCCTCGAGTTCGCTGACTCGAGCGGCAGCCCGAAGCCATCTCCCCTGGAAAAATGCCGTCGGCCACGGCGCCACAGCCTCGCCGGGACCGAGCGCTGCGCGATGCACCGGGCAGGGCGGCGGCGGCGGTGTGTAGGGAAGGCAGGAGGGGAAGGCTGAGGCCGGGGCTCTCCCTTTCTCCTTTTTCCCTTTCTTCCTTTCTTCTCTTAGCTCAGGCACTCTCTTCCTTAACCGTTCCGCGGGCGGGGGAGCCCGCCCGGCCCTGCCCAATTTAAGCCGGGCTATGGAGGGCCCTGACCGGTGCGAGACCGGGACAGACCCCCCGGCGACTCCGCAGGGACCCCCAGGTCTCCGGCCTGTGCCTGACCCCAGCCCCGGAAAGCGAGGAGGAGGAGGATGCCGTGCGGCACGGGGCCGGCCCCTCTTCCCGAAAACATCCCGGTACAATTCGCTTCGCCATCCTCTTTTTCCGAGGGCAGACGCTGACGTGGAGGGTTTGGCTGGAGTAGCCCCTTCCCCAGCCCGGGGAGCCCCTTTCCGCACCCACCCACTGGGCTTCGTGACCGCAGCCCTGGCCCATTGGCACTTGGCCTTCTCCTCGAGCGAGCCCCTGGGGACACGTCCGCCAGGGATGGGAAGGGTGCAAGTCCTGATGGCCATCCCCGGGCTGCCCCGACCCCCGCTGCCCCTCGCTCCTCCAAGCCGCCCCGGGCAGGGGGGAGGCTCCGCAGCACCGGCCGGATCGGTCCCCTCTCTCCGGCTACAGTAGACGTGTTTATTTGTGCGCGCACCCCTCCCCATAAATCCCCCCATCTATAATCATTATCTACATGGAAACTTTTGCCCCCTGAAGCCCCCAGGACCTCCCCCCCCCTCCAGTTAGCGGTGATGATTTTAAAAGCATGCGATGATCTAAGCCCTAATACTAATATTATGCATCATTTGGACAGGATAACCATGCCACCTTGTCAAACGTTGCCTCTTTACACAACCCATTTGCTGCATCGCAGAGTCATAACGGCGGTGATGGATGGGCCGGAGACCCCCCCGGCGCCCCCCCGGCGCGGGGAGGAATGCGGGCGGAGCCCCCGCGCCCGGCCCGCACCCCGCCGGCGGCAATTTATAGTCTGTATATATTTGCTGGCTCCAGATATCGGCAGCGTAATGGATGGTTATATTTTATGAACCCGAGGCTCGGATCTAGGGACTAGGGAGTCCCTTTCCTTGTACGGTGCACTCCTGTCTCGCCCTTAATCCGCCCGGCAGGCAATAAACTTCCCGGCTAAATGCGCCGGGAGATAACAGCCAACTTTTATTGATTACAAGAAAACGCTCGAAACTAAATAAAGGGCTTTTATGAGGATCCCCGCGAAGAGCCTTTTCTCCGCAACCATTAAGCGCGATTTCGAGGTTTTACTGTGTGTAAGCTGTGAACTCGTTCCGCTGTGAGGGCCGGGGCGGGCTGGAGGCGGATGGGGAGCGAGGTGCAGCGGCGGAATTCGCCGGCCTGCCGGGCTCGGAGGTGCCGCCGGGCTGTAAACCCGGAGGCTCCCCGGGTACCCTCTAGGTCCCTTTCTCTTTTCCCTGGGTAAAGGCAGTGCACCGCAGGAACTGCTCCCAAACCTAAAAACAGGGAGCGCTGGGGAGCAGCACCAGAGATGCTGAGCGAGGGAAGAGGGGAAAGTCATTTCACACGCGCGTTTGAAGGGGAGCCTTGGGAAAGTTACTGCCCGGGCGTAGCTGGAGGGGAGGGTGCGGGGGAATCCACCAGCGTTTCAGCGCGGGTGATCGTGGGAGGTTGCTCCACCCCCTCCGCCACCCCCCCTACACCCGTTTCCACAGGCCGGGGTGGTGAAGGTGTGAGGAGAGAGGCGGATTTATCCGGAGTATTTTTTTATTCTGACCCTCTTCTTTATAGCCTCAGAGATGTAAGGGCTGATGAAGTCCCCGCCTGCAAGAGGGATGATCCTGGCGGGGTCCGGCAACTAGAGGCCGTGTATGGCTCTGCCCTAGGGCAAGGCCTGGGGGGAGGGGAGGGAGCTCGGGTCTACCCGGCGGGCTGCATCCCCCCTCCCTGCCTCAGCCGAGGGCACGCAGCCCTTCGGGGGAAAACGGTTTATTTCGGCCGTAACACATAGTAGCACAAGGGATGATTGGGGGTATGCCAAAGGCATCAGGAAAAAAACCAAAACACCCCACCCATGGCAGGATCGAGCTCTGACTTTGAAACAACAACGACCGCATAATTTTTTGTGCGGCGGAGCTTAATATTTTGAGCCCAATCCTCTCGTAAATTGCTCAAGACGTTCCGTGGCTTCATTACTGTTGTTATTTCTGTCTGTAGGCGGCCGGCTCGGAAGTCACAAACACATTATTTTCTCCTGCAAGCTCATTGCCAACCTTCGAGAGCCAGGCTCAAACTTGGTTTTGGTTTTTATTTTGTTTGTTTATTTGGGTTTTTTTACTCTTCTTGTTGTTCTGTTTGCCACACTTTGGTAAAGGTAACTGTAAAATCACTCCGTGCCTGCGACTTGTATCGCATTTTACTGGAAAGCTATAAAACTGTCCTATTCCCTGATGTTCCTTGATTAACTTATGAGCATAAAGGAAATGCTTGAATACCGTTCCCTCTGCGGTTTTCTTTCGGCAGGGCAAGCCAAGGGAAGATGCTAGCATTGTCATCTTATTTTACAATTTATGCCGGCTACCCAGACTGTGTGTATATACAAACGAAAGCGCAGCGGGGGTTCAGTTTCTTAAATGCAGCCCATACATTTCACAGATCATACTCGCCTTAATAGCCGGGCCGGCGAATTAGTTAGCCTGCCCTTTATTGCTGCTAAAATGTTAGCTTCCATTGAAATAAACACAGCGATCCAGAGCCATTTATCAATTCCGCAGAGGTCCAGTTAACAGGATGTCCCAGCACTGGCGATGTGCGCCACCCCTCCCAGCAGCCCCCGTGCGCTGCCTCTGCTCGCAGGGTACAGGATTCCTTCCCTCCCAGTAACCTGCGCACCGGCCCTCGGCTTCCCCAGGCAAACGTCCTCCCCTTCAGCCTGCCATGTGCTTACACTTTACTTTATCTCTGATACATGTGGATCTCTCTGCATACACATATAATATTATGCTGGAAAAACATGGCTAGCTTTTTTTAAAAATTAAGTTAGTTTGGTTTTTTAAGGTGCAGCCTGGAAGTTTGGTGAGGAATATTTAGTCCATTAGCTGAATTAGGTGGCGAGAATCAAGCTCTAACAGAGAGGACATGACCATCTCTACTTGCAGAACTGGAAACATTTGGAAGATTGTTATATATGCTTCAGGTCATAAATTAATACTTGATTTATACTTCAATCAGGAAAAAGCCATTAAGCTTTGTGCAGCTCTGGTCTGTGGGAAAATAATTTCTTTGATTGAGTTCCCCCTAAAGACCCCCAGAAGTTTTCTCTCCTCTGTCATGAACAGTCTGCTCTTTCCTGTCTTCCAGATGGAGGGAAGAGCAGAACCTCTGGAGAAAAGCAGCTTTCCAGCATCTTGAATTTCGCTTTGCATCTTTCTTCTTACCTGTTGATTTAATTTCTCTTTGCATTTGGGACCTTTCTAAATCCATCAAGAGAAAACTACAGAATAATGAGAGTGGTGTATCATCTTTTATCAGCTTTTTCTTCCTTGCTGGTGGCCAATATTGCAGCTCTGAAGGAAACAGATGTTTGGGGGGGGGGGATGACTGAGGAGTGGGAAAGCATGGCATGGAAAGTAATTCAATCTGAAGAATGAGAAGAATGGATAAAAAAAGGCAGGACTGATGACTTTTTCATTGCATAGATTTCCTACAGGAGCAGTGGTTACCGATCCCTGGTCTGCTTGTTTATTTAGTGTGTTTCTGAAATGCTTGAGCTCCCAAGATGGCCCATGTCGTTGTAGTGCTCCGCGCTTCCATGGATGAGCCCCAGATCCGGACCGCAGCCTTGCCATTAGAAAGAAGAACTCCTCCAGCCTGTCCACCCCACCGGCAGCAATGCCAGGTCACTGAGCAACATTTAGTGACTTACTCCCCACCCCATCTGGTGTCACATTGAACCCCAGAGATCATCAGGCTGCTGCCGCAAGGTTGGGAATTTGATATCAAAGGACCATTTGCCTTGGAAGTAATCAGACTTTCTCCTTCCCTCTTCTCATTCAAATTTGCAGGGTGTTATTTTTGGATTCTCCCTAGCTGATGTTGATGCAGATGCAGGTCGGAGGACCGTTTGCAACACTGGAACTAGCAGTGCATAGATGAGGACCCAGCATGGTTGCCAACTATCCCCATGAACGGCGAGATGAGTGTGAGCTGGGTGGTCCCTGTGCCAGAGGCAGACATGCTGGTGAAGCCTTGAGCCCTATCTGACTCTTCTTTAGTGAGTGCCTTGTGGACTGCTCCAAACTCGACCCTCACTGTACCTTCTGGGCCAGATTTCAATAGGGTCCCAAATCCTAGTCTGCCATTTCGGTCTAGAACTGGTGATGGGTTATAACACAACATGGTTGAGTGGGAATTGGCCTGGGCAGCAGCACAACCTCGCAAAGTTCCCGTTGTTCAAACTGGGCACATCAAGAGAAACACAGAGCAGTCTTTCCTTCCATCCTTCACTTTTATAAAGGTTGAGGTAAATCCACCATATAGTTATGTGCTTTTGTGTGGACCCCTGTCCCAGTGATGAGACTCGCTGAAGTCAACAACCCAGGAACCTGCAGCAGTGAAAACCCATGTCAAGATCTGCCCTGTTAAAAGTAGTAACTGAAGTCTGGGGTTTTCTGCTGGGGAAGTCTCAATGCTGGGCCTAAGTTTTACGGGGCTAATGCATCACGAGCAAGGCTAACTCTCCCAGAGTATTTGCCAGTTCTGCTACCTGTATAACCATGAATGAGGCAGAAGAAGAAACAGGGCAAAAAGGAAAAGCAATAGCACTGAGCCTCCTGGGGGAAAACAGATTTTGTTTGTTTAATCAATTTTTGACCTTTTTAAAATTTTTTTTTTTGGGGGCATGATAAAGTATTTTAAAGGCAATTTACACAAGGCACAGCAGGTAAGATTCCTTGACTGACATTGTTTATAAAGGCTGGTGTGAAATAGTAATCAGAAAAATGACTCAGATGAGAGCCTAGGCTCCTCCCTGTAGGAAAGAAATGCTAAGTGGGCATTTTTCATCCATAGTTGTCTTTTTTCTTAAAGCAGTTTCCTAAAATATTCCTTGTGATACCAATGGTGGATCTTGCACGCATTTTCTTGAGCAATTATTTAATCTGCTGTAGCACTGGAATATTGAATTGTTTTCAGCTTTAGCTCTCCTAAGCTTGTATCTAGTGCAGTGAAAGCTTTTGCCTTGGTACTAACTAGCTGCGTGCAAGAACTCGTTCATAGTGCTTTGGTACCCAGAGCTGTCAAATGTGAAGACCACTTCTGCCTGAAGGCTGAACTGTTCCTCTCAAAAAAACCAGCCTTGCTTCAAGGCAAGAGGCACCTTCAGCAAACAAGTATTTCTGGGAACAAGTGTTTTTTTTCTCTTTCAGATTTATTTTGTCTCTTGAAATGTAAGATTGATCGAAAATGCCTAAGAGGATATTGGAGAAGGTTCATCTGAGGTAATCTCCTCATCTGTATGATCCTCGATAAGACAAAGTTAGCTGAGAGAGGTAGTGATGATGAAGTGATACATACTTACATTTTATGATGAATTTTATGATTGTTTTAATTTTCTCTTACTGCCTGGGAACATGACATGAAAATACATGCGTATCCCATGCTTGACTGAGATAGAACATTCCCATCCATGGTGGAGTGCAGCATTCCTGAGAGACAATTCCTTGTAACTCCCCTTTGCTGACTGACAGATTCAGTTTGTTCTCACTCAGGCATGTGAAACAAATCCAGCTTTCAGCTGCTACATTTATTTTTTTTTCTTTCCGGTGCGGATCCATCTGCTTGGTATCATTTTTTCAAAACTGTGATTTCTGGATTGCACTGTCAATGTTAATGTATGAGGGCTGAGCTTACTCTGCTCATGGAGGTGCCCTATTGCAAGACTACAACAAAGGCTTGCGCAGCACACAGAGCACATTACAGTGAAAAGCCACCTGTTGAAATAGTAGAGATTGTGCCATTTTTTACACGTGCACAGTAAAAAAATGAGGAGATGGACTGTCCGAGGCTTTCCAAAGCCAACAGTTGTTGAAATCTTGATGAAAGAACACACTCCTTCACTTCTATGCCTCTGAAATACAAAATATCTGTAAAGTAATAGACCTGAAGCCAAGGCAAACAATTTCATAAGTTAAACTTGAACACTTTTACTTGCAAATACTGATCTTGCGATGACAGATTCATTTTTCCAGCTCTGGCAAATTTGTTTCTACTGCAGCTTTGCTAGAAATTGCCCTGAAAGTGTTTATAAACCTGTCATACTATGAAAGGCTACTTGTAGGATGCATTATTCAGATGAAGGGAGGACCTCATGGCTATCATCAAGGTGGGTCTACATAAGTAGCATGGAATCATAGAATGGTTTGGGTTGGAAGGGACCTTAAATATCATTCAGTTCCAATGTCCCTGCCATGGGCAGGGACACTTCCCACTAGACCAGGTTGCTCAAAGCCCCATCCAACCTGGTCTTCAACACTTCCAGGGAGGGGGCAACCACAACTTCTCAACAAGTAGTTTTGGGTTTTGCCGTTTGCAGATGAAAGCCCTGGTAGTTTGAGTTTCCTTGAGATTTGCAGGTGCATCCTTTTATCTTCTGCTTCCCACCTTGTCTGCTCAGTCCATACTCAGCATTTACCCCTGTAGCCTACTTTCTTCTGACAGAGGCTGACCTGTTTAACTGCTGGTCTCACTGACTGTGACAGACGTGGGGGTGGATGGACCTGCAAACACTTGGTGTCCCATGTTTGGAGGAAGGTCTTTAGCTATCTGCCCTGTTTTCCAAGGGCACACACATGCATACTCAGAGCCATAGAAGGGGTGGTGCCTGGAGGAGAAGAGCGTGCCTTGCTGTGAAGTTACCTCATACAGACAGAAGGAAACATCAGAGGGTAGGCTCACTCTATAGGAGGTCAGGGATAGCCTTGAAGTTGAACACAGATCAACAAAGTATCTCACCTCGTGACTACCAGCAATGTGGACTTGCAACAGAAGTCTCCAGCTTCTGTAACTGAAAATGCTGTAGATTTCCTTGGCTAGGAGCAGATACTTATTTATTGGCATGTTAACCAACTGCTAGAGGCCCAAGATGGTCTCATCTTCCTTGGAAGCAGTTTCCCCAGTGTTGAGTCTAATTGACATTTTATTATTCACTCAAGTATGCAATAAATGTCCTTCTCACAACCCATCAGCCACAAAACCCCACTGCCACTGATGATGTGAGTGTCTTCCAGGCCCTTGAGCAACATGGTGCAATAAATATTAAGAGATAACTCACTGCAGAGTTTTCAGGTGGTAATTTTCCCCATATCCCTCACCCAGAGCTGCCTTACTGCTCCTGCTCTTGGATTATCTACATCACGCTGAGTTTTCTATTAAAAATTGACACTGAGGGTAAACCAGTGGCTTTTTTACTTAGCTCCCCTCTATCTAAAAAAGCCCAAGAATCCCAATAACAAACCAAAAAGCCAAACAAAAACAGATGTGAAAACCGGCAGAAAAGGGAGTAGAAATACTCTTTCTTTCCCTAAATAACATACCATGGTTTAATATGTCTGCATATGTATGAGTGCTGGAGTAGGATAGAAAAGTCATTTTTATTAGGCAGATAATGCCATTCTTAATTCCCTCACTGGGAGCTGGAAAGCCCTTTCAAAAACCTGTGGGCCAGCTTTAGCTGTGAGGTGGTCGGCTGACATGCAGAGCCCATGATGCTCAAACACCCCCATGCGTCTCTGCTCTCCCTTTTCCCCAGGGTCACTCATTCCCACCTCCAAACCATTTTTTTCCCACTGTTTGCCAGACCTGTTCGCCACCAGTCTGAATGCTGTCCTGCGTACAGCCGTGATGGAGAGGAGAGAGGTGATTGCAGTCCTGCTCCCGGACCTCACCAAGAGCTCAATTGCTGCACAACTCCTGTCTGTAATGCTGTCCCCACCGCCCCACATGCGAGGGCTGGTGCAAGGGTTGGATTCTCACTGTGGATTTGAGAAAGAGCTTGTATTCATTCCTTCTTCCACCACTGGCAACCTGTCCTGTAAGTCCGAACCTCAGTTTCCTATCATTAGGTGCGGTGGGGAAAAGGGCTATTTAAATACCGGTAAAAACTGGATTCAGGATGCGGGTATGTTTTAAATTAAGGTGTGATTTTAAACTAATAAAACTAAACCTTACCAAAAGACTTGGACACATACTTAACTTGAGTTTAAATTTGGGCCATTTAGGTTGCTCTTAAATCATACTATACATATAACTGTATTTTGACTCACTTTTAAACTAAAACAAAAATATCCAGACAGGGCTTTGCACAGCTGTTTAACAACTGTTAAATACATAAATAGACATCACATACTAAAATACTGTGTTGATATGAGCCATATAAACAGAAGAGAGCAGAAATACAGTAGTCTTTTCATCCTGATCTAATTTTGTGTCTAGACAAGCTTTACTCAGCATCAGAGTCTGCCTCAGTGCTGCTTACTGGTACTTGAAGAGAATACGGTTTTGGTAGGTACAGCACAGTCTTGCTTCCCCATGTTATTCACTTTCTTTGTGGGCTGATGTCTCTAGGAAAAATGGCAAAAACATTTCCAAGTCTTCCACTGGAGCCACAAGATGTTTTTCCCATGGATTTGTGGGTCCTCGGTAACAGCAAGTGTTTCTGGAGCAAGGGAGAAGTTTGCAGCCCTTTTAGCACTGTTAATATCATGGTTCTGGCTCATGGCTGGTGGGACACTTTGAAGGTAAAGGAGAAAAAGATGAGAAGGAGATGGAGGAAGGGTATAACGCTTTCCCTTTTATCTGCATTTTTCTATGCAAAAGAATAGGACTTCTGCCAAGGCCTTTATTTATCCGTTGCCATGAAAATCACTTTGTGTCCTAGTTTCAGCAGCATTAATATATTTTTTTTTTAGTAAGTGATTATGTTTTATGACTGGTTTAGACTTATATGGAGGTACAGTAATATGCTATAAAACTCTACACCATAAGCTGTATACAGGACATATCAACTAGTCTAAAGTGATTACATTAATAAGAGAAGAGCCAATCCTTCTTTTGATTTCATGTTATAGCAGATGAGCTCACTGTTCCTGAGGAAGATATTAAATCACATTTGTGTAGAAGGTAGAGGGACCTGCTACAAGACTACTGTTTCAAGAAAATATGATGCAGATACAGTCCTAGATCCAAGTACGGGAATTAGCTGGTGGGCCCCTCAGGCTTTCTGGCAACCCACATGCTATGGAGGAAGAAAAAACAGCTGCTCCAGCTATCACTGGAAAAGATGACAGCAAAGGGAATTAAGCCTTGCAAGAGGGACCAGGTCCCTGTGAAGGAGCTGCAGAGCCTCAGGTCAGTGTCATCACGGAAAGCTGTGTTGTCACTAAAAGTGGCAGCAGGCCGAGCTCCTGATCCGGCACGTGGTGAAGTGGAGCAGGGATTTGCTGGACGGTTCAAGAGGGAATGCATGGAGTGTCTCGTGTGCACACATACCTGTGCTCTCCCTGTGCCTGGCTGAGCATTCCTCAGTCAAGGCATGAGATACCAGCCGTTACGTTGAGGCTGGTTGTGACAAATCTGCATTGATACAATAAATAAATGTGACTGAGGTTTACAGTTCAAACAAGCTATGAGGAGCCACCACAAATCAGCTTGTCATGTTGCCACCAGCTTTACAATCAATCTCCTATAAAGGGCTTAGGCTCTGACTCCTTTCTTTAGTTTGCTTATTTTTGTGGGCTAACTGGCTGCAAGGGAGTCACTAAAGGATGGCTGGGCTCAGACCTTTCTGTTTTAAAAGAAGCAAAGCACTCTTACACTTTAGTGCTAGAGCCCACTTGAAAAAAAAAGGGATCAGGAGAAAAGCAAACAAAGGCCATCCGCCTCTGAGCTAATGGTTTGGGTCTAGCCTGGGCAGTCAGAAAGGCTTGTGAGAAAATGCTGCTGAAGCAGGGGAAGCTGTGGGCTGCTAGGGCTGGAGCAGTTGTATTGTACTATAATAAATGAAACCCTGGTTTGTACTCTTTAAATGATGTATAGTTAATTCCTGTCACATGGTTAAAATCAACTTCTGGATTCTCTCACTGTTACCTATTTCCTTTCTGGCCTCAGGCCCATGCCCTGCTTTACCTTGAAGATGCTGTCATGGAGAAGCTTCACCTACCTCTCTCAATAGGCCTGGCTCAGAAAAGAACCACATTCGCATGGCAAAGTGGGTCCACGTGGCTCCTAGTGGCTATGAGGTCAAGTCCTACTGACATCGACCTAGCACACACTTGGTTGTTTTTGCTGGGGTGGTGTGGAACTGGAGGACTTGGGTTTGCAGCATAGGGAGCAGGAGCCTGAAGGTGTCAGGCTGTGACCCCTCCAGGTCCCACTGGCTGCTTTGGCTGTTTTGTCTTTCCTATATAGCTGGCGTCAGACGGGCTCACCTCCTCCAGCTTTGGCTGGCCAAGAGGGTCTGTGAAGCCCAAGCTGGCTGCCTGCACTCCCTCCGCACTCGGTGGGGACAAAAAGGAATCCCCCATGAGTGCCTTCTCAGGCATTTTTGAGATTTCTACCCTAAATGCTTTGTAGCAGAGGCTCTCCTTTTCAGTGTGGGGACACCTTGCCTGGCTGAGTGGGACCCTCACTTTTGGTGGTTCGAGGTGAATTTAGCCACAAGAATAAAAACAACAAAATAACAAGAACTCAGAAAAAAGGCACCCAACTAGAGCATCTTGCAGGAACAATACAACTTCTTTCGCTTTTACTTTTACTGCTGTTCTGAACTGGACTAATGGTTTCCATGTTTTTTCCACAATGACTCCCAAATGTTTTTTCCTGATCAGCATGCTGAATGGCTGTTTCATTTAGCACATCATCATTAGCCTTACTCCTTGCTACCAGACACATTATTTTGCCTGTGTCTTCACTGAAAGGCATTTGCCATCTGCTGATTCACTCATAACAATATCTGTGTTGTAATATTGCTAATACTAATACTAATATGCTTGGTTTCCTTCTCATGCTTTTCATCAGATCTCAAAGTGTTCAAAAGTCCAAATTGCTCTGAATCCTGTTACAAAACTCATCATTGCCAACTTTATCCATGAACACTGCAGTGTGAGTTCAGCTATCCGGTTTCAGACTGTTTACCAGAGGCTCCCGGTACTTTTTGTATTAAATGCTCCTATCCCAAATCAGTCTTTTTGATTTTGTAAAGTGGTTTTCTACCTATCTAGTTCCAGTCTGCTCCTATAATGTTAACACTCAGTAACACTCCACCTCAGTCATAACTCTCCTGTGTTGCATTTTGTCAGTTTTTCTGTATGGCCAAAACGCCTGCTGTAATGTACACTCCCAGCCATATGCCAAGGCACATAAGTTACAGAAAATTCCAATCACTTATATGTGTTTAGTCTCGTATTTACTACAAATGACTCTAAAGGAATATAGCCACATCTTCATGGGTAGCTTTCATGCTGATGACATCCGAAATGAGTGTAAACAATATTGGTTTTTATACACTTCCTTTTAAATTTGGCTAAGCAGAATTCTCACTCTTTTTCTCTTGTGCAATAATGTCCTTTAAGATCTGAGCAAGTGTGGAGCTCCACAGAAATAAGCTGTTGATCTCTCACAACTGAAGCCCTACAGTCATCTATTAAATATTTTTCACACTTTTCCTTCTTCTCAGCGTGCTTGTGTTTTGTTTTGTTTTTATGGGTTTTTTTGTTTGTGTGGTTTGTTTTTTTTTTTAGAGTTAATGTATGAACTCCTCTGGAGGGCTTCAGCCAGATCTTCTACCTCATTTTAGGATAGTCATTGCAGTTCTTATGTAGCTTGCCTTAGCCTGGAGAGCCCAAATTAGCAGAGGTAATACTGTGCGCATGCAGAACAAAGCAAAAAATGAAGAGAATGGGAGAAGTGATACAAAGGGATTTTCCAGGTGGGTCAATAAACTTACCACAATAATTGCTTCCTTCAGCGTGTTTCTTGCTAATGGGCTTGCATACAGAACTACTTACAACATAGTACTTTTGGAGATTAGAGTTCCTTTTTCTGTTTGCAGGGTATGAATGCCTGCAATTTTCTTAAGTAAAAGTGAGTCTTTGCTGAGCTCATTGCTTGTGGGCACACACAGAGCGTATCATGTGTGTGCAAGTGCTCAGTTGTCTCACATGGTATAGCTGCTATTCCATCTGTCATGAATACCTCTTAGAAAGCCTGAAGATCATCTGAGTCTAACTTAAACTGCACTTTAGTTCTCCCACCTTGATACAGAAACATGAAAGGACCCACAGAGACTCATATTCCTGTGCACAACCAAAGGGCCATCAAATGAAGCTAACGGGAGCCAAGAGCAAGGCCAATGAAATGGGAAGGTGAGCTGGACAGTGCCTTTCCAAGTGTATGTTGGATGCTAGAACGTAACACAACTGAAGGGAGGGACAACTAATTCATGTCAGAAATCCACACAGGGTCACCAAGTGTGTGAATATATCCAGTATGAGAAGTCTTAGGAGTAGGCAGAGGCAGGAGAGTATGAGGGAGGGAGCATTTAATGTACTTGCCCTGCTTTTACATTCACCCTCAGGCAGCCTCCAGAAGTCCTTCTTGAAGACATGACTCTCAGCTTAGGGTTTTGCTCCTCTTAAGAAAGCTCAGAGAAAAATGTTCAAATGTGAATATTATGGGGTGGATTTTACTTCAAATTTGCAGGCATACTAATAAAAATTACCCCTTTCACTCCTGTTATTGTCAGCAAAGTGGTACCTCCCTTGAGAGTGGTGAAGAAGTGAATGGAGAACAAGCTGTAGAAAGCAAATGTCATTGAACACACAGAACTCCACTGGGTCAAATGTCTGCAGTACACTTTTCTAAGCGTTTACCCAATGTTAATTTCACTGTTGCAGAAGTAAAGAGAACAGATACTTTTCACAGGAACAGGAGAAGCCTCTGTCACTTGCCAAGTTGTGAGATCATTAAGCAGAGGATTCTTGAAATCCTTCACTCTCCTCATTGGAAAATTAATGTGCAGGAGGTGCAACAACTTACTGTGATTGTTAAGGAAAATGGGACAAAGGGATTGCCCCAAGCTGGAGGCAGCCTCATCCTACTCATCCTTTTCTTTTTTTTTTTTTTTTTCTTTTTTACTGGAGGATACTCCTGGGGAGGCATTACAGACGTTGATCAGGGGTCTGTTGCTTGTTATTGCAGATGGTACTGAGATGGAGATGAATGCCAGACACATTAGGCTTAACAGGATGAGTTTTAGCAACTTGAACATGTTGATGAAAACAGGAAAGATAATAAATCAGCCACCAAGGACCAGACTGGGAAAGCCAGTCTTTTGGTTTTTGATTTTTTTTTTAAGTGTAGGAAGCTTCTGGGGCACAAACAAATATCAGACACATATGTGTTTTTTAAACCCAGGCACATTTGCAATCTGTTTAACTGACTTCAAACACTTCTTGATACAAAACCAGCCTGAGAATCAAAGTCAACAGAACAGATTAACCCAGGCTGGTCCTGAGAAACGGGCACTTCACCTCCCATTCCCAGTTTATGCATGAAAAGGAGTCCTCTCTTTCACCTCTCTGGCCAACATTTTTTAAAGTCTGAGAGTACTGCAAGCTATTAAACAGTGCCACTATTGTACTCCTGCAATGGGATATATCATTACATTTTGTGGTGTGTTGTGAATTACTCAGGGTTCAAACTGGGCTGCAATCTTGAATAGGTTGCAGGGAAGACCAAGAAACTCTAGGAAACAAATCTGAGTGTAGGGATCCTTTCTCAGCTCCCATAAGAGCAAATTATTCCAGCCACCAGCATTAATATAGTTCTCTATGTGTCTTAAGATATATGCGTGCACCTTTGCCAAATACACTTTTTCCTAGGGCTTTTTTTTAATATAAAATAAGAGAAGAGCAGAGAGATTGAACTAAGTCCGATCTAAAACTATGTGGACCTGGCTGGAACTGTGTGAGTTACTTATGTAAAGATAGTTTTGCTTCCTAAGAAAATACAGGGGAGAACTTGAACCACGTCTTCCCGTCTTTGCTGATCCTGTTTCCAAGTTGCTTCTTGCTCCATTACAGTGGTTCTCCATTAAGGTGAATGATGTTTTCCTGAACTGTGATTTAAAGAGGTATTTTGGAGGAACGCAGTAGCTATTTTAATTTTTGGAGCTATATTTAATAGCTGTTTAATTTACTAAAACATAGCTTTGCAGAAAGCTGACTCAGAAATACTTGTATACCAGATAAAAAAATTAGGATGCCCAGAACAGGGAAAGGAGATGTGAAAAGTAAAGCTTTTTCATTCTCTTATTTGAGAAGCTCTTTCCCCTCACGCCCTTGATATCTTATATATCTGTCCTACTTGATTCCATACAAATATCCATTTTCCCAGTAGTTTCAGATGTTTTTGCAAGGATTTGTATACCTGATAATTCCTGTGAGACTATGGGGACTAATAATGCCAGTAGCAATGGTGAGTAGAAAATAGAAGGCACTTCCATGATTAAGTCAAACCATTTCCTTTCTGTGGCTGAAGGAGATACTGCAAGGTATAAACAGGCCAGGTAAACCTTGCCCCAATCTCATCTGAGTGAGGTCTTCTGACCACAGAAGTCACCTTCCTTCTCCATGAAAACAGGAGGGTTTGGCATGATCCATACACATATGAAACTCCTGATGTTAACTTGTAACCTTGACAATACTCTGCATAGGCACACAACAGTCAAGACTGCCTCAAGATATTTTGCTTGAAGTGTTCACTTAGCATGGGTTACAACCTGTGTTTTTGCTTACCAGGGAACCCTGGTTCCCTTCCCTCCCCTCCGTATATCATTCATTTATGGATCTGAGTCTTTAGTCTTTAAAAGTACACTTCAACTGAATAGAGCATTTTCCTTGACACGACCTATCTAGAGTACCTGCAGGCTGGTAATACCACTGTGTACATTGAGTGAGTTTTGATGCCACAGACAAATAGATTTGGGGTTTCACGTAAATGCCTGTCACTCATATGTCACAGCTAAAATTGATACTGTGAAATAAATAAGTCTATTAATTTTCCATGTCTATTGGCATGCAATCCACATCCGGGCCAGGCTGGGGGTGGGGGTGGGGATGGTGAATTGATTTTTCTTACTGATTTTTCCTATTTGTTCACTTTTTGAATTTGTGAGTTCCTGTGTGTGGTTGTGGTCAACACTAAAAACATTGATTGTAAACTGGGCTACTTGGAAATTCCTTGCAGAGGAACCAGATTTATACATTTGTGTTTTGTTCTTACTTTGCTGACCAGAAGCAATGCAGTGGGCTTGGTATCACTACCACTGACATGATTTGTACAATGCAATGGCTTGCAAATTCTCAGCATGTCAAGGGGCACTTAAGGAAATTTGTAAATCATTGTAAATAGCTAGTACAGAGAAGAATTCTGCCTCATGCACACAACCCATTCACAAATGCAAAACACCACATGGTGACTTACATGGACAAATTACTTGGGAGAAATGACTTGCTCTGCTCTAAGACCCTACCTTCTCTAAGGAAATTTTTACCAGTGTAATTACACTGAAATCATTATCATTGCTTTTCTGGTGCAAAGCCCCACATGGATTTTTTACAGTGTTTTAAAGCAGTGTGTGCACTGGAGCAACTTACTAAAATGTGTTATCTCACCAGAGTCACTCTTGCACTGGCGAGCCCCACGCAAACGTCTACGTGAACACACATGTATAAATTGTATAGATAGGCAGACATCACATACTGGCTTTCAGCTGAATTAAGTGAACACTGTCCTCAAATTATAATAGTTAAAGCCAGTTTAGATTTGGGGCTTAGACTACTTGACAGTTTTTCTTTAATCTGGACTCCAAGGTGTTTTCCTTAAGAAGTACTATCCTATTTTCAGAGGTGAAATAAATCAGCTTTAAGCTCCTGAAAAGGTAAACACACTGATGCATGCGTAACATTTCTGAGTTTATGAGATATTCTGGCAATGGGCATATGAAGAACCACAATAAATCCTGCTGTGTACAAGCACCGGGGTGAAGTGTGTATGTGGGGGTTCTTCTACCATTCAGTGAAATTTCCCCTGGAACTATTATTAGGTAATATTAAATCAAGTAGAAATATAAACCCCCGTAGGAGTATGGTTTTACACAAGAGCTTTTTCCACTAGCTGGTTCTGAGAAAGCCACTGCATTTCAGGAGTGGGTAGAAGATAGATCGGGAGACATCTTCAGCCGTGCTGGATGGTGCCATTTTGACACTGTATAAACAAAATGTGTAGTTGCAGATGAAAAATAACTCAAGAGGATTACAGACTATGTTTTACAACCAATCCTATTGAGCTTTGCTTTTATCATTATTTTAATGACAGTAAAAGTATGTCGGAAATCTCTTTCAACACATTCATATGTTTATACACATACCTATATGTATTTGAGTATGTACATATATACACACTCATAGTTGTATGTAAAAGCAGTCCATTGAAAATACATGTCATTCTCTAAATGACTAGACTGTGCAAGGGTATAAATGTCTTTTAAAGACATTTTCAGCAAAAGTGCTTAAATCATAGTCTCCTGTTTCTGAATCCTGGCTGTAATGAGATCTGGCTGGATGTCAACAGAGATGCCTTTAAAACAGTGACTACAAGATCACTTCATGAAGCAACATGAGATTACTTTACAAACAAGTTTGCTAATGAAGAGAGAGAGAGTTTGACTGCAGATGATACAACAGCTCCTTCTCACTGCTACAGCCCTCCAGCTTGGCTTGGGTGTGATTATTTTTACTGGTGGTGTGTCAGGAGGACATGGAGCTCTGTTTTGGTGGGGCTTAGCTCTGGACAGCCTTTTGGCAGGTTAGCATCTCCAATTCTCTTGATGACAGAGGTGGAAGGGTGGTATCTTGTATATGATGGGTGGGTGTTTTGAGGAGAGCTTTGGTTGTTCAATGGAAAAGATTTTGTCCGGAGACATGCCTTTTGATGGGAGTCAATCCATTGACTTCAGAGAGACACTAAGTGCCATATGAATATAAATATATACAGAATATAAACAGACACCTGGAGATGTATCAGACCCTTTGGACTGCTATCAATGTTTGATGCAAGGCTGAGTGTAGACAGCAGCTGTCTTCAGAGGTGCTGGCCTGGGGCTAGTGGCACCCACCACAACCTCTGTCAACCCCAGCTTTGCACCATGATGGCCCTGCCTTGGTTGCAGTGCCCATGTTGGTTCAACAAGCTCCCAGGAGCAGTCAGAGCAAGGAGGGAGGCACTACTCCCACCTGGGCCATGGGAGGACATGCTGACAGGAGGTGGGAGCACTGGGTCCTGGATGTCCCTCGCTCCCCTCTCAGGATGGTGGGCATTGAGCTGCACACACCTTTGGCTTATGCCGGCATCTCCCAAAATCTCTGGCTCGTACTGTTGTTTCTAATGACATCAAAAGGAAAGGCTGGTGATTGCTAATGCCAACCAGGAGCAAAAGCCACAGCTAAACCTAAAGTTTAAAAAATGAGGGAAATCTGCAAGTAGCCATGGGGTGTGTGGGTGTAAAAGGACATCTTTATGTTTGATGTAATTTTCCCATTTGTATATCCTCTGAAGATAAATACAAGGAGATTTCAATTCAGTTAACAGTGATATTTTGGTAAAACATCCCCAGAAATCAGGAGAGGCTGATGTTATTTTAAATGGTCCTTGTCTCCATTTATACTAAGCAAGCTGAGCCTGGGGTTTGTCCAAAACAGAGCAGAGAGACCACCAAGTAGTCTCATCAGCAGAGCACTAATTGTGGCCATTTATTATAGTCACTTATCTGATAGTAGCTTCTTTATCTGTGATAGTTTTACAGGGATAAAATCCACCAGGCATTCGCACCAGTATATAAACATGTTACCTTGTGGCAGAGTGTCTGTTACTTACTGTCAACACTTGCCAGCAAGAAAATGCCTATCTCGAGCTTATATGAAGTAATGATGAGTTTAATATGCTCCAGTGAAAGCCACAGAATAAACAAGGCATCACAACTGTTTGCCTTGTCTGGCCTCTTAAACAAATAAAGGTGACTGAGAAGTACAAACATCACCAGGTCGGGGCTTATCGGGGTGATGGTGGCAGCGCCGCTAATGCAAACTCCCCTGGCAGGCGAGGGCTGCCTGCCTGCTTGTTATCACAGCAAATATTGGGGGAGCCCTTTATAAAGGAAGTCCCTTCCTTGGGTCTGGCCAAGATATTGTAGTATGAGGCTGTAACGCTGCGGCTGTTTCAGAGCTAGTCCTAGTATAGCAGGGTGCAGGGGGAGGAGAGATGGAGAGGGACCCAGCAGGCAGCCTCAGCTCCGCTGGTCTAGTCTGGCCCCGGTGACTCAGTGTTTTCTGGTGCGATTGCCCCACGTAGCCCACCTTCTCCCTGCAAACATAGTGGCTAAATGAGGATGACTGGTCGTGTAAATGCCACACAATGGAGGGGAGGAAGGACCACACAGTCGTGCTTGGTGCTTTCAGATCAAGGGGGGAAAGTCACACTAACAAGTGCTCACAAGTGAGAAAAAAAATAAAAATTAAAAATATTTTACTCCTCTTTTTGGATCAGCCAGGACAAACTAATTTTGCATGTAACCACAATCAGTGTGATCAACAAAACTTGGTGGACTGGTGGACAAAAACCGATGATGGACACTTCAATCCGTGAGTAGTGTCTTTGTTAAGGAATCATCCCTATTAAGGGAGGCACTTAAGACCATCCATCCCCTGGCTGACAATAAATAATCTAACAGTTGCTTGACTTCAGTGTTGATCTTATGATAAGTGATTGAAATACATCCCATTTGTCATAATGAACTATTGGAGAGAAGTGGAATTAGCTACCTAAGGCAGCTGTTTTTAATGTCAAACACTGCACGAAATCACCAGAAAGTGAAAATTCAGATACAGATTGAATGCTTTGTAGAGGATCTTAATTTAGGAATTGATCACAGTACATGAGAGTGGATTCACAGAGATTCACAGAGATTCACAGAAATTGCAAAAACTCTTATAGTTGGCAAAGGTGTTTGGCAACCATTGATATCACTCCTTGACCTCACAGGAGGAGTACAGGCATTCAACTTTGCAGAGTCATCTTGCCATGTTCTCCATGCAAAATATCACATGTAGAGTATATTTGCTCACAACAAGTGCAAATTTTTCGTATAATCATAGAATCATAGAATGGTTTGGGTTGGAAGGGACCTTAAAGATCATCTCATTCCAACCACCCTGCCATAGACGGAACTGCCTTTCCTGTAACTCATGCCATCAGGATGAGAGCTTCCTGCTTCGGTCTAGCTGGAAAATGTGAGGCAATTGCAGCTCCATCATCTCTTGCAGTGAACAACGGACTGACTTGAAAGCTTGCTTGTCTGCTTTCAGCACGCTTGTTTCCAGTGCCGCAAACAAACAGCTGGATTGTTGG
This sequence comes from Aegotheles bennettii, assembly GCA_013398125.1. Lineage (NCBI taxonomy): Eukaryota > Metazoa > Chordata > Aves > Caprimulgiformes > Aegothelidae > Aegotheles > Aegotheles bennettii. The sequence goes on from VZRW01008539.1 coordinate 24,994, forward strand.
GTGATAGTGTGGCTTTCATTTGCAGCTAGAAGATCATGTAATCTGGAAACTGTTTGAAAGGATAATTTAATTTTGAATTGTTTGGCACTCTAAACAAAGTGACCCGGGACCAGATGAAATGCACTGGCAGTGCTGTCCACCTGTTGGTTGTCCTTCTAAAAATAGCCAAATGCATGGCAGATGTGGGAGAATGATCATGGTTGGTGAGGTGATGGCAAGACTGCATCAGCAGGAGGTGTGACATGTCTTGGGGAGGTTATCCAACCTTGATTAGTGCCAATTACATGCCCACATTGTTGCACAGATTGTTATAGATGAGACTGCTCATATTTTGTGCAGTTGCTGTTGGCTGGGGTCTTGTTTTACCCCAGCATTTGTCACTTAGATATCTACCAGCCAGCTGTCCCAGTGGTTTATGGGCACATATTTTATTTTGCAGTTGGAGTGAGCAGATACCACGTCATGCACCCGAGCTCCCAAGCATGGCATTTTCTCACCCAGCTGGAGGGCAGCAGCAGCAGGTCAGCCACATTGCCGGTCCTGAGATTTAATTCATCCTCCTATGCAGAGGTGTGTGCTGGGTGCAAGGCTGTGTGCTGCATGGCGTGGTCACCATCGAGCAGCAATTCCTGCTTGAGGAGGGCAGGCAGTGAGAAGATGAAGGGTCAGATTTTCAGATGCAGTGGAGGGAGCTGTGTATCAGTGGAAAAAGTGGCCCAGTTTTTCTAGCCAGTAGCTCAGTAGATCCAACCCGAATACGAAAGTCAACCTAATCTCTTTGCACAGGCAATCAAAACTCAGTGGTTAAAACTAACTACCAGCACTGTTGATGGTGCATGAACCAATGGAGAGCTGGCCACTTTTCCCAGGGCTGTATAGTTTCTATGCTGCTAGCAGAGTAGAAAATACAAAAACAAGGTATTATTTTTGTCAGTAAATGAAACATATCTGACTCAAATTTCCTGCGGAAGACAGCAGATCCATTGACTGAAAGTGTGTCATTTTTATAGTCACTTCTCTGAGCACAACCACATTTAAGAAAGCCACAAACCTGAATGGCAATACAATTTTACATATAAAAAAGAGATTTAGCATGTTACAGTACATTTTCCCTGGGCTACAGGGGAACTGTTTCTTGCTTAGCTATGAGTTCATAAATTATCAGGTCGAGTTCATGCACTATTGTGGTTCAGGACAGAGCTGTTTTACAAATAACATTGTGCAGTGGTTCTTTTTCATTGGGAAAGCCTTCAAATATGAGAGATTGACATTGCAGGGAAACAATACAGAGAAGTGGGCAACTGATTCTGATAGAGTTAAAAACCTGTTACCACTTCAGCAGCTGTTGCTTAATCTCCTGTTTTCAGAGTTGATAACATGATCATAAAGTTCACTCCTGGCTGAACGCTGGCACAGGAGTTTCTCAATCCAGAAGTAAATTCCAGATATGAACATTAGTACTACTATTAATAACACCTCCTCCTTTCCAATGACAGAAGTGCAAATAAATGCAAAATTTGATTTGTGATAAGAGCTGTTGGGGTCCAGCCAATATCTGGCTTTGTAAAAACAACTTTACAAAGAGAGAAATATCAAATATTCGTTATGACAGACAGAAATACACCTTTTGCACTCAAACTTACAACCCTTCAATAGGAGGTTTTGAAGCAAAACCAGGGACTGTCTTTAGCTTTTTATTGCTCTATGATCAGCAGTACCACTGCAAGCAGACAGCAAGGAGAAGCAAAGATCTGCTCTGCAGCCTGTTGTCATCAATGGTCTTCACGCATATCCCAGCTCAAGCACCTGCCTTGCAAGGGACTGGACTGCAAAGAAGCCTGCCATAGCTATGGCAGCCAGCTGGGCTGAGATGTTTTGAAGGGAATATGGCATTTTCCTTCAGAAGGTGCCATTCTCGGGACCAGAAGAGCTGAAATTCCTTCCTTGTGCAACCCTTGAAGAACAGAGAAGAAACTTTTTCTTTTTTTAGGTCCAGGAAGCTGTTGTCTCTATTGATTAGGTAGGAAATGACGTTTAGAAGATCCAATTTCTAAACCCAGCTTTGTAACAAACTGTTTATAGTAAATATTTCTGTATTCTACATTTCAGCTCCTGATGTGAAAAAATAGGTGTCGTGACTTTTGCTAAGCGATTGGTGAATCTCAGAGGGGAAAAAAAATTGCCTAAGTACAATGTAAACAGCTCAATCTGGAGAGCTTTGAGACCTGGGTTAGTGATTACAAACAGTGTCTCTCCCAGTACTCCTTCGCTTTTAAAATCTGACACTGCAGCTGTGACAGTGATATAGGGATTTCACAGTTATATCAGAGGCTGTTTGCCATGAACTGTTTGAAAATGCTTAATGAAGACTAAGTAAGGCTGTCACAAGGTCTTAGTGTGGGAAAGGGGGGTTGCTGTTAAGATAAATACCATGGTTTAATTACTTTTCCTCCAGAAATGTAGCTCAATTATATATTTTTTTTTTAAGATTTATAATAATTGTGTAATTTTATCTTATAGCAACAGCATTTCCTGAGTAACTTCTTGAATTCTTAATGTAAAACCTCTCTTTGGGCAGGTAGCTCTCAGTATCTATTCTCACCCAGTATTCTTGCTTCCCTTCTCTCTCCCCATTACCAGCCGGAACTTACAAAACCAGCTTCCTTAGGAGTATTTCGATGCTTTCACTGCCTGCCAAAATCAGGAAGTATAAAACACACAGAAATCTTTCTTTTTACAATCTTTTCTTTCTTTCTTTCTTTCTTTCTTTCTTTCTTTCTTTCTTTCTTTCTTTCTTTCTTTCTTTCTTTCTTTCTTTCCTTCTTTCCTTCTTTCCTTCTTTCCTTCCTTCCTTCCTTCTTTCTTTCCTTCTTTCCTCTTTCCTTCTTTCTTTCTCTCTCTCTCTCTTTCTCTCTTTCTCTCTTTCTCTCTCTCTTTCTCTCTTTCTCTCTTTCTCTCTTTCTTTCTCTCTCTCTTTTTTTTTTTCAGCAAGCTATCTGGGAATTTGGGAACAGGCTCTTACATTGTCTCTAGAGTATAACAGGCTTGTGCTACAGTCACGATAGCATTTATGCCTGTGAACAGTCTGACTGAATTAGAGCATGCTCACATGTTATGGGATGCAGGTGATCATTATAAACCTTTGGGACCACAAGCAAGTGAACCACACTGCATGAGGAAACTGATTCTCAGCTGCGCAGTTCTCACATCGCACAAGCATGTCTCTGGGAGGGACCCGAATTCAGGTAAAATAAGTTGAACTGGGAAGACTCAGGCCTGTTGTGTGAAGACTGTTGTAATGTTTAGGCACAGAAGGATGGCTTACAGATTTTTCAGCCTGAATTCCATCTCAAAATTCTCCTTAATCCCCTTTTTAATACTTGCGTGAGTGCCAGAAACTTCTTTTATTTGCTTCAGCAACAGCAGTGGGTTAGTTAGATGCTATCAGCTACTTCTTCATTCACTTGTCCTTTGCATGCTGATAAACACCACATAAGACAAGGGATAGAAACCTTAAGCCACAAGCTTATCCTGCGTATAATAGGATGCACCTTGAAACAATTTTGATGTCTCCATTGAAATCAGCTTAGGCTAAGCCTACATAAATAGTGTCAAAGGGGAACACACCCAGAACGCTCTGGGAGATCATGATAAACACTCCTGATGTTTTGCAGCTGTGCTGATCATCTGTGCATTTCACAATAAAATTTTACAAAGCATCCAGACACCCAGCTGGTTATAGTCTCTGCGAGGTGGCTTCCTTCATCATGGCATTTTGTTCTGTATCTGTTGCACTGCACTATTCCCTCCCCCACCTTCAGTTCCCATCACTTGTTTCTTACTAGATACACCAAATCATGATCTTTTTTTCAGATGTGTTAGACTTCAGGACTGAATTTTACCTGTTTGAAAGTGAGAAAAGTAATAACTTCCCCGAATAGAAAGGAGTTCCAATTTACAGTTAATCGCATCAAAGAACGTGCGATTTCCAAGTATTTTTGAGTTAGCATTTGCCTAGGACTGTGACTGCAATTTCCCTCTGAAGTGACTAAGCCTTGATTCTGAAACTTTTATATACATGGTAAAGTCTAAGTATGCAAGTGATAGTGCTGCTTCACCTATCTCTCTGCCCTGAGATCTCTGATACCCGAAAGCTGAAGACAGCTATCTGCAGGATCGGAGTCTCCTTATGTAAAAACAACAAAGGAAGTCCAGCTAAAAGGACTCACACCTGAGTCTCCTCTCACTGACAGTATATCACCGATATAATTCCCATGATGAAAGTGGAATTCCTCCTGATTTACACCAAGACCATTAACAAGAGAAGGTTCAGGTCTTAAGTGCCGGGGTCTAGCTGTATTTCTTCTGTCTTCATTCCTTCCCTGATGATTCCCAGGAAATCTCACTTTGGGGAGATAAGTGCCTACAAGAATGTTAAAATTAATTTCAGAGCAGCCTGAAATGGTTGTGCAGACAACCAGCCAGAGGAAATGCCCCAACAGAGGGATTTATTGCACTATCGCTCCTCTTTGCCAAGCTGCAGTGTCTTAATCTTTCATGATGACATTATTACGAACCAGCCAAAGCAGAGACAGCCGTGAGACCGATGACCCAGCACTTCGCAGCTTTCCTTGAAACCTGTTAATCCTTGACATGACTTAAGCAGTGCTAACCAAAATGGCCTGCAGGCCACCCCAGTCCAGCAAGACATGGAGTGAATTTCAGGGGGAGCAGTTTGTTCCTCCTGACTTACAAACCAAGCCAGTGTCCCCTCGTGGCAGGATGTCCCAATCTCCGTTTTGGGGTTACTAAACCATGGCCCCACTAGTGGCTCTCTTGGGTCTTGAAGCAAGGGGACAGCAGGTCCTGGAGCACAGAGAGCTGGTCCCCAGTATCCAGGCCACAAAATAACCACACAAAATGTATGGAAAGGTTTCTAGTTCACAATCCTACCAGAGACCGAAAGGAGGACAGAAAGCAGAGAAGAAATAGGTCTTTTGTCACCCTGTTGGGCACAGTCCCATCTTCTACAGTATCTTCAGTTTCTTTGTGTTTCAAGGGAAAGAAATAATCCTTGCTAACTGATAATATTAAAAGCCCTAAATGGTCTGTTTCTTGACAAATTGCGCATTACACCTTTGCCTTTTAGAAGCAGAATTAAACATGTTATGACCCTCTCTCCCAACTTCCAGGCTTACAATAGTTTTCTCTGATTTCACCCCTATTACTTGGCGTGTAGGCTGGATATCTGGGTTGGTCTGGAGAGTCCCATCTTCTCCTGAGGTTAGATGTCAGCCTTGAGTCTGAGACACATTTCAGACAGTTTGCGTCATTGTGTAAACAGTGATAACAATATTTAATGATGATAAATCTGAATTTCACCACAAAACTATAAAACAACTGAGAGAATGAATTATGCAATTTACAGCTAGCAAAAAGGCAGCCAAAGGGAAAGCAAAGGATATGTGCAGCGGAGAGACAAATTTAGTGGTCTGAGACTATAGTGTCATTTGTTTTTGTGTTTAGTAGCACTTAGCAGTCATGGTACATAAATAATTTTTATTGCGGTGGAACCCAGGAATGCTGCTGTTGACTGCTTGTCACTATGCAGAATGGCTGCTTCACGTGGCACAGCAAGGTGTATCTTTGGTCTGGAGGGTTCATCTCAGGCTCATCGGTCTCCCGATGCTCAAGGGCTGATGCTGGGTGACACCGTGCTTCTACCCACCCCTGGGACATGTGGAAATGCTGACAATCATAGAAGTCACTTTCTGTTCCAGCTTAATGAAATTCTGCTGTTCTTGCTAACTTAATTGGCCAAATGAATTTTGAGTATACAGTCTTATGGATTCAACAATGGAGAGAAAGAAAAAAAAGGAACAACAAAAGAAAATCACAGAAGGGAGCTACAAAAACTTAAGCATTTCTATCTTATTTTTGGTTCATTTGTTTATTTTCAATATAGGAAGAGCAAAAAGAGGAAGAAAAATAAGGAACGGCATCTGTAAACTATATTCCTTCCTTTTTTCTTCTTCAATGCCATCCCATTATTTTAATTTTTATTCTTTTTATTTTTATAATAGCATCAAAATCCTTCCAGAAATGTACTATTTTTCATACATTCCTTCACTTTTCAAGTGAAAACTTCAAGACACAAGAAGTCAATATTCTTCAAAAGCTTCCTAAAATCACATCTTGAGGACAGCCAAAAAAAGTTTCAGTTTTGAAAACTGAACATGATTTGGTATTATACCTTGAAGAAAAAAAAAATAAAAATGAAAGCTCAAATACAGTGGTGGTTTTACAGAATCAAAAATTACTATCAGCATCAGTGGCTATTTTATTATTGTGATCTCATGTTGATATAATGTGGGTGATATTACATACCATAAAAAAAAAATGTGTGCAAGAATTCTTATTCAGCACCTTGGCATGCTATAATCATAGATAAAATAAGGGGGAGAGGTCAGCTTTGTACTCCTTCTTCCTCACCCCGTTCTTGGTTGGGCTAGGACACTCCATGGGGACATCTAGGACCACCCTGGTTGTTGCTCTGCTGAGGACCATAGCAGGACCATTGGGGCTGTGCACAGTGGCAGGACAAGGAGGACTCACTTATGCTCTTGAGTGGATGGGTGCTTTGGAGGATGAGTTTCTAAGGCAGGTTGTTCTTTCCTCCCCAAGTCTCCTTCTTGGGACAGACATCCTTCTGTACAAAACTTGGCACAGCTCTGGCCCCATCTCTGCGAAGGCAGCTTGCCTCCTGCCTGGATAGTGGAGATAGTTTGCAGATAATACTTATCTACTTCTGGGAGTGCTGTGAAAATCAGTAGCCTCTGTCCTTCAGTCCACTGTGAAGCAGTCTATGTAGTATGTGTCTGAGTTTCCTTCAGCGTACAGTAAAAAAAAAATCAAGATACAAGAGTGAGGAAATGCCAAATTGCTCAAGCTCTTCATTCTTCTGGCTTCTAAGAGGATACTGTAAATTACAGGGTAAACAACTTTTGAAACGACATTAAAAAAGTGATGTGTCACTTGCCAGTGTCCCTTTAACTATGAAAAATAACAACAATGTAGGAAAAAATGTAAATTTACCATCAGGCAGATCTTCCCCCACAGCATAATGCAGAATTTGATGAATAGAATGAATGAAACAACAGAGGATCCAAACATTATGCAAGGGCTATAATTGTGCTAACCAGCTGTAGTCATCTGCTGCTTCCAAAAAAAGTTCAGAGCATTCTGACAGTGTCGTCTGTGTGGATTGGAAGGCTACAGCAAAAATGTATTTCCATTTATTATTTGAAAAAAAGAAGATCTATTCCTCAGTGTCAGATTTTGCTTGGAAGGTGCCAAGACAGCGGAGAGTAAAGAACAGGATTACTTACAAAGCTGGGGGAAAGAAAAGGAAAAAAAAGAAAGAAAAAAAAAAGCAAAAAGCAGTATCTTTTCCAGGGAAAGAAGACTTTGAATGATAATACATTGCTGGGTTCAGTTGCACCACTGACTAGCCTAATCCTGTGCCTTTTCTTGAGAGCAATGGGAACACTGTGCCCATCCAGGTCCCAGGAGTACCTGAACTGGAGGCTTTTTGTCCCAGGGGAAAGGTGTTGTTTTTGGCACAAAGGCTGACACCAGACTGCTATTTTGAAAGTGTTACAGTGTGGCTGACTTGGCCGCTTGAGGAATTAGGCATTGCGAAGCCCAGCTTTTAGGCATCTGTAGACAACATGTGGTGAAATCTGGGGTCACGCAGCAGCTGGGCCACCTAACTCAGCTAACAAGAAAGGCTGAGGAGAGGGATGGCAGTCCCAGCCTTGTCCTCTCCAGACCAACGCTGGTCTACAGAGGGACCCCTGAGCCAACACGAAGACCAGGGGTGGAACAGATGTTTGCTGTGGGGAAAATCTCTGCCATGTGAACTAGTTTTGAGGATGGAGACCCATGGCCACTGATTCTGGACCCATTGGTCTCTCTGCAGCTTTACCCAGAGCTATGCCTTGAGTATTTTTCAGCTGGAGTCCAGTTGTATCGGGAAAGGAGAGACAACACAATGTATTAGGAGGATGCTGTATAGCTCCACAGGCATGATATGACCTGGGAATGCAGATGAATCCTCTTCAGAAAAATTCCCTGTTACTATGATTTCAAATGGCCTGTTTTTTAATGAATGCCTTTTTTTATATGTTCAGAGCCATGGAACTGTAGGAATGCTTTGGTGAGCATGGTGTGCAGGTCAGATTCATTTAATTTGGAGGTGAGAGAGGCAGTTTTATCCAGCTTTTAGTACTTGGTTTTGTTTTTGGTCACAGATCATTTACTGAACCTGTTTTAAGTGGAATGGAAGGTGGTTTTTTTTTCAAGCCAAAAGGGTTGGTTCTGGTTTGTTACAAAACAGTGGCTTTCAACAGGATCCAAATCTATCTTCAGCTTTTCTGGGTAAGTCTAAATGAGTACTTTAACTTGGGGATTTCTGTGCTGAGAAAGAAGGGAAGTTAACAACTCAGCACAGCACAGAAGTAGAACTCGCATGTGAGCGTTTTTGATTTCCCATGTCTCCCTTCCTGTACTCATGCAATAAAATGTGAAGCTGGCACAGGTTGTCCTGCACCTTATGAGTTGTAATCCTCCTGTCCTTCCTTGGATTTCAATTCAGGTGCTGCACGACCCCAGAGGCAGATGGCACCTCAGTTCAGTAGATGTCATGCTTAAGGGAGAAAAGCCTTTTATTTAGGGTAGAAAAGCCTGAAAGAGTTTAGGGATTGCCCACTTCCTTTACACAAATATTTTCATGGAAATTGTTTGGCCTAATCATGTGAGTTGAGATGAGTTAAGAAGGTAGATATTACATGCAACCAAATTCAAAGGTTTTAAAAAGGCTGTTGCAAACAAAAATTGGCGGGGAAAAAATAAAGAAATAAGAAAGGAGGGAAAAAACACACAGATCATACCCTGAAATACAGCCTCAGCAAAACACTGCTGGTGTTAGTCCTGCTTCAAATGGGAAGTCAGACTAGGTGACCTCTAGAGGTCCCTTCTAACCAAAATTTCTATGATTCTGTGAGTCATATACATTTTCTCATAACTTCTTCTTGTAATTTTGCTTGTTAGTTTCTCTAGTGAAAACCTAGAGTTGAAAACTTCAGTCTCTTTTACACCAGAATATTTGAGCAGTGACTTCTGTCATGGGGTTAGGCTATAAGCGATCATTTAGCTTCTGCTGCTAAATAGCATCAGAGATGAACAGGCTAAATCAAGAGAATTTTCTTTTCCACCATCAGGCAAAGTGCTAGGTCTCAGGACTCTCTCAAATTCACTTGGTATTCATCATGATATTGCTATATAGAAGTAAGGTGTGGTGGGTGTCGAGGTTAAGCTTGTATGATGGGGTCTAGCCTCTCTGAGCACAGGTTGGAAGTGCAGGTGGGAAAGGGGAGAGTGCAGGCTGGGCAGCTGAATCACACTGCATTGCTTCAGCTTTTGGGCTGGATGGTGGAGGTCATTGGACATGGGGATTGTTGAACAGCAAATGACAAAGAAAAATAACTCTGCTTTGAAATATTTGTAGCTACAACACAGGAAACCTTAGGGGTTTGGTCATCCAGCTGTTTACAAACAATGAACAGTATTGAAGCAACAGAAAAACACTCTCTTAGTCTTAGTATTCATTTCTAAATCATGTTTGGAGTGGGGCAGGTCTGACCCAGTTAGGAAAGATCGAGGCAGAGCAGATTAGCTGGTGTTACCTCCATCTGAAGTTCCCACCAGCATTTCTGGTGCCCATCCTCATCATCCATTCACTGAGATGAAGGCTTGAATATTTCCAGCTGTGAGAAGGCATGTGGGCCACATGAAAGGTTTGTCCTATCGGTTCATCCATCTCACTGCCCGACCCTGCAGTAAGTTATTCAATCTACTGTCTAACTTGGGATTTAAAAATACCAGAAAACTTCAGCCTCAACCTCAACCAACTGTGACAAGATGCAGGGTACCCTCTTACCTGCCAGCTCCCGGTGTCTTTAGAGCTATTTGGGAGTGCTCACCACCTATCAGCACTGTGACTTTCAATGGCATAGTACTCTACCTTTGTACATAATCTTATTCAGTTCAGATATGCTTGCAAGAGAGGAGCTGGTGCAAAACCAGGCTGCACAGCATCAGCTCCAGCCTCACTGGGAGCGTGCAGCAGGCTGGGAGCAGGCATGCGGTGCCTGTCAGGGGTCTGGGTAGCTCTGGATGGAGCTGGAGCTGCATTTATTTTAGTTGCTTCGGTTACTTGTAGAGGCTCGGATCAACCCCCTGGCCCCAGCATTCGCTCTCTGGAATTCGAATGGTTTATCTCACGCCCCAGTGGTGTCTGAAGCAGCGTGCTGCACCAAGCCTCTGCTTATCATGGCTCTGACATGGCTTCTCTAAGCAAATGTTTAGCCCTACTTGACTCGGGATGAGTGCTGTATTGATTATTAACTTTAAACAAACATCTGGTTTTCATTACAAATGGTAGCAGACCAGAGAGGGGTGCTGTACTGGGCGGTGCGGTCACTTAACAACCATCAGGGCTGGCTATAAAGAAAATTTAACATATCCTGTAATTACAGTCTGCACAGCACAGGGGGATTTGGGATCTGCAGATCTGATTTCAGAACAGAAGAAAATGTTTATTGTATCTGCTACACACATTTATTTACTCAATAGTAGCAAGGCTTTTGAAATATTGCCTGTGCAAGAGCTTATTCCTTGCTTATGAGAAGGACTTTCTTGTTTAAGCCAGGAAATCAGGATGGCCTGCTTAATGCTTTTACAGACTTCAGGATTTCAGGGTTTGTTGAATACGAGAATCTATTCTGAAATATAAGTAACAACTTCACTCCCATCCCACCAGCTCCAGCAAGACCCAGCTTCCCCGGCCTTGAGGAAAATCTGCAGCTGGGGCAGCTCTGCAGTGGCCCCGTGGAGCTGAGGACAGGACGACAGGGACATTGCCCCAGAAGCTGATGGCCTCAGTGGTCCCCAGTCTCTGAAGAGGGAAGGGGGTTTGAAGGCTGTCCAAGGGCGGCCCTTGGCCCATCCCCTCACTGATGAACCCCAAAGGGTGGATTTGCACCCAACAGCCGTATCCATAACCCTGTGTGCAGCATCAGTGCCCGGCTCCCAGGGAATTATCAGCCAAAGGGACGTTTTTGGGATGATGTAATGCTGAAACTTGAGCTCCAGCTGAAAGGACATGGTAGGTGGAGTTTCTATGGAGCCAGACAGAGCTGGGATCCTCTCCCTCTCCCTTTTCTCTTTCTCTGGCTCATTCAGGCTGTCTCAATTAAAGCTTGGTCAAATTAATCTTGCACTCTTAATGTCAGTTGCTATTTTTCTAATTCACCTCCACACTCTTAAAGACTATTTCTCCAAACAAAACGGGTCTGTTCTTCAATTTCAGGCTGTCAATTTCATGGGCTGCTGATACATTTATTAGGTGTGTAATTTGCTATTTTTAGGAGGCTGCGGGGGAGCAGCACCGTTTTTTTTTTCTTCTCTTTTGCATTTATAAACCTCTTACAGTTCCCTGTCCACTGAAAATATTTTTACTATTTAAAATGTAGTATCAAAGTCCGGGTATCTAGGTCCAAATTCCTCCCTGGTGTAACTCTACTGACCTCTATTTCACAAGGAGTGAATTTATTCTCTAATGTTCTTTTTGTTTTCTTTCTTTTTTTTTTTTTTTTTTCAGTAAGCTTGAACACTTTTTGGCTAATTCTGGATGCAGGAAAGCATCCAACTGTATGGACCAATGAAGTGATCAGAAATGGGCCTCAGCTACAAACTCTGCTGTAGAAAATACTTAGAGCTTTCTACAGTCAAGCCTGTCCCTCAGTGCCACTACCTCTCTGAAATCACAAATGCCCACACACCACATGGGGCACACAGTAAAAGTTTGCTGCCAAACTTTGCTCATTTCAAAATAGTTGTGAAGAATTTGCCAACAATTTGAAGCCAACTCCTGTGTGGTGCAGGAGGACTTATCTACACCCCTGCAAGAGGGAAGTCCTTTTTGCCTGTCTGGGGCTCTGAAACTAAGAGATGGGAGGGGTGGTCATCAGGGGTCACGAGGGGACAATCTCTCTCCTTCTGTGCCAGCCATACTCAGTCTGGGAGGTTCACCATCTACCTAGGCCAGGCCAGGTGGTAGAGGCACAGGAGGACTGCGCTATGGCCATACAGATAGAGGGGTGGCAATGTATTTGTACATGTCAAGATGCCACCAGATCACCAGCCAGGTTAACCAGCAATGACTAACCAGTAGAGGAGTCCTTACATTATGGAGATTGTAACTGAGAAAGAATGGTGATATTGAAGAGGGCGAGATGTTTGCACTTCCCTCGGGACACGTGGCATGATTTCTGGGGTGGTAGAGGGACTTTGGATGGATTCCATGTGTGGTTCTTCAGTGAAAGCAACTAGGGGCAGAAGATGCCTTCTGGCATCTCCTCATGTCCATATGCCTTTTCCAGCTGCTTGGGGAGATTTTCCACCTCCTGCCTCCCTCCAGAACATGGGCTCTCCAATTGTACACAGTTGTTGCTGCACGCATTCTGCCATCAACATTGACAAAGATGCCTTGCAAAGAAGGGATGTGACCATGACATGTCTCAAATTTCTCCTCTGGTATTTACTGCTCCTGTCCATGGGCGTAGCTCATGCTGAAGGCCAACATTTTCTACTGGAGCAGCACTTAGCCTTTTGCTGAGTTGCCATACATTGTCCTGTTGTCCCTATTCTTCCCTCCCATGCCCATACCATGTGTGCACCAAATATATAATAAAGCAGTTCCGCGGGGTGCTATGAATGGGAAGTGAATGTGGCCATGTACAAGCAACTTTGACCTGAAGTTGGGCTGAGAGACTGGGATTGGGGTCTCACAGCACTAACTCCTGCTACCTAGATGGCCAAGGGGCAGAGAGGACAGTGTTCACTGCCTTCATGGGCAGCAATAAATGACACAGAAATAAACAATGCGGTAAAGCAGAGCTCTAGGGCCAGACCTCCAAGCATAATTAGACACTTAATTTCCTTGTGGGCCTCCCACCGATTTCAGTGGGAGGTTAAATGTCGAAGCACCTAAATGCCTTTGGAGATCTGGCCCATCACCTTCTCATTATAAAATGCAATAGATAAGCTCGCCTGTGCTGTCCACATGCCAGATGCAGTTGGACCCATTCGCTCTCTCCTGTGCATCTGTGTGCTGGAATTTCTCTGGGGTCTAATTCTTGGCATATCCCCACAGTGTGCTGGTCTGGGCATGTTTGAGATGGTTTGCAGTTTACTGCTGCTACCGAGAGCTGCTTCAGAAAGTATCTCAGGATCACTGCGCAGTCTGGGCTGCTGTGCCGTGGCATCAGGCTGGAAAACTCTGCAACCTCAGAGTGGGGAAATGAGTCAGAGTCCAACTACACACCAGAAAAGTGGGGGTCAGGATTTAAATGGAAATGTATAAATGATGGCAGTTGCTCTAGAAATGTGACTGAAAAGTCACATTGTAAGGATGAGTCAGGAAACTGAACATGTGGGATAGTGGGGTTTTGCTGAAACCCTTCCTCTGCACAGCTCTCCTTCCAAATAAACACACAGAGTTAATTAACAGCCACTATCTTGGTGGATTTGCTAGGTATGCTCTGCCGGGCTTCTGCTGCCTCCTCTGTGGTCTTCCAGTCTGACTGGCCCAACAAATTAAGCGATGCAACTCCTCCGTGCAGGCTCATCCAGAGCTTGTTACAGCTAATCGAGTGGTAAGTGATGGACACCCTAGATAGTCTGCTGATCTGTACAGCCCCATTTATCTCAATCAGGAGGAGCGGCTGGTCCCCGCCTGTCCTTCCCTGGGCTGCAGGCGAGCGCCCACCATCACCGCTCTCTGCTTGGTGGGAGGCCTGGCCGGGAGGCCAGGAGCATCCCTGGCTGGTGGTGGGGTGTGTGGAGGGTCAACCCCCCAGGGCAGGGAGGGGATGAGTGTGCTAGACCTCAGACTGAACAGCAGAGATGCTGCTCTTCTCGCTCTCGCTGCATCCTGCTCAGTTGGTGCTTGGCTCATGAACACTCATCCCTGTAGTCAAGCTCTTTGAGGGCTTGCAGATGAAGTTGCTGGGGGGTGGTTAGGTGGTCAGGCTGGCTGCCAGCATTGATGGCTGCTTCCTCCAGACCGGAGGAGTTGCGCTATCACTGGGGGCAAAAGGTGGTACCATGAGCCAGCTGATGGTGACAAGGGGAGACAGCGCTATGGGAAAAACAGCAAACTGGAAACAAACTGATTAAAGACTTGTTCACAAAGCATGCAGGTATTTTTTTATATAAACAGACCTCATAGAAGGCAATTCTTAAAATTACCATATCAGAAGATGGCAAAAAAATTACCACCACTCAGAAGGTGGCAAAACTCAGTATCCACATTGCTCTTCCTTATTTTTAACTGAAAAGCGAAAGAAATGCTTAGTGGAAAAATTAGTTAAAAATGTTGTAACCTCTTGACCACCGATTGTTATGTTTTAAACTGGCTGTGCTGACTACCCTGGCTTTGTGTTGTCAAGGGGGCTCCTTATTGTAGTTGCAGACTTGGAGGCCAATGCAAATCTAAAACATATTTTCTCCTGTTATAGGAGGAAGTTTCCACTCACTCTTGCCAAATGTTGAACTTAGGGATACCATGGTACTTTCTGAATCCTGTCCATCCTTATAAGTGGCATCCAATCAAATCAGTTATTGCTGGATGACATTTACTTTTGGTAAGATTTTTTTCATGTGAAAATTTGCACTGGTAAATAATGCAGGGTAACAATTTTCAGCCACATTTTTTTTCCGCTGGTGAACACGTATTTAGGATAAATATAAAATTGCTGTAAAGGGAAATGAATTGTAGTTAAAACAAGCCTGAGAATATTGAAATATTTAATGTTGACATTTTAAAGATAGCCTTTCAATAGCATTATTAAAAACCAATGTTTGTTTCAGATTTACTTCAGTTTTGTTGAAACTACTTGAGAACGACATTAAAAGCTCAAGAAGGAACGAAAATGCAGCCTTCAAGTATTTTTCCTCCCACTTTTCCGTTTTGCAAAAAAAAACAAACCCAAAAACAACCCAGCTGAAAACCAACACATATTTCATGTCCCATTTAAGTAGTCCTTCCCCTTGTGATCCTCTCTTGTCGTTTGGTTTTGTCAGTGAGCTGAAAGATCAGTTCTTCTCTCTTTGGGTAAACAGCACCTTTCAGTTATTCTCCAGCTACAACCATCAGCCACAAATGTCTCAGCCTGGCTAATTTTTGTTTTGGCATTTCAGGACCAAGGCAGAGGTGGGTGACTCCTCTGCACCTGCAGTGGGTCCCCTTTCTGGTTCCTGTGCTTTGACCGCTGCCCCTGGGGCTGCTCTGGGGTTTTGAAGACGTGATGGTGGGAAGACACAAGTGCTGCAGGTACATCTTTGCATGCTGCAAAGTTTTAGAGCATGACTCTCTACTTTCTAAGAACAGTGTGGACATAGTTACGCAGAACAGTGATCAAGTGTTTTTGCAACTTTCCTGCCTGCCTTCAGCACGCACAGCTGAGGGGGAAGTGGCCAGTGGTGAGCCATATATAGGATCTTTAGAGAAGTAGGGAGATAACAGCGGTGTAATGCCACACACGTTAATCATGCAGAAGTTCTTTGTCCCAGCTGATGGGGCTAACCTTATAGCAGCTTTCCAGTACCTACAGGAAAGCTGGAGAGGGACTTTTTACAAGGACATGTAGTGCTAGGAGGGGTAACAGTTATAAGCTGAAAGAGGGTAGGATATATATTAGGAAGAAATTCTTTTCTGTGAGAGTGGTGAGGCACTGGCACAGGTTGCCCAGAGAGGCTGTGGCTGCCGCCTCCCTGGAACTGTTCAAAGCCAGGTTGGATAGGGTTTTGAGCAACCTGGTCTAGTGGGAGGCTTGGAAGTAGACTACCTCTAAGGTCCCTTTGAAAGCCAAACCATTATACGATTCCATGGTTTTAAATGAGAGTCCTTGCAGGACAAGTTATTATCAAGGCAGACTTCCCTCCCCTGTCCTAACCTCAGAGCTACTAGTGAGGGCACAGTGGTATCGTCTTAGAGGGATGCACCCGATGGAAGGTACTTTCAATTGAAAAGATCCTTTTCCAGACCAACTCTGCACCAGTTGGGTTTTTTTGCATGGTTAGACAGCTGATTTGCTCATGAGCTTAACACATGGGGCCTGTCCTTCTCACCTCCACTGGAAGGAGGGACTTTGGGTGAGCAGTCTCCAAGAGTTTGGCATGCTGATGGAAGATGGCTGGTAAGGTCTCATACCCATCAATGGATACAGATGCTTTGGAGACTGTGCATGGCACTCACAGTAACCCTACTGAGATCCCTGAAGGCAAAGCTTGGGGCTCAGCAAGAAAATTCTGTGTGCTCTGGCCATTGCCTGCACCTTCCTTGCCTCCAAATGTGACTGCAGTGCCTGGCTCAGGGCTGTGGTAACAACTGAGCACATAGACCAATGCTGCAGCCACGAGATCCACCTGCACCCAAATCCTCAACATCAGCCCGACCGCAGGGCTGCATGCCGGGAGCAGTGTTTGGGGGTGGTGGTGCGTGCCCCCGGCATTGCCTGCCACTGGAGGTCAGCTCCCCGTGCAGCCATGAACACAGAGAACCCAGAGGTATGCGCTGAATCACCCATGATTAGTAGTTTATAAACCACACAGACCATGGTAGTCTGATCTCTCTTTATTGTTTACGGCTCCTTGGGAACCGAATGTCCTGCTTTTTTATACAATTTACTTCAGACAAAGGTCCCTTCCCTTTTTCTAATCTTGCCTTGCTTCTCCTTCCCAAGGCTGGCATATCAATAAGTCATCTCCCTTGTATCCAGGAGGTTTCTAAACAACAGGAAACTTCAGGGATGGAACAGAAACATAAAACATTCCTGCAGCCGTTTGCCTTCTGCATGCTAAGAGAGACAGCATTGCACCAACCGGCTTGGGGGTTTTTGCTGAGCATCCTGGTTGAGCCCAGCTGGTAATAAAACCTTATGACAGCACATATTTTTTTGCTTATTGGGTAATAGGGCTGGATCTGGGCTGTGAGTGCCATGTCTCATATGGGAGATACATTTATAGGAGCTGGCAGCAACTGCTAATGCTGAATCGGGACAAAGTTAGCAAGAAATCTGCTGAGTGTAGTTGCAGAACCCAGAAGTCATGGGCATCCTAGCCTTTACTGCAGGTCAGTCTTTAGACAAGCAGAAGTCTCCTTTCTGCCTTGTTCTTTGTTAGTGGTTTCTTATTTGCTAGTTGGTGATACCTAATATTTATCTTCATACAAGTATTTTTTATCCTCTGGTCATTTACGTCCTCTCTTTCTGCTTCAGAACATAAATTTTCTGTCACTGCTGTTGCCTCCATCTGCCCACAGGATGGATGTGGCAAACCTTTGAAGTACAACCAGAAGCAACTGAAGTGTGATACAATCCTTCAATCAACAGGAAGATGGGAGCTAAGATGCACCAGGAGATTTCAGCGTCACCTTCTCTCTGTACATCCTCAATTGTTTTCCTTCAGCAAGTCTCAGAGGATGTCCTGGGGTCACCACAGCACCACAAGGGCTGCCCATCCCTGTAGACAGTGTGCTGAGCAAGAGACTGAGATCAGGACACAGCTGTAACTCTGCCATTAACTGATTTTGCAAGCTTTCTTACATTTCTGTGACTCTCTTACCCCTCTTTCCCTGTTCCACTTTGCCTCTGGATGTGATGTAGCGGACCAAATTCCCCTGGGAGCTGCGTGATGCTCAGCTGTGCGTGATGGTCTTCAAAGGTATGCTGTAGGGAGCCCAAGCTTTCCTGGCCTGGCTGCATCTCCTTGCTGGTGGGTCTGTCGCTATCTCACAAGTAAAATGGCAATTCATCCATACCCAGACCTGACTTCACTCCTCAGCAATTGTCAATCCTCTTTTAATTTTAAAAAGAAAAAATCCCTTCTCTCATAACTTTAGTGGAGACAGACTTTCATGGCTGGATTATTTCTCATTCTAAGAAACAGGACCACATTGCTCCCATCCCCTGTCACCTTCTTATCCATTGCTGAGTTCAATTCAAAACCACTTTCCTGCCTTGTGAAACCCCTCAGGACACAGCTTCATCTTCTCTCATTTCCTACCAGTGGGCTGCTCTCCTCCTGGACCATGTTTCTCTCCCTTCCTTGGGGTAGTCCATGCTGTTTCACTTGTGCCTGCTCCTTCTCTCTGCTTGGAGCCAAACATCTTGCTGCTCTAAATCAATTCCCTCCTCAAAGCCTTCATTTTCTCCTTAGCTTACTTTTGACGGTCTATAAAACATTTTTTAACCTGTGTATTTAAGATCTTTTATTAACCCTCCCCACCCACACACCCGCATTTTATTAGCTTCCTGCATTTGCACAGTATCAGAAACACCAGCTTGTCTTGGTAGGTCACAGGCCAGTGGTATCAGATAAAGCTCAATGAAGCTGTTCACTTAGTAAACAGATGGGACAAAGATTTATCATGGAGAAAATCCACAGTTAGGTTAACAGCAGGTACAAACAACTTTAAACTTGATATATGTAAATGGTAGTAATAATTGACAGAATGAGAGAACAGATATAAATTAAAATGATAGATGATTCATATAAGCACAAAAACCCAGATGCAAATAGAGATGCACTCTGTTTGAACAAGATGTTTTTGATCACTCTGCAAAGATCTGCACGGATGGACTCCCTGCAGCCACATGTGCACGTACAATGTACCTGAAGTGCAATACCAGAAAGATTAGTAAGAACAAGTTCTGATTATTTTCTTTCTTTCATTGAAAAGAAATGGCCATTTCGACCAAACACTAAAATCTTGCTTGTCAAAACCATCAAATAATCTGCCACTTTAGGAGGGAGGGTGTGGGGGATTCTTTTTTTCATTTTTAATGTTCTTTAGTGAACAGCTTACATATATCCTTGCACACCCACCCACACGTATATAAATATAGATGTATGACAATAATATGAAACGTAGCTCAATCTCATAGCACATAATAATTAAGGGCCCAATTTAAATAAGCATTTCAGCATATGCTTACAATCTACCTGGCTTCAATGGGACTTGAGCACACACTTCATTTCCAACACATGCTTCTGTGCCCTTTCTGAACTGGGATTTTACCTGAACGAAAGCTAGAACATTGAGCAACTTCTTTTTTTCCTTCCTCCCAGAATAAATGTCTTTTTATAACAGAGACAGCAGACTTTCAAGCTTTCCTATGCAGAATGTAGCTGTACAAAATTCCCAGCTACACAGCAAAAGAAGTGATACTACAAATGTTGGCAAGTTATTGTGACAAATATTTTTATTTGATTTTAGTCCATTCATAGTGTGAAGCGGCAGTTACTCCACTGAGGATAAAGAGCGATTTGGATTGGAGCCATATATTTGACTACAATAACTTTTATTGGCTGGAGTCTAGTTTGTGTAATCACTAAAATTAACACATGACAGTATGAGTGCTGAGTTCAAAGCAGGAAACAATCTCGGATACAGCTACAAAAATTGCTCCAGTCCAATTACTGTAAAACAGATGAAGATAAAGTTAGTGTCCCAGTGAGTCATGCAGCCAAGATTCACATTTCAAAAAAACAGCCATTTGAGGGGTAGAAATGAGGACAAAACTCTCTCAGAATAGCCATGAAAAATATGTGCAGAACATGGTCTGATTATACAAATTTGCAGACTGTTCCTAGCAAAATGAAGCAAAACAAATGATCCTTAGTAATAAGGGAGCAAATATCTCCCTGGTGAAGAAAATAGAATGAGTTCAGCCTAGTGTGTTTTTCATTAGCTCTTTCCATTAAAGGAACACATTGTGCAATGAAGTTTGTCTTAATATTTAAGTTCTGAGTAAATTAAATAAGCTTTTACAATATTTAAGACCAGTAGAAAACATTTTTATGATTTGTTACAAAACCCCAGGGAAATATTTAAAAACAAGACCAACAAGCAAACATGTTATTACCATATTTTCAACTTAGATTTTCTAGCATTGTGTTGAGCAGGAGAATCTGAAAGTAAAATTCACCAGGAATGGAAACCAAACTGAAAGGAGTTACCTACAGCTCAGTCTTTATCTTGACAGAACTGGGGAAGGGAAGGGAAAATGGAAGAAAGGGGTGAAAAAGAGAATAAGGAAAAAGAAGAGACACTGCAGAGGGTGCAAGAAGTAAAAAGTACATCTGCTAATATCTGAATAACCTAAGTTGTTATTTGAAAAAAGGCAGATTTCTACAAAAATATGCATTCTGCTGGATTCAGGCATTGAGTTACTGCAATCAAACAGGGTCCTTCCTGTTGTCTGATTTCTACCACTCTATCCAGGCAAACTGGTCATATATATAACTCACTTTTATTTTCAGTTCCTTTACATTGCTAGAGAGATAGTCTGAGCATACATGTAAATGAATCCCCGGATTATTTTTATTAATATTTTTAAACTGATAGTATCAGTGTAATAAAGAAATATTATTTGTGAACTGCAAATTGCTCTCCTCATTTATCTAGTTCGTAATAAAATGTTTCCTAGTTGCTTGTCTTCTTTTTCAAGGCTACCTACTCCTGAGCCTGCTGGCTGCGCTGGCAATGCCTTTCTCTCACCCTTATAATATCAAGAACACGACCTTTGCCAGTGAAAGCACGGAGGTGATGGAAGAGCACATAGTTCCCTGCAGCCAAGCGGCCTCCTGTGGTACTTCTGCAGCTGATGGGCAGCAAAGGCTTCCCAAATGAAATATTTATTTTGTATTAGATTCTAGCGTGCTGCATAGAGCTAAGGTCACCAGCTAACAACCCAGAGAAGAACTGAACTGTAATTCAGCCTTAGAAAAAATTGGCTTGTTCTGACTCGATCAAAAGAAGTCCAGACGTGCAGCACTGCACAAACTTGGGTCACTCGTGTATTTCAGTCCTTGTTTTACCTCTCCTTTTGCCCTCGACCCAATCCCCTACAGGGCCAGTGTTTTCAGTAGTGCTTTGTATAGAACTGTTTTGCATCATCATAATGTGAAACAAAAATTGAGAGAAATCTGAAACCCAGAAAAAAATATTAGCCAACATAATATATTTTTAACAAGCCAAATCAGAAAAAGCAGGGAAAATGGATACTGCTGTATCCTGGAGGATGGGTGGGAAAAAGTGCTTTGTGCTGTGTTCCCCACTGGGGTTCGCTTGGTTCTGCGCCTATAGTGATATGCTGTCTATACTGTTTGTAATGTGCTTTGAGATTTGCCTCTAAGTGAGATCTTAGAGCCAAGTAACACGGTTATTATTACAACCTTAGCTCCAGAGTGTAAACTGCAGCCCACTTAATACTGTTTTCTCTCAATCCAAGGAGATAAGGAGCTAAGCATCTTGAAAGTGTACTTGCATGTGCAATAAGCAAAATACCTTTTTGTGCGTCTGCTCTGTGGGAAGGAGTTAAAAGAGGGTAGGTGGCGTTCCCCAATATGGTGTCAATGCAATTAGTGCTGCTTATTGTTGACTGGGAGAGCAAAGGTGGGGAAATTGCAGCTTGTTATTCCCCAATACATTATGGCCTCCTAATGAACTCCATTTTATAGCCAAGTTTCTTTAAATTGTCTCTTCCCGTGATTAATTCACCTCTTTCTCCCCTTTCGGCAGGCTGTTGTTGATAGGGAGTGTCCAGTGTTGAATGACTAAAAAGTACTAATGCATGTTCTTTCCAGGGAGAGATAACCCTTCTCTGCACATGATGAATGCATCTTTTACGGATGAAGATACCCTGAGAGACAAGGGCTTATGTATAAGCACTGGAAAGCAAGCATGNGGGCTGCTGTCAGAACCAAACTAGTAGAGGCTGGCCAGGTGGGAGAGGAGGGTCCTGCTCACTCCAACTGAGTCTGAAGCTCCCCACCACCAAGCCAGGGACACCCAGTCAGTGCTTTTCTGTTCAGGGACCTTTTTTTTTTTTTTCAGTCCAGAGATTTGGGGCAAGACTGGAGAAGCCACAGCTGGGACCTCAGCCTCTTATTCTGTGTTCCCCTGCTCAGAAGGGGGTCCTGCTCATCCCAACCATGTTTCTGCTCCAAGTCCTGCAGGCTGGGCCCTCTGTTTTCATTCAGTCCTTGATGAGGCGAGAGTCCCATTCATGCCAATGGGAGCTGAGCTGGAAGAGGGACTGTGCAGGAGCAAAAGCATGTCCTGAGTGCTGTCTCCCCAGGAGAAGCTCTGCTCTGCTTGCCTTCCTCTTTACCCAGATGTTTTTGGCTGAGGGTAAGTAAGAGTTAAACAGGATCGGAGAGGGAAGGTGACAGTACTTGGCATTCTGCAGTACGGAGGTAAAAGGCCAAAAGATGTGTAAACATAGCAGGCTGACTAAAATTATATACATATATTACCCATATATATATATACACACACATATATTTATGTGTATATTCACATATCCCTACACGAACACATGAATAGTATCACAACACTCACAATTATTCACGCATCAGTGTTTTTATTCCAACTCATCTCTGGCAAATGAAAACAGCAGTAAAAGAAAGAGAAAAAAATCTCCCCAAGCTGATTATCAAATAAAATACTGTTTTATTTTCTGTCTAATAAGTACAAGAAGTTCCATAACTCCCCTGATTAGGCATATTATCCTTCTTCAGAAAGTCAGCTTGATTTATGCAGAAAGTGATTTGGACATACTTTCCTCTGGCTATAGAGATTTCATAATTCCTGGTGTATGTCTGGAAAATCTCCCCTCGTCCTGCGTCCAAACCAAATTAATGTCTTCCAGAATGACCTGAGGAATTAATGAGGTTTTTGCTGTCAGTTCTGCCTATGCAGGGTCAAGTAAATCATTTGCTGGCCCTTACTCCAGTGTTTTTCGCTGTCTTTCTGACTCCATGTACAATGATAACAAAGTTGCAGATGCCTTTGAAATACGGCATCACTGACACTCTCCGTCCATCTGTTGGGACATATTTTAGGCTCTGTTTCTCTGTCTGCTGTAAACTCTGCCTTTAATGGAGTCAGTAATTGCTGATAAATGGGGTATCAATGAAGTCAGTGTACTGTAGGTTTCCCCATTCTTTTCTGCTGATGTGTGCTATTTAAATCTTTCTGCCATTACTTAAAGTTATTGTGTGTTCTTGTCTTTAATTCCAGCCCCAGCATTCTTGGCCCCAGCTGTGATTTTTAATGCATAGCAAAACTAGGTACTATGGAGAGCTGTTTGGCAGTAAACAAGTTATCCTCAATTCCCCACTCTGCTGTCCCCAACCAAAGAAAATGTGAAGCACATTGAGAGTACATACGTTATGTTCTGAGTAATTCACAGATTTTCTTTCTCTCATGTCGTAAATATTTTAAACCAATCCAATTTTGACGTTGCAGCCAAGCAATAAAAAACATGATCTATCCCTCTCCCCCTCTCCTTTGGTCCCCGTGTGGTAGAAAGCCTGAAGTAAAATGAGCCTACACTTTATCCTACATTTACCTTTCTTTATAATTTATCATAGTTTTTAAAGGTATTAAGATCTTACTTAAGATCAGTACTGCTTGTGTCTCTGACGCAGTGTAATCTACAATTTAGTAGGGTCTCTGCCAGCTATCTCGGCAGTTATACCTGATTTTCTTGCCTGGCATCTGAGCACAGAATAATCACTCTAATTGCAAAAATAACAATGACACTTGCAGTAGCATCTGCACCCAGTAGGCCCTTTCAAAACACAAAGGCAGACACAGTCTCCTTCCAAACCTAAAACCAAAGAAGAGGCTAGAAGTGGAAGAGTTGAATGGGAAAATCAGACCACTATAGCTATAGTCAAGATCAGAGGAGCTAAGAAAAAGGTGCAGTGGATAATTTATGCCCAGAAGCGTAGGAAGCTCTTGGTATTGCCTGCAAGGTTAGGGCTGGGTTTGCATCCTGGCTCAGCCATAAGTTCCTTAGTCTTGAGGATTTTTGGATATACTTTGAGGACTCTTGGTTTGCTGTTTGAAGCCTGTTTCATGGTTCCCATAGTCCTCTGGGAAGAGATGTTCAGATCAGCAATTCTTTATTAAGTTGATGGCATCTGACTTTGAAGGAAGAGTCCTCTTCAGCTGACCCTTGGGCTCAGTGGGATGACTGAGGTAGTGATCAGTCTGAAGTCTGTGTTACACTAAGGAAATGGTATGACCTGAAGCAAAAAAAATGCGTACTTGTTGAGTCTAAAGCTTTATGGGTGGATCTCTGAAATAGCTTTGTGGTGTGGAGCTGGTTTGGCCTGTAGAAGGGAGACCAAGACAAGCAGGACCACTAGGACTTTTGTGTGATTGAGGGGGGAACAGACCCATTGAATGTGCACACCCTGTTCCACCAGCTGTTGCCACCAATAGGATTATAGACTTACATGACCAAGGCATGCATATGCCAGCTGGAGACTTCACACATGTATGGTTTGGAGGAGAACCAGGGATTAGCTGGTCTTTCCACTGAACCCTGGGAATGTTCTGACCATGGACTGGCAATGGACTTCGCAGTGAAAGAACATTTTCCTCGATTAGTTTTGAATTTGTTATGTCTCTTGTCCTTTGCAAGCCATTGTTTCTTGGGTTACCAATGAGGAGAACTTGACTCTTAGACATGTCCTCTTTCTATCAAAAAGGTTGATTCTTTTAATTTATTTTTTGCTGTTCCCAATTATTTTTGTCCTTGAATCTATTTGTCTCTTTCCTCCTTACTTCAGGAGACTGGAATAAAACAGGATACTTTGGTGGCTACTTCTGGTTGCTATGTTAAAATGTATTTGTGCTCCTGCACACTAAGTGCTCCTGAACTGCATCAAAGATTCATAGGACAAAACATTGCTTCAAGAGCCTTGGATTTTCTCCCATCTGCCTGATTTAAAGAGACTTACTTGGGGTTACTAATGTTTCATAAAGTGCTTTGAAATCTTGTGAAAGAAGGATTATTATGACAAGTTTTGCAAAAGCACAACAACATAAACTTTGTTCCTTTGTTATTTTATAGATTTTAAGGCAGAAGAAATTGTTATATTATGGTTATCTAACTTAAACTTCTGTCAAACAAAGGTTATGGGTTTTAATTTAATGAACCCTGTATAAAAATTTGTACCCTTAGGTTAAGTTAAAACCTGACTTTCAAAATATGTTGCCTTCATCCATCAGTCTCACATCATGGGAGAATCTGCCATGCATCTAGGGATGTTGCTGAAAGTACTCCCTTTCATAACTGGTGTGCCTTAATTCTGCTGGTTTCATCTTGTAGTCACTAGACCTTGTTACACTCTTGTCTGATAGGGGAAACACTTCTCGTGTGGATGGCCAAAGGGCAGTCAAGTCAACTCTCAGTGATCTCTTGGGGAACCCTAGCAGATGTAACCTCTTAAGTCTCTTCCTGTTAGACTCAGACAGCAACCCCATGAAAGAAATTCTCCCTCTTTGCTCAGGGGGAAGCTTGACCTCCTTTTCGCTGTCCTTATTTTGCTGAAAACTTCCTTCCTGGTTCTTTTCCCTGAAAGAAAGCAGCTTCTGGATTTTCGTTCTTCTGGGACAGATATGGTGTGATGACTCTCATTTCCTCTCTTCCCTTTTCAGTTTCTTCCCCATACCTTCTTTCAAAGAAAAACCAAAACCATAAAAGTTTATTTCAGTGCTTTTTGCTATGGCCAATCTAATGCAAGCAAAGCAGTCGTGGCTTGCCTCTTGGGATGATACAAAATTTTCAAGAATATTACAGCGTGTTATAAATGTTATATTATTAAAAACTCTTTGTTGCATATACAGTTCAGCCAGTGCACACTCTCCACTTGATTTTTAGCTGTTGTCCAAATTCTACTTGCTCTTGCTCCTCTCTTATTGACTCAGCTTGTAGCCTGTGAGATCACTTAAATTCTAGTTACTCCCAAACTGGTGTGATCAGGGGAATTGGTTGTGTAACAAATTCAGGCATCTCTCATTCCTGCCAGGTATGTCCAGGAAGTTTGGGGTGTCTTTGATCCCCACCACAGTCAACCAGCACTACTTGCTGATATCTGGCTGTGTGCCTGCATATCCTGGTCAACACTGGGTAGCAATGCCAAGTACAAGTAGGATAGAGATGGAGCTATTCATTCTTAGGTTGAGACTGTACAGATGTCCTCTGCTTCTTCTTTTCTTTTTTTCATGAGTCAGATTCTTAAAACCCTGTAGAGTTGATCCCTCTGCAAATTGGTCCCTCTGTTGTCCTTGTGTAAATGTACTTTCTTGTTTTATCATAATTAATTCTTATAGCGTTTCTAGAGAAATGAACAAAAGAATCTCAACTTTCTTCTCACATCTGGAGGGGTTGGTTTTGAAAACCACATCTTGAGGCCTCTAGTCAGGTCTTTATTCTTTATTTTATGAATTTCGCTCTTACATTTCTGTATTATAAGGCAGTGGAATTACCATTAGGTGAATGTAACTTCAGCAATTTTCTGTGTTGAATCATTGTTTAAATGAAGGCATCTATTCAGATTGTTTGTTGCTGTGAAAAATGAGGAGGAGACCCTTAACTACTTCCCTGTTTACCCAGCTTCAGAGTATTCCCACTGTAGTGCTCAACTGTATACAGCAGCTAGATCAGAGGTTTCCAATTGTTTTGGACAAACTGAGCATTGTAGTCTTCAGAATTTCTCTTGAGCAGCCACATAATCCAGTATCAAACTTTCAACTCCAGAATGCAGAACTTTAGAATTGCATGTGTGGCCATGACCTGACTGTGCCTCACTTATCCGACATCAGGGTACGTGTCCCACTTTTGGAGCCTATGGGCTAGATAATTCTTGGCTATATCATACTAGGGACATCAGTATCTTCAGTGGCCTCAAAATGTACAGAGATGGCTGTTACCTGTGATCCATTTCTGTTTTTACTCCACCTCCCTCCATTCTCCTTTAATTTCCTTCTTAGTTTTATGTGAGTTTTATAAAATCTGAATTCAGAGAAAACCTTCCCCTTGCCCTTCACTTGCCCCTCTGTGAAGTATGTTAGCAGAAACATCTTAAATGTATAATTGAAACAACTCACATTCATCCCAGGTTTCATGTATGTTAAGCTCCACAGCTAGTTTGTCAGGCTCAGTTGTGACAGTTTTTTATTGGTTTCATATTCATACTACTTTTAATTTTTCTATTAAATTGCTGAAAAAAAGCTGTTATGGGAAATTTTGAAAAATGAAGATAGTTTTTCTAAGTATTTTTGACAAAAGACTTCAGTTTTTCATAAAAAAATTGAAACCCAAAGCCTTAAAAATACAATTAAAGTTTTTGTGAAAATATTTAGATTTCCATTTAAATGTTTGTGGGATTTTTGAAAATCAAACTATTTTACTGAGAAAAAAAATCATTTCCAGTTTTTGTCCAGAAAATTTTAACCCTAATGAAAATTTCCAAGAAAATGTTTGCATTGGTCTAAAAGCAGGTTTTTTACCCCTCTTCTCCAAAAATATTTCAAAAGAAAACATTTCTATATGCTACTTGATTTCCCTCTCACACCTGTGTAAACCAAATGCAATTCCATTGAAATGAATGAAGTTATGCTGTTAGAAGAAAGAAAAAGCTTAAGCCCCTTGCATTTCAATAGATGACTTTGTCATTTAATAAGTCAGGCTTGTTCTAAACAGAACCCCTTAAATCCAGAGCTTCAAGTCACAGCAGTGTCACAGTCAGCCCTTCATCTATGCAAAGCATCTCAGATGGTTCTCTGCAGTTGACTCTATGTTTCTCCACTTAAGAGTAAAAACAACCAAGGCATGGAAAGAGGAATGGACATGGAAAATGATGAGGGACAAATCACTAACTCTTCCTAAGAGGTGGTCAGTGTTGCAGCACTTTGACACAATGTGGAAAGTTTCCACTGCTGTGGTTGGTGTTGCGTAGAAATGCAGAGAACTTCAGTCTTCTCATTCTGCTCATCTTGGAGTCCTGCACTCATCTTCCTACAAATATCCGGACCTGAATCTCCCATGATCAAGGAATGAAAATGATAGATACCAGCATCAGTACTGATAATCTGTAACTGATCTGGGCCTTTTCATGGTACTTGATCATAGGTAGACTTTGTAGAACTGGAGAGGGAAATGTACTTAACCATGACAGTAGATGCTAAAGAATACACAAGCAGTAGGATAATAGTCTGGTCCTAACTGGCAACATCCAACATGTGCAATAACTCATATGAAATGCTACTTTTCTAGATGGAAAAAAGGAGAAAAATAGATGAACCTTGTATTCATAGCAAGGGAAAAGTATACAGAGGTTCTGTTTCCAACTGGTGTTTTTCATTTTGCCTCAGGAAGAAAGGCCTGGGAAAATCATCATAGCTTCCAAAACACGTACCCAACCATTCTGGATGCAGACACTTCTGGAAGAGCTGCCATGATTTTTGATGGCACAAATACCTGCACACAGTGTTGTAAGTGCAAGATCTGGAAGAAGGGCAGTAGTTAGTGGGGAATCAGCCTTTCAGGTTCAGGGACTGAAGGCTTGAGAGTTGAGATTTACCCAAATTATACCCCTGAAGACAAGTTTAATGTCCACTGGTCTTCACCGCAACCATAAAACTACACAGAAGCATCTCTGCAACAGCCCTTTCTGCAATGCAATTTGTACTAATTTTTCCAAGAGTCTCACCACTAGTATTACTTAGCAGCTGAGATGACAGACAAGACTTCCATCTTTTGAGCCTCTTTCAGAGAGCTCCTTTAGCTAAGTGCCCTGTGGGTTTTCCCTCCTATAAAGTCTCTCCTTTCCGCCCCCCCTTGTTTTTTCATGAGAATAAAATGATGAAGGAAAATTAATTTTCATTGCAATGCGATGAACTGTGAAGGAGACTCTTAGTTGTGGTCTGGAATGCAGACACTGCTGGCTACCTTCTCAGACCATGGCTAATCACACCACTGACAGACTGGAGCTCACCGGCTGCACGGTACGCCTCAGTGCAGCCTCTGCTGCTGCGAGCCCAGAACACGCCGTGTTGCTGAACTCCTTAGGGTGCTGCATAAGGGATGATTGCAGACAGTAGATCAGGGAAAACTCGTTTGGAGCTATTTCATCCTGTTAGTTACTGAGGCAGTGTTATTCTGCCATCTTTGAGGTGCTTTGTTTGGTCCCCTCTTATTAACGTCTAGCTGTAATTCTTTGGCTTGCTTTTGCAGGATGATCACTGATATTTCCACAATAGCAGACTGTGGAATATTATTCATATTATCCTTAGAAACAGTGGGAAAAGCATGTGCTCATCTTGCCCACGTCCTTGTGCGCTCCTGGTGATTGCAGCTGAGCATGCAGGGAGAGAAGACAATTGTGGAACATGTCCATGGAACAAATCTATGAAACGCTCTGGACTCAGCGTGTTTCTATCCACTCTTCTTTTTGATGGCTTCCAGTAAACACTCAAATGAGGGGCTGCTCAGCCTACTGCCAAGTTCTCATTGTTCTTCTTGCAAATGCCCATGCTTGCATGTGGGCAAGGTACTCGTGTGTGAATGTAAATGCTGGGGATTAATGATGGAAGTACCCTCTCTCATGTATCGTGTTTCACTCATTTCATCACAGATTAGGAACAGCCCAACCAGAAGTGATGACCAGTCCCATATGCGAAATAATAAGTGACTGGTCGGAAAAAATACTTCTATAAAGAAAAACGCACCCTAGAAAGCTGAGCTGTGCAAACACAAAGTGTTCTATAAATAATTGCAGAGTGGAAAACTCAACTCTGAACTGAACTGAACTCAAATTCTATGGCTAGATAATCTGTGAGTCTAAAAAATTGTATTTGTCTTTACTACGTCAACTGCTTGTTCTGCTTCATTTCTGTTGGCATTTTTTATTTGAAGTGGGTGGGAGACTGATGTGGGAAACCCAAGAAACAATATCAATAGCTACACAAGCAACTAAAATAGCCATGGCTAATCATTCTTGATAGGCAGGTAGTGTATATTTCAAGTGTGAGGTACATCCTTCTCCCCACGTACATACTTAGGAGCAGAAGGGTAAATCACACACTTGAAGGTCCCTGAGCTGGCTATATGGATCTGTGATGACCTGGTATCTGTGGTACAGCCTCATGCACTATCTGCTCATCAGCTGCTGCCTCTTAACTTGCCTAAAGGGCAGCAACAAAGACTACTAAAACCCATCAAGTACTTTCCCAGAAAGACCTCTCAGTGTGTCCCCACTGTGCCCACCACATTTTGCAGGTTGGAAAGGTGGGTAACTAACATTTGCCCCTTGTTTGTGGGCAATACAGCCTCACAGGGTATAGCCTCTTCCTTCTAGAAAGCTGCATTCAGGATGCCTCATCACATACGCACCTGGAGTGGTTCCAGACGTAGGCTGCAAACCTGAATTGTTACAAAATCAGGGTATTGACAACCCCAAGAAGCAGGGAAAATGAAGGCTGTCACCTTTCTGCTTTTTCTGAAAAATGCTGTGACTCCCTATGGTCTTTTGGGGAAGTCCTGGAGGACCGAATAATACCCTTACACTGGCTCTGGGACCAGACTGTCACTGTTATGTACCCCCTTGCCTGCTGTGGCAATATGCACCCCCTGTGACCAAAGCCTCCTCTCATCAACAGGAGGCTTGGCCTTGCTACCAGCTGAGCTCAGGAGGCTGTGGCATTATTTATTCTTCTAGCCCTTGTGATTGCTCCCTGAGAAAGCAAAATGAATCATGCCAGGTCTCAGATTCCTCAGAGAAATGGCTGTGTTTGGTACACATGACTTTAAACTCGTCCCTTCCACTCTTTGGTGATTAATGGCCTGTGATCCTCTGTGATTCATGGCATCCAGGAGACATTATTTTCTGGGATGTAAGAGCTGGACAGCATGTTTTCCTCATCAGTTACTGACTGTGGTTGTAAGTGCCTTGCCTACCTTATCTAGGATGTTGGTAAAGGCTGTTAAGGAGGGAAACAGGGACCTGGGGGAGAGGATGAAGAATAAAGTCTGTTTCATCACCGACTTGCTCCTCACTCAGGTCCAGGCACTTAGTGCTTCTCTCAGCCACTGTAGGTTGAGCTTTTCCTTTTCTTGGTCTAGCCTGAGCCTTTCCTTGCCCTGAGACTGAATTCACTCAGGCTCTCTGAGACCATTGGAAGGGATGGTGTGGAAAAAGAAAACCGTTCAGTGACTGCTTTTAACTTGACAGTGATTCTATGCACACCTGTCCACAGAGCTGGCTGTGCCAGATAGCTCCAAGAGCCAGATTCACGCCATGCCATGCAGTGCACATTTAGGTTGAATTACTGTACTTAAACAAATTTTCATTTCCATGCACTTGATATACACTTTTTTTCCTTTCCTCTATCCCCACTGGCAACTTAAGGAGCCATTTTTCTTCCTGACGCCATCTTGGCACTCTCTTTACCAGCATGTGAAAACAGCCGAAGTTATACATATGGAGACCTCATCCTCAGTTGCCTAATGGATTCAGAAGACATCCTGAATATTCATCATTTCTCTTTTTATGAGCACCTTGGCAATTGCCTCCAAAGTTAAAGACTGTTGTAAATTAAGGAATGGCACTTGGTGAATACCAATTTATCCGCGTTTCAAGACTTCCCTCACCCCCACCTCCCCTCTGCACAATATTGAAGTTCCTGTAGTCTTTGTGAATACAGGGCATTGTTTCTGCGCCGCTGAGGCAGAATTGTTTGTGCATCCCTGAAGACTGTGAAATGTCTGCGCCGGGGCTGCTCATTTAAACTCTGTGCACTTACTGTACCCTCTCCGGAACTCCCTTCCTGGAGAAGCCAGCAATGACCTTCTCAGAAGTAATGTTAAACACATGCTGAGGAAGCTTGGCTCCTTGACAGGCCCTTTTAATTATTAGTTGTAAATTAGACAATCATGTTTTTTTCGGTTTCATATCACTGGCTGCTTTGCTGCATGTGAGAACCTTCAGGTACATGGTCCTTGAAATACATACTGGTGGCAGACTCATCTAACAATGTCAATATTTGGTGTTTTTTCAATGTATGTAATTTTTCTATTCACCAAAACCTTACCCCTTCAGAGTAATGATGGTGCAGAAATTAATGCAGAGGATTAATGATAGTTAATAGTTACTGAGTGTTTTTTGAAACTGTGTCAAATTCATGGGGAAAATCCCTGCTGTACAGAACACCCTGCTCACTGGAGAGCCAAAGGACAGAAGAAGTAACTTTGTCCAAGGTTTACATATGGGACACGGAAGCACAGAGGGTTCTGTCTGGCAAGATGCTGAGCATTCCCTTACTGGCCTTGCCAAGCTGAGTGGACTCACCGTCTTCAGTGAAACTAAGCAGAATCCCCTTCCCTGAGGTGATACAGAAATCCTGTGGCAAATTAAAAGGTCAAACCTGGATTTCTTGGGTCTCATTGTAGTCTTAGCTGCATCTTTATTCCTTGTTGGGCCTCACTAAGATTTTTAAAAATATGAAGAGTGTTGTCGACATTCATAATTTTACTGGGGATGTTTACCATTTTTTTCCTAAAGCTCCAGCTCCTGGAATCACATTTATATGATGAACTCAGTTGTACAGGAGAAATAAATGGTTTCTAATCCTTGTTCTTGCAACAGAAACTTGGGAAGACAACCAGGAAGGCTGAGAACACAGAGAGCAAATGAAAACACTCTTAATATATTTGCAGTTATAACAAAATCACAGCTTCTAAGTCAATCTTCTGTATTTTTTAATTTTAGTTTTTGCTTTTGTAATGTTCGTGTTGTAAGTGGTGTCTGGATGGCATGGGGGCTGAGGAGAAAGTGGTGATGAGGTGGTGATGCACACTGCAATTGGGTCCTGTGGGAGGGCAGGAGGTTCTCTGACTTGCCTTGGGGCTGCCATGGGGCTGTCAGGACACAAAGGAGTCAGGCAAAGCCCCAAGGCCACCCCGGGAAGATGCAGCATGGTTGGGGTGAAGCTGGGAGCTGCCAGTGGACAAGGCAGGAAGCTCCTTTAGTGCATTGCACCAGGGTACCTCTCTCCCAAACTGTGCTCCAGGTCCCCACAGCTGTGTGCAGAGGTTCCACACAGGGTGCATTTACATTTCTTCTTCTTTTGCTTTATTTGGAAGGAACTTGGGCTGTGGTGCAATGGGACCAACAGTGCACTGGGGAGGTGCAGGGAGCTGGATAGACTGTGCAGCACTAACACCAGCTGGTTGTGATAAGACAACGGCTCCTCACCCATCAATTTTGGGGAATCTTCACACTTGCCCAGAAAGAAAAAGAGGATGAGAGTGAATGGAGCGAGTTAGGAAGGATTTCAGGAATGTCAGCATGGCAGCTAATGCCAAGAAAAGTGAGGAGAGGGTCTCACTGGGAGAGAAAGGACTTTGTTAAATACAGTCAGCACAGCTGGAGATGTATCAGGGGCTGAGATACAAGTGCAGGTGTGAAATTATCCCTCAACTGTCTCTCAAAGCAGGGCAGGAAGAAGGCAAATCTGGATCCTAGCACTGCTGGTTTTTACTGTCTACATGGGCAGGTACAGCCTTGATCTCCTCAGATACCTGCTGGAAATCACTGCTGGTCTGACCAGATCTCTCATGGGACATTGTGAAGGTTGAGATCACAAGGTGCTCTCAGCAGGAGTGAGCTTGATGTACGGGGCAGGCCAGGGACTCAACCTGTGAGAGCTGGAACATGCGAGGCAAAATAAGCCCCTGGGCTCTGGATGCTATCCACAAGATTCAGAGTATTTCTTTTTAACTCCAATTATCTCCCAGCTGTCTGGGAGGCCATCAGAGGTCTCCTCTTCTTGAGCTGTGTTAAAAGCTGTCCATTAACAGCTTAGCCAGTTTCCATGGGTGTAGACTAAAAAGAAAGAATTATTTTGTTTAAAAGTGCTGTTTCATATATACATATATAAAAACCTGTGTAAAAACATACACACAATATATCTAGCCATAGGGCTCATGGAGGAGTACAAAAAAAATACTATGTTGAAATTCTGTTGGCATTTTCCATTTACGTCAAAATTTTCACCTGCTGTAGTTTGGGATTCAGTTGTAATCTGGATCAGTATCCCAATAATTAGACATTTTGTCTTTTCTGGGGAGATTATGTATAAGGGAAGGTACAAAGAACAGGCATCAGCTCTGAGGCTTGCAGGACTACAATTGGCTTGGAAGAGTGTTTTTCTGTCAAGTATAATACTTCTGCTATTACTGCAAAAGGGGCTCTGAAATGCCTCCTCAGACACAGAAGAGATGTAATTATTGTGGTAGTAGGTAGGTGGCTGCTGCCTTGTGCAGAATATTGTCCGTGAATTGAACTGCAGGAAAGTAGGTGAAGCCAGGCGTGATGAAAAGCAGGATTAATTATGGATATGGCTAAAACTTTGTGTGAATCTTTGTCATGCTTGCAGCAATTAATCTCCATGGTGATGAGTCTGCAAATATGATTTTTCAATGAAAGATGGGTTTTGATATGATAAAACAGAGAAATAGACTGCTGCATCAAGTTTTAACTTTAACCCACTCCCTGGGTGCCCCTGGAGTGAAGGAGGAAATATTTTTCACAATCAAATAAAGCATAAGAAAACAAATGAGATCAGTCTTAGCTGTCAAGGCAGCATTAGAGAAGCCCTTTGCATGGGCACAAGTGAACAACAGATTTGGCTCGAGGTTGATGTATGAGAGGAAGGAGGACTCAGGAAAGGGAAGCAGTTAATATAATCTGAACTGAAAAAGTTGGACCGGTTTGGATTTCATGCAAGTGCATTTACCCTCTCTCTATCAACATACTTCTTTATAGTTGAATTTCAAGTTGAAAAGTTTTATTCCAGTGCTGTAACCATCTGCATTGCTGTGCATTTCTCATCTCTGGACCTCAAAAAAGCTGTCTAAGCATTGAGTTTTGTGTAGGATGTGAAGTTGGCCAGTATTACAATCCCTTCTAGGGGAAATGAAATGCAAAAATCCTACAACTAATGTTAAAGGAAGTGGCCAATTAAAGATCACAAACAAGAGTTGGCCAGCTCCCAAATGGCACCCCAAAATTTTCCAGTTGGGTGAGAACTACAAGACATTTTCTGCATACTTGGGAGGGCTAAAGGCAGGAAGGGGGAGGTGAAAGAGAAGTGGAAAGCTGCTTTCAGGGCAACCCATGGCTACCATAGGCCCCGGAGCAGAATGAATGTGGCCTGTGCAGTGGGGACCCCTTTGAAACAGCCATTGGAAGAACAATGACTTATTTACACATAAGCTAAAGGGGGTTGATTGATCAAAGTCTTAGGAAGGGCTTTGCAGATTTTCAGAGAATCTACAGCTTTAAGAGACCTTTCTAGAAGCTGCATTTTTTAATATCAAATCTTGGTCCTCTCTAACGGTGCACACAGAAAACAGACAAGACAAGTGAAATCATCTGGTATTTTATGAAATCTAGTCCAGAGTGATTAGATCAATTTCTGAGTGACTCAATGACAAACTCTAAGGTAAAAGTCAGATGTGTCATTTAATCTTCTCTATGAATGGTTTACAAGACCATACCTTCTAGCTTCATTCCTTAGTGTTCATTATACAACATTGCAATTGGAAACTGTTTTGTTCATATCTTGCATTTTTGCCTTTGACAAAATTGAAGGGAAAAAATTTCTTTCTTTCCCATTATGGAAATCTCTGTCCTTTCTATTGGGAAAATCTGTATCTGACTCTAAATTGACTT
The DNA here is from genome assembly GCA_013398125.1 of Aegotheles bennettii. Taxonomy (NCBI): domain Eukaryota; kingdom Metazoa; phylum Chordata; class Aves; order Caprimulgiformes; family Aegothelidae; genus Aegotheles; species Aegotheles bennettii. The sequence goes on from VZRW01008539.1 coordinate 60,718, forward strand.
CGTCAGAGTTTGAAGAAATATATGTGAACATACTTACATGACTGCTCCCAAAACAGAAATTGTTATTGTCACCAAAAAAATAATAAAATTATTACTTCCTGATGAGAAAAGTTTTCTGAAGTTTGTATGCATTATGCTAACTGGTTGTCACAAGAGACACATTAACTTGAAAGTTTAGGGGAATATTTACAATTGCAAATACATGTTTAAAAGGTTATGACTGAAGAATGCAGAGAAATGCAGCAGAGCTCTTATAAGAACTTTAATTTGCTATCAAAAGCCATCCACGATTTATTCAATGTCTCCTTCCAGGAGAATATATTGTTAGTTCAGCTGCAACTTCTTAACTTCATCATATTTTATATACTTTGGCCATCACATATTACCACAAAGTATACTATACAGTGTGATTTAAAATGTGTTCTGATTAAGTACACAGAAATGGTCCTATTTGCCATGCAAGGAATGAGGGGGGCATCGTAAGTACCCATTGTTTAAGAGTAGATATTTGTAATGATCATTGGTTAGATAAGCCTTTTAATCTTATGCTTTGATTGTGCTATACCTTTATTTATATTCTAGGGTATTGTTTCAAATGCAGACCTCAAAAGCAGACAATATGTTTTGTGTGCCCCACTCCCATCACACAATTGGGAAGGAAAATGTAGGGGATGTGTCTTCATGGAAAATAAAAAAAAAATGGCCAAAAAAAGAATCAAGAGAGACTGATCAGCTGCAAGATGGTGTGAAAGACCTAGAGCGTGCAATAGAGGGAATATGTTGTTATTTTTATTATTGCTACAATGGTACATATCCAGAACCTAAAATTTTGTTGTATCTTAAAAAGAATACAGATAATTTAGTAAATGTAGAGAGAAGGTCAATAAAGATGATTGGAGGCTTCTCTGCAAGGAGTGGTTATGAGGTCTTGCTCTCTTCAGCTCAGAAAAGAAATGAAAAAGCTGGAATCTGACAGACCCCTGTGAAATGCTGAATGTGGCGGAGAACATGAAGAAATGATTAATAGTGATGTACTCAAACAAGTACTAACAACAGTGTGAGGCTGCAGTTAAGGAGATGATGGAGGAAGATATGAGACTTGTAGCAACCAAAATAATGAATTCTGCAAGGGATGAGACAAATTCATTAAGCATAGGTCAACCAGTGACTCTTCAAAGTAATTGTCTGTGTGCAACCTCTACCTCAGGAAATCCAAACCCATTGTTTCTCGGAAACTGGATGAGCGTAATGGGGATGAATCACTCTATGATGTGTGCTCTAGTTCTGTGCTTTCCCTGAACACCTGTTCCCGACCCATATAAGAAGTAGGACACTTCCTGGTCAGATACACAGAAGACTGGACTCACCAGGATGAACTAAAACATCAGAGCCCCAACTCCTGCATTGACTGGTTTCCATTAGTGACGTTACCATGGAAAGTTCTTCCACTTCACAAGGAGCACGCACTACTGAAACCTTGAAGACAGACTGGTATGATGAGCCCCTTCTTCTAGCAGTGAAGTTACAGATGAGAATAATATTATCAAAACTGAAACAAGCAGAGATTTGTCCCTAATGAGACAGCAGATGTATACTATCAAAATACAGTTATTGATACTTCCAGCAAATGTGATAAAGGATTTCTCAGTACCTTTATCAACTTTTTAAAATACAGATAAACTAACCCCTCCATCCCCAGGAATCTTCAGTATCTAAACCAGCAATCAATGCTGCTAATTACAAGGAAAGAAAAATCATTCCTTGGGAAAATCTTCAAAATAATTTTTAAATGAACCCTAAGCTGTATCTTGCAGGTCAGTCATGTTAACACGGATGTTTTCAATTTGAAGATGAAGAGTGAGTTTTGTATGAAGGCTATGTCTATGAAGAGCCAGCTCTCCTTTTTATAACAAAGGCCTCCAGTTTGCAGAGAGAAATCAGAGTCCAGGAGCATTAAGAATAAGAAGAGATCAGTGCTTAGGTTCTGATAATGATGAAGGAATTTGATGCAGCTGGGAAACCTGGGAAAGACATTGCAATGAGGACAAAAGGATGTAAAAATGTGATCCTCATTGTCAGAAGCCTGTTAGATGTGGAGAGCAGTTAAATTAGACATTGTGATATTGCAAAAGTGGAGTCAAAAGTCCTGAAATCATGCACAAGGACTTAAGTTAACCACGTCAGAATAAGGATCCTGGTGTTCATCACCTAGCAACAAATTTGGGTTCCCTCTCAGCTCAAGGTGACTACAGAGGTCTCTCTACTGACTTCAACAATCTTGGTCTCACATGAGAATGTGGGAAAGGAAAAGAGTCCTGAAGTTGTTGAAGAAGACAAGCCAAGAGCTCTGCATATTTTCATTGGTGCCCAGAGATTCTGGGGACTCATACAAGGTAGAACTTTCTCCGTGAACATAAAACTGAAACATAGTCAGCCCAGGACTGGTGAGTGAGAACTACCCCTCCATCTATCCAAGGTTGTGCAGTGGGCCACACAGGACCTTTGCTAGTGGCCTGTGTTTGCTGCCTACACTGATCAAGAATGTGGTTGCCTATTCAAAGAAGAGATAATGACTGCATCTTATATATAAAACAGCTATTCTGACAGTAAGGAAGCAAAGAAAATTAGTTTTTCCTTTTCAGCTGAATATTCCACTCATTTCTTTTCTGCTCTAGGGCTTCCAGTTTTCTAACCTGGTGAGTTATGGACAGTCATTCCAATGTTAGCTGAATTCTTTTCTAATTATACATGTTCTGAATAGCATGAGACAGACCTGCTGGTAGAACATTTGGTGCGGAGACACAATAAATTCCACAGAGAGCTTTACATGCCTTGCTATAGATGCAATATTGATTTTCATCGCCACAGAAGAGATGAGACACTGAGCCAGAGTTTCAAAAACCATCGTGCTCCTTTACCAGGATGTGCGGGTAGGATTAACATCAGCTGTTCAGTTAAAAGGCTGACTTGTAAGACAACTTCAGTAGAATTAATATCTAGACATTTGTAAATCGTATTTTGTGAACACAAAAGGATGGAAGATGCAATGAAAACCAGATCTATAAGATACAGAACTGTCACAATTTTAACACTCTCTTTATTTTGGGGTAAAACTGAAAATAACACATGGAGAGTATACACTATGTCAAGAAATTTTATCACATGATCTTTAACTCTAAGATCTTTTCTCTGGAAATTAGGCTGTAAAATGCCTACAGTAAAAAGCAAGTCTGAAAAGAGCATGGGTTTATTGTCAGGCAATGATTTACAGAACAAATATATTCAGATTTCAAGTAAAAACATTTCATTTTTTTCAACCACCAGGCCTGCAAATCCATCTTGGGACCTCCAAGCAGATTATTTTCTTGTTTCTCGTGAATAGCAATAAAGTTTCTAAAAACCATCTGTGGAAAAGGTCCAACATGTCTGCAGACTCTGCAAGCTGAGTATTTGGATTTTGGAAAAAGGTGGAGAACATACACAAATGTGGAAAATTCCCTTCTTTTTATAGATATAGATTATCCATAACCCAACAAAAATGGTAAGAGAATATTTACAAACCAGCAGCAGAAGAAGGGAAAGGGAGATGTTGTTTGATCACTTGCTCAATGCATTATGACAAGTTACACAGTAAAAGTACAGTGGGACGTTTGCTTTAAGGAGGGAAGACTGTGAGAGCTGAGGAGAGGGAAGAATTTCAGCTCTTCCACTCTCTTGATTGCTGGGGTTTCTAGGTCTCACAACACGATGCCAGGGGTTGGGAGACTGGCAGATGTAATCCCCACGCACAACTCCTACCTGCTGCAAATGGATCGATGTTGTGGAGAGAAGCTGGATGAAGACAGCCTTCCTCATCTTTTCTTGAAATGATAAATGTTTTCTGTGAGCTGCTTGGACAAACAAGTCCTTGTTACATCAGCACAACTGGCAGGTGGTGTGCACTGCAAATGCAGAATCAAACGCTCATCATTGCTCAACAGCCAGGCTTGGGTTCTGATGCATCTTGGACAGATAAGAAAACAACTCCTGATCCTGTAAGTGCTAGTCACGGTAACTACAAGCTACTGACCTGTAACAGCAGACTCTCCTAGAGAGCCCATCTAACCTCCTGTACCAATGTAGGTTTTGCCCCCATCGCTGTGGACACCTTTCTGGTGACCAGATGTGTTCTTAAGTGCCTGTTTTTCCTGCTGTGCAGTGTGGTGTCACTTTCCGGATGCTTCTTCTCAGACAGCCAAGACAATGCTCCTGGCACACCTGCTCCCACTTGCCCATTGCTGCCTTTTCAGTCAGTAGGGGGCTGATGGAGCTACTAGCCTGAAGGAGAAATGAGAAACACCTCCCTTGTATTGGCTGGATCCTTTTTCCTCTGCCCAGGTGGACAGAGACAAGCTCAGTGGACATATATATTAATCATTGTATAACTAGATAAAAACTCATGAGTGAAAAGGTAATTTACTTTTGTGAACCATGACACATATGGCCGCATGATTCATGTGGTTCTACTTTTTGCATTTTTAGCATGACCTCGTGGTCAGGGATGCTCAGGGCTGGCAAACAGTTTACTTCCAAGGCTGCTATCAGCATGGGGGTAGCAGCCATGTTTCATTTTCTCACAGGGATGTTACTTTTGCTCCCTCTTGCTTTGTTGTTTCCCTTTATATATAGTAAGAGTCATTCAGAGTCAGTGTAAATGTTTGTTCAGAATAGGGGATGGAAAAATGTAAGAATAATTCTGGTAATGGAAGAAGAATATAAACAAAGAGCTTAAAGAAAGTGGAGGAGCAGTGGAGAGGTTTCCTGTTTAAGAAAGGAAAATGGAAAAACTAAAATGGCTACTTATGAGAATATAAAATAAACCTTCCACAGTTTAATGAAAAAGGAAGAATTTGGATCTGCTCACAGGTCCACGAAGTATTTTAACACAGACAGTGGCAAAAAAGATAATCTTTCTTCTATTGGGAAAACACCTTTTGTAGTACTTAAAGACACATGAAATAGAGTATAAATACTTGACAGCACAATGTAGACAGGAGGGTGTGTGCAGATTGCACTGCTCCTCACAGCACTGAAATGGGGAAGGAAAATCACCATATGTATCTCAGTCCTTGCCATTACTGCTGGAGAGGAACCTCTCAGATACAGGCATGAAGCAAATCAGTGACAAGATTCCTGTCATGGATCCTCCCTTCTTCCCTGGATGCAAAGACTAAGTCTTGCATCTCGACAGCCTCGTGGGACCCTTGTTTTAGAGGATGGGATGTATTTCAGAACTTCATAACTACTCTGATATTGCTGCACTGACCATTTCTAACATGTTCAAGAACATTTGCTAGGATTATTTTTTTTGCCCAAGTGTATGCATTTCACTTGTTATTTCAGATTTATTGGTGTTTACTTACTGCTGAATAATGAGCCTGAGGGTAATGGAAATCTTAATAGGCTAAAAAATTTGAGCCAGTGTCATCAAAAGCTTCCTGTTCTTTACTGGTGCACTGTTGCCACTTGATCTGCTTACTCTACAGGACAAATGTGTTGCAACATTTTGGCTGAAATCCTGATTCACACTTACGCAGGGCTAGGATTTCATCCTGTGAGCTGTCTGCCTGTGGGAAAATGTGAGGGAAGCAGCTGCCACTCAGCCCCACAGCACAACAGGGCTGTGGGTACGTGTCACCACGAAGCGCCAAGGATATGTTAAGTGATCAGTGACATACAATGGAGCTGAGCTTGTTATCCTGACTAAAGCTGGCCATTTTGGTGATGCCAGCCAGGCCCAGGGCAACACCGTATGAGTTACAGGGAACCCCTGTGATTCAGTGGGGCATAAGGAAGATCAGGTCATGGCCCCGACACTCTTCCAGTTGATGCTACCCTGGCTGAAATGTCACACACAGCCTGCAGATGCTCACGCAGTCGAGTCAAGTGAAACAAGATTTTTGAGGGCTGGATAATAATTTTGCCACCTGCTACAAGCAGCTGATCAGGGCTTCTAAAAAGCAAGGGATACTTCAGTTTCAGTGCTGCCACTGGTGGCTGAGGGTCCTTGGTTATTTTAGCTAGGTCTGTTTGGTGGAGGACCACCACCACCTGAAGAGTTTTGGAGCACACCAGCTCCCCAAGAAATCGCAAAGACTTCTTGAAGCCAGCTGTGATAGAAAGGAGATGTGGCCTGCACATTGTCTTGTGTTTCTCTGGGCTTTTTGACACCCTCAAGACATGGGTCTCTCTCAAGATGTTTCACTCCAAGCCTGCATGTCTGACTGTTCAGGGGGAGCCAGAATCAAGCAGTGCTCCCATCTGGCCCCACTCACTGCAGCAGCAGACCAGACTCCCCAAGGAAACAACATAAACCCTTATACCTATTCCTCAGACCAATCTGGTCATTTCCATTTGGTGGAGGAGACAGAGTGAAGGTAGTGTGTATCTACAGTCCAAAGATGAAAATTACTTTAGCCCTATATTTTTTTAACACATCCCTCGAACTGTATTTTCAAGCCTCTGTATTTTCAAGTCTCTGCTAACAAGAAGGTCTTCTGATGAGCAGTGGGAGTGCTTTGTAAACAAATTTGCAGACCAGAGGTGCTCACCATCAATTTCCTTCTGTCTACGATTACTATCATTGCATTATTGAGGCACTTTTAAAATAAACTATGCAATGATGTAATGCACACAAAAGGGCTGGGGTGGGAGTGCAGAGAAAGGAAAAGAAGCAGCATCTGGATTTTGACTGGTATCTTCTATAGAGCATCTTGATGTCTGTAATTAGTGTCATGTTATGAGAGCTTAAAAAAATAAAGGCGCCAGAGTTCCAAATAAAACATAAAATGGCTTTGATAGAATAAATGTTACTATCATTGTTTAAAAATGTTGTGACCTGTCTGCTATAGTTTCTGAGAAAGATATTTTCCAGTGCTGCTGCTCTCTCTCTGACTCTTTTTTAAATTCTATTATTGCAGATAAGGACAGAGGAAAATCCTCAAGACAGACTTGTTTTAAATCTCTGTAACACAACGCCAGCATTGTCTCTCCTCAAGCTGAACTTCTAAATTAAAATAGGCATGATCTTTAACAGAGCTCTGAAACACTCTGTTCTACAGACACTTTATCCCCTTTATTAGAGAACATTAATAATTCAAATGTTATGGCTTAGGTTAGGCAGACCCATTTGTCTGGTGCTGGAACAATTTAGATGTATTCTACTACTCAGAGTTGTTTTGATACCCAGTGGGTCAAATTCTGCAGCCTCTTTGAAAGTCACGGGAATTTTACCTGCATCTTAGCTATGTAGTGAGGAGGGTCAGACACAAATTAAGAGGTCCTGGCAACCTTTTCCTCGACCTTTAGTATGCACAGAACATGCACTCCCAGCTCAGTTTTGCAAACTGCATAAGGCAACACTTCCACTTCAGCCAGTTGGATTTTTGCCTGAGCAAGGCCTCTAGTTTTGAGGTCTAAAAGCTCTACATAAACACACTTACAAAAACACATATGCAACCCACCTCAGCAGTAAGATTTCCCCCAAGCTTTTATTTTACCATGTGTGAAGCAGGATTTATTCACTGCAGTGTGTGCATATGCCTCCGAATGCACCACATTTTCAAATCACAGGGTTTTATTGTGACTTTTTTTTCTAGACGTTAGGAGCTGAGCCACTTTCTGCCTACAGGTTAGATGTAGAACTCATTAGCAACAGTGATTACAGAACTCATTAGCAACAGGCCTACACATCTACGAAGTCTTGATTTTAAGATCAAATCTATCAGCATGTATTGGCATCCAGATTCACAGGTAAAGATGGTTTTTCCAGGTCCTATATTACTTTGACATGAGATCAGCTTTACATCCAAATACTGCCAGATTTGAAATACTTAGAAGATGGAGTTGACCTCCATGGTCTGACCCTGACACTAATGAAACACAAGCAATGCCCTGAAGAGATTTTGCTTATCTCTTTTGAAAGAATCAACATGGATGGTAGAGTAGTAAGAAATGGATTCTGATCCTATTCTACACCTTGTCTGGGGTGAAAGGGCCAATAAAGGTCTACTAGATTTGGTTAGCTGCTACATAAGATACTGTAAACACCACTTCCATAAAATGTTCAACCTTACTTTCTATTGACACACAGGTGATACTGAGACATTAACTTTGCTTCAGGTTGCCATTCCAAGAGAAGTAGAATCATTATAAGCAAGACGAAGACAGCTACTAGTTATCTGGACACGGGTAGGTTAGAAAATAATTATATATTGTAGAATTTTATGTTATAATTTATGATTGCATATTACATATATTTATAAAGAAAATTGGACACTTAGCTTCCTCCAGTGTTAGTCTCAGAACAGATCATTTATCTCTTAAGTCCAAGAAGAGCAGTCAGACAGACTTTCTTGTATCTGCTGGGCTTTTACATTAGTAAACACTGTAAGCAATGTACAATAAAACTTGAAACTGATGAAAAGTGCAAAAGTAGACACATACTTATTACTACACTCACTGAAGACAGTCTGCCAAATGCAATACCCCATCTTACAGGGAAATTTTCTCTGTAATTGCACGGTGGAAAACCCAGTTTTGTTTTAGCACTTTCTGTTGAGATATAATAAAGCAGTATTCAGCACCCTGCTTTCCTGCAGATACAAAAGTGACACACAGGATGCCTTAAGGGCATTTTAAGCTAGATTTTTAAGGAGATTTGGGAACTTCAATTTACAGTTGATTTCTAATGGGCTATCTAAGGCCCACTTTGACACCTACTGATGTTCTTGAAAATCCTGTCTGATGTCTCTGAATCTTTAGGCAGTCAAACACATTTATAAATTGACCCCTCATTTCCCTGACCTCCTAAACTGAAGCAAAGGCTTTTCCCTGTTTCAGAGGTATCTGCCAAGGAAAATATTTTGAAGTTGACCAACTGTTTCTACCATGGTAATGACAGACTTAGACAGAGAAAAGCTCCTTAAAACCCCTACATCTTGTACACCAGCCCAAACAAAACCCCACAGAAATGAAAATGGTTCCAAGATAGCCCCTTTCTGCATGGTTTAGTCAGAGGTAGGGGCTAAGCTCATTATTAAAAGTTTTAATAGTTGTCCTTGTCTTAGACCTTGCATAGGAGGGCATGCTCCATGTTGCATTACTGAAACAGGGGCAGGCTGAAGTGTGTGCACCTGCCCTTTGGGGAGAATTGTACTTCATTGGGTGAGGATGTTTATGTCAGAGCAATAGATTAAATAAATAGAGCCCTCCAGTTGTGTTTGAGTGGACCCATTAACTCTTCTGTGACTTTTTAAGCTAGTGTGTTTCCATCTGCTTCTCTGGAGAACATCGGCTCTTCTCTGTGTGTTAATACTAATTTTTGTGCCTAGAGTTCATCTGGGCTCTCTGTCTAAGTTGCAATGAAGACAATAATGGCAAAGTGCTCCTGGTATCAGGGGCCAACGGTCCCCGGCACAACTGCCGAGCTTTTCAGTGCCTCATGCATGCTTCCAACTTGCTCCTCACCATCCTGTGATGGAGCTGGGGGGACTCCTGGAGATGAACTCTGGCACTTGTAGCAATAATGTAAAAATGTATGGTGAAGCTCTGGGTGAGGAAAAGTGGCCACCGCAGCAGCAAACACTGGCAGAGATAAGAAACCTGGGGCATGGTCCCTGCCTGCCTAAAGGTTTCCTGGGCATGCTTAGTCTGTTCATTTCATTTCTCCATTCCTTAATTCTTGAGGTACTTTCTGAGGAAAAAACCATTAGTGTATTGGAGGTGCTGAAAGCACATGGTTATCATGTGTAAGACTAAACATAGAGACAGTAGGAAAAGGACCCTGGTATTTAAATATGTGATATGTAAGTCTCACAAAAGAGTAAGCATATACAGTTCTACTAAATCATTGTGGCCTTCAAATATATTTAAATGGAACCTTGCACAATCTGTTCAGCTATTCCTCATAAATAATTTTAGTTAAAAAATGAACTTCATATTTCTTCTGGGGTTTTGCTCTCCCATAGCCACATTTCTGGAGCTGTTGTAGCCCAAAGGTTTAGGGGAGTCATTCCTGAGTTAAAAATCGTGTCCTTGGATGTGGGAACTGAAGTCTGACTCTGGAAAGGACTCAGAACTGGGGGAGGAGAATGCTGGAGAGAAGAAAAATGGGAAAGACGTGGTGTTTGAGGTCTTACACAAACTTCTGTAATCGCCAGTGCTGTCTCACAAAATGCCTGTAGGTAAATGGTAAATGGGATGACTTCATGGGAAGCAAGGCATTTTAAAAAATAATAAAAATTTGAAGCAAACATTTCTCCTGTTTGGAAGAACTAGGTGCATTTGCCAACTTCTCCCCTCAACAAATTTGTTTGTTTTACCTGAAATGCTGTGGTTGTTTTGTGGCAGCTGTGTTTGCACTTGTTTTTCCTCTCCCAATACTTCATCCTGAATTTACTCCTTGACCTGGTAGAGACACACAAAGCCCTACCTGCATCCCATCTTTCTGCTCAGAGAGCCACTAAACTTCCTGACCAGTCTCAGAAAGACTCATTCCTCAGCCACACTTATCAGGTTGCCAACAGGGCTGTGGTTCTCCCTCTGCTGTGAGGACTGACCTTTTGAAGGATGAGAGCACAAATCATTTTCCCTTGGGTCAACCTGAGGTCTTTGATTTTTGTCTCTCAACCCAGGCTGGATGTAAAGATTTGCCATTGTCCCTATGGGAGATCAGTGCATCTTGCTGTGGCAGATTACAGGACTTCTAACAAAACCTTTCCAATAAAGTAATAATGACTATGACATTGCACCAGTAAAATGCAGCTCTTGAGCTTTTTCAAGACCATGTAAAAAACCTGGCGTGAGGACGTTAGAGTCCTAATTTCACAACCTTGATGTCACTTGTCCCACTGTATTTCAGCAGGTCCGTATGTCAGAAGTAAATGTGTGTGTGGGAGCTGAAGTACAGGCCTCCTCTGGGAGATGGCGGTCAACCATTTGTGAAGTCCACACTTGTTTATTAGTAGCATGGCAGGAGTTCCCAGAAGTCCTAATGTGGCCCCATTCTTCTAGGTGGTGTGTCCATGGCCAATAGCAGTCACTGGTCCAAAGAATTTACAACCATGATGCTGCAGTCATTCCTCTGCTTCATGTCACATTGGTCACATCAAATGACCTTCTGCTTATTGCTAATCTAACTCTCCTCCAGACTCACCAATGCCTTCAAACACTGGTTTCCAAAATTGTAGGTCCTCAATTCCTCCTTGTTGAAAGATGGATCCTGGTGCAAATGCACCAAGCAATGACAGCTGGTTAGTTGCCCTACCTGCAGAGAGAGAGAGTTGGAGCAACTGTCTTGAAGCAGGTAAGAAAAATCTAATTACTTACTCCTTTGAGAATCTTACAATATTCCTCTTTTTTGAAGACACAACTCTCTGAGAGGAGAAAATAGAAGTAGCATTCATCAGCTATACAAATGATTGAAAATGAACCAGCTCTGTCCCAAACAGAGGTATTACAAACATACCAGATATTGTAGTTATGCCTTCTTCTGCCATTTCCACAGCTCTTAATCTGCCCTTATGAACAGCCCTTTTAGCTGCAGCCCTCCCTTGACCTTCCCTGCAGGAATGTATCAGATGACATGTCTCAGAGTTGTTTCTCTCCAGACACACCATGAGATTTATTTTTTGCTCTGTTTCTGCTGTTCCCCATGTCCTTCTGCCCTCAAGCTTGACTCCATAACATGAAGGACTCCATCCACAAACCCTCCTCTCTTTGTGGCTCTCAGTGAAAAGATACCAGCCAGTCACTCTAGTGGTCTCCCAGTTCTCAGTCCTCTGCAGCTCTTTCCATAGACCTCCCACTAAGCAAGTCTACTCTTTCTCTGTTTATTCACCCCCAAATACCACCACATCATAGTCTTAATTAGGTTCATCTGGGAAGCATATGTTCAGTTGCAGGAACTTTGGATCGACATTAAAGGGGCAAGTTCTCCATGACAGAAAGAGTTAGAGATCAGGTCCTTAATCTTTGCAGGAAGACAAATGTTGAAAAGAAGAGCTGCACTTTTTGCTGAGAGTCAGGCATTCTCTGGATGTATATATCCACTGATATCAAATAGGATGGCTGCACTTTCTCTCTGATGTGCACTGTACCTTCAAGATCTCTTGCTCAATAACAATTTTGACTAGTGGACTAGCAATGGCAAAACAAGAACAATTCACACAGAGGTGTTCACCAGCCTCAGAAGTTTTCTGTAAAGATCCACCAGACTCTTCCAGTCTGGCTCAAACATTAGGTATTACTAAGAAGAAATCTACCTATGACTCCTGAGAGATTATATGCTCTTCAGACTTGGTATGCTTCTGGAAATGATTCATCAGCAGTGAAAAAAGATGACAGCTTGGTAGTGGTGAGGACAGGTGACAATGTGGGATTGACCAGGAACACAAGGCCGTACAGCAGCATCACAGTTATTTCTTTAGCTACCAACCAAAACCACTTAACTGTGCATTTTTCTTCTCCTGAGATATTCAGACTCATAATACAAACTACTGTAGGATTCAGACCTTGGTGCACATGGATGTAAAGGAGTAGCAAGACATACAGAGCTATCTCTCTTTCACCCTCTCACTCCTGTACTTTGAGGGAACAGTTTGGAGTAGCTAGGAGAGAAGCCACCATGATCTAGAGCCTTCTAGAAAGATGTATGGGATCAGAGACTGATAGGTAGGATGGGGGTAGTCATCAGTCCTCAGACTCACTTTCTTTTATCCACAGTTGACTCCAGGAAAGCAGGAGGATTGTGAGTTGAAGATACTAGCAGAAAACATCATTTAGGAAAGCTCTAGAATTCATCATATCTTGGTAGATTAGGAAATCATTATTTCTGAGACTCTTGAAGCATTATAATTACTTTAAAGCAGAGACCTTGGGTATCTAAAGTTTCGTCCAGTGGAATTCACTTTTCTTACCATGTCTAGTAGAGGTGCCCACAGAGTAGTTTCCTACATCTAGGTAGCCTCTTCATGGAGAGGTGAAGGCTGTATGAAGGCATGATTCATTTGGTCAGCTTCATCATCTGTCTCAGGAAGATTTAAGTCACATTATGGAAGTGCCTTTTTCCCTTTAAGTTGATATTATGGAGTCAAGAAAGCTAGTTCAGGGATAGATATTGAACACTAATGCAAGCGTACTCTACCCTGACTTCCTAAACCAGCCTTCAAGACTGGCAGGGCTGCATGGATTTCCTACACATCTTCTGGGACAAGGCACTACCAGGAATAAGCATCTGGCTTTTCTGACCTTCACCACATGTTATAAAGCCTCTCCCTTTGTCTTGGAAAAGGTGGAGCAAGGAAGGTGTGAGTTTTTGTGGGACAGAATTTCTGTTTTGAAAGTCAGCATTGCAATCATGCAAATATTTTCACTAAAAAGTGTGCTTTTAAAGATCTACAGGCCCCACTTGGAGAGTGCAGTGGGTGATCCATACATTACACTTGTAAAATTCATAGCTTGATTTTGCAGTCTTTGATGACATGAGTAGTCCTACACAGCATGAAGGGGCAAAACCCTGGCACTCTACCCATTTTTATCAGCCGAAGGGCTGGTTGTATGTATGACTAAGACCCATTCACTGTGAGTTAGGGCTGTGAAATCAATTCCCAGAGAAATATGGGAGAAGCCTCTTTCTAGTCTAAAGAAGTTTCCTTAGACCATGTAGGAAAGCAGCAAGGGTAGAACCTCCTGAGCCCACCCGCAATCACATTTCCTTGTCCAAGAACATCAGGTTTTTGGGATATAGGCTGAAAAATAAAAACATCCTATAAGGAGACTGTTTAATAAGCTGGGGCAGCCAAGTATGTGAAAACTCCTGTGATCTTCTCAAGCCTTGTTGGGATTGGCAGAGAGGTTTCCGAAGCACATGGAGGTGGTCAGACACTTGAAAAGGACTAAAGTGTCAAGTGCCAGGTGGAAAAAAATAATCTGTAAAATGTTATCACAGTATCTCTTCTCGGTGAGGTAAATTTCCATGCACTTGTGACTTACTCTATAGCAATTTTATGTGCTGACTCAGGCTATAAACAGCCTCTCTTTATTCAGTGTATGTATGATCTTCCCCAAACACTGGTTGCTTCAGGGTTTTGTGTAATTTGACATGGACTCATTCCACACACCATAACCCATTAATATATGACCTTAGCATCATTTAAATTAGTGCATTTTGGCACCTTGTTCCTGAAAATAACTGTGTAGCAGATAAGATCTTTCCTATGCCTGTATTGCCATGATTTTTCTACCTGTCTAGAGGCTTCCAGAAATAAATATGTAGAAGGAAGCCCCTCTATAACTTTTGTGGCTTTTAAAAAATAACCACAATCTCCCTGAAACTGTTGTTGCCTTAGATGAGCTGAGCTAAGCAGTGCAGTGTTCAGCACAGATGCGGTAGTGCAGGATTAACCTCATTAACAGTGTAACAGATTCTTCTTCACCTGAGAGTCTCCATGCCCTACACATCAAACGTTCCTGTAACTCTGGGTCAACATTGGTACCGCCAGGTAGTCGTGCTCTAAAAGCACTAGTCCCAGTACAGGTACTACAGAAAAATCTTTGTGTCCTGATCTTACAGTGCTTTTTATTTTCAATGATCTACCTTGCTTAAGCAAGATTTAATTCAGGGAAGTCTTGTGGTCAGTATACATGAGGAAAATAGCCTCTAATGACTATAGTTTATAATTAATGGGCCTATGAATGTTTGTGAGGTTGTCTAATAAGTTTGAGTGGTTTTGGTATTGGTGTTTGTGTAGACACACAAGCTGTTCCCTCATTTTACTGCTCTGTATTAGTATGCAGCTCTACTGGCAAGAACACTGTTCAGAATACAATTTTAAAATTACAATTAAAGTGCTAAGAATCAGTGATGATGCTTATGGAGATACAACTACAGTAAGTAATGAATCAAGGAATTCACGAAGCTGTGAAGGTTGCTGGCCTTAATGTATATGTTAACTATATGCAGTGTTCTCTAGTTTCATAATCTTGAGATTTGTGCTAACGTTTCTCATGTCCTTCTTTTGCAATGATGATGCCATCTTACTGGAAGGATTGTGAGCAATATAGTTCATCAGGTTTGAAAATATACAGAAGTTGTACAAATTCAACAGTGACTTAATAGCATTCAAGTTATTTTACATGCCATACTGCATCAAGTTTTACCATCTGGTTCCTCTGGTTCAGAGAAGAGCTTAAGAGCACAGCACACCTCTCTCAAGATACTTGCACTGTCAGGATGATGCATAAACTGATCCTGCTCATAGAAGATAAAACTGGCTTTGTGGATCACAGTAAAATTCATGGGCTTGAATGCCATTCTGATATTCAGAGGCACCGCTGCTGGAGATCCGACCTTACCATGGAAGCTGGTGTTTTCTGTATTCAAAGGGGAAAGCCTGTGCTGTCTAAGGCTTAAGACATCTGGCTTGTTGTTGTAAACCTTAAAATTCCAGAGAGTAAAAGCCATTTTCAGGTACTCAATCACAAATCAGATTTGAGGTTATCAGTGTGTACATGTAAGGTTTAGGATTCCTTTTAATCTATGTAAACAGTGTGCTCAAGAGCTGCATGTATTTATATAGAGATCAAAGAGGTGGCAACGTCTATGGAGAATAAGCAGCAAGAAAAATCATAGGGATGGTAAATGATCAGTTATGAGAAGGAAAACTTGAAAAACTTGATTCTAGATATGGCAAATAAGTTGCACTCAGACGTGGCTCTGACATATGTGCACCAGGTTGGCATGTCACTCACTGCTTGTAGCTTCTCATTACTGAGTAACACTGCATTAGGTCCTGGGAATGCAAAGAAGCTTGGCCTCCAGCTTTCTTCTACCAGCAGCTTCCTGCCTTTTCACCAGCTGCTGCCTGCATCTGGAGCAGCACCATGCAGAGACACGGCGCACTCCCCCGTACCAGGGCTGGGCTTCTTTTCACCATCAGCTTTAGCCTCCTGTCCGGTGAGCATGACCAGCTGTATGGTCTCTTCTCAGACCTCCCACTTTTGCTGCTGTCCTGTCTTTCATGCTGTCTCACACTTTGAACCTGACCAAATGTATGCTGAAGACAGTGAGGAATTTCCTTTGGCCCTCAATTCCCTTCTCTGGTGTCTTCGGGTTAGTTTTGGTCCCAGAACCATAGAATCATAGAACATGTTGAGTTGGAAGGGACCCTCCAGAATCATCAAGTCCAACTCCTGTAGCTTTGCAGGGAACCCCAGGAGTCACACCATGTGCCCGAGTATCGTCCAAATGCTTTCTGAACTCTGGCAGGCTCGGTGCTGTGACCACTGCCCTGGGGAGCCTGTTCCAGTGCTCAACCACCCTTTGGGTGAAAAACCTTTTCCCAATATCTAACCTAAACGTCCCCTGATTCAGCTTCCTGCTGTTACCCCGAGTCCTGTCATTAGTCACAGAAGTGAAGAGATCAGTACCTGCTCCTTCTCTTCCCCTCGTGAAGAAGCCATAGACTGCAATGAGGTCACCCTCAGCCTCCTCTTCTCCAGACTGAATAACCCAAGTGACCTCAGCCACTCCTCACAGGTTATCCCTTCTAGGCCCTTCACCATCCTTGTGACCCTCCTCTGGATTTGCTCCAGTAGTTTGATGCCCTTTTTGAACTGTGGAGCCCAGAACTGCACACAGTACTTGAGGTGAGGCAGCACCAGTGTGGAATAGAGCAGGACAATCACCTTCCTCAGCCGGCTGGCCATGCTGTGCTTGATGCACCCCAGGACACGGTTGGCCCACCTGGCTGCCAGGACACACTGCTGACTCATATTCAGCTTGCTATCAACCAGGACCCTCAGTCCCCTCTCAGCCACACTGCTCTGAAGCCACTCATTCCCTAGTCTGTACGTACAACCAGGGTTGCCCTGTCCCAGGTGCAGAATCCAGCACTTGCCCTTGTTGAAGTTCATGTGGTGGAAGTTGTTGTGGCCTGAGCATGTCCAGTAAAGCATCCAGCAACCTCCACATCCAGAGATCAGCAGGCTCCCCAGCTGTGTGTCTGCTGGCACAATACTGAGAAACCTCAGCAGCAGCACCTGGCTTAGCCCTTTATAGTGTATGGGGCAAGGACCAGGTCCAGTGAGACCATTCCCGTCCACCTCCACTCAGGCTGTTCACTCACAGGCTCCGTGGAAGTGACAAGGTGAGGGAAGAAACAACCCGACTGAGGAACCAGAAGACTTGGTTAATGACTGCTCTTCTTAAACTGAGCTGCTCCTTGCACCCACCAGAGACAATGAAGAAAGACTCTGCTTGTTGGTCATTTGTATCCCCTCTCAATGCTGCACTGACTGCTAGAAGATCATCTCCTTCATAGCAGCTCTCACAGAAAGCTGAGGGTGGCAGGCCAGTGTGATGAAAAGCTGCTGAAATGTACTTTTTAATGAGAAAATGAAGTGTTTTCCATTGTGGTGTGATTACTTTTTTTTCTCAAATTCAGCAAAAAAAAGAGGAAACAAAAAGAGGAACATGTGTTCATTTGTTGTAACTGGAGTTTGTGAAACAAGGTCTTCTTGAGAAAGCTACCAAACATTCATTTCAAAGAACACGGAAATTTTGGCATCCAAATATTGTAGCACGTCCAGAATATAATTAGCTCCTGAAGTGGTTTGAACTTGTAAATATGTCTTTAGATCATAAACTGGTCCAGTAGCTATGCTGAGCTTTAAAGCTGACTCCTGGAAAAACAAGGCTTGGAAGGAGAGATCAAGCCACAACAGACATACACTAGGACATGAGATTTTTTTTTCATACATATGGTTCATCTATTTACATATTTTACTGTAACTTTTTCAAAACCCTTCTGCCTCAGGCAGTGGATGACATTACTATTAGAACAATATAGGTAATCGTGGATGGTTTGAGCTGCTCAGCTGCCAGTATATATTTCATTCACAATTTAGGCCTTAATTTTCACCAGGCATGTGAGAAAAAATGAGAAACTTCTGCATCTGCATAGTAACTGTTAGAAGACCTTAGATGCATTACTGAAATTAAATCTCACAACAGGCCTACCAGTGAGGCTGGAGAACACGTTCTCTGTTGGGTAAACAAAGATAGAAAGACATGGAATAATTTCCTACAAATGGGCTCAGTGGCAAAAATTGAAATAAGAACCCAAAAGACACAAAGGATATTCCTGCTTCTCTTTTCTGACTTCTCAAATTTAGTCTCCAGGCATGGAAGAACAGATTCAGATCAAACAAGAGCTGATCTAGACCATTGCCCAAAACCTAAGTTGTTAAAGTCTGTATAGTACTTTCAAACTATAAAGTACACTATAAGTGCTAAGTATTATTATTACTTTGAATCAAACAAAACCCGAACCTGCTCGAGAGGTTCGAAAATATTTGCTTAACTTTTATGTATTTATTTTAAATTCTGGCTTGACTCTGCGCTTCCTGTTGTCTCTTGGGACTGAAAGTGCAGATACTCCAATGCCACAAGGTGGCTGTGCTAGCAGTATTTCTTTCTTGGCTGAAAACAAGGAGCTCTGGAAATCTCACAAGAAAGCCTTCTATGTGACTCTCCACAGACAGCTTAATCCACCTGAAAAGTGGCGGGTGAGGTGTTTGCTGTAGGAAAAGCCCCTGCCAAAGTCAGAGTGCTGCTGAGGGGCAGCCAGGATGGTATCATACTTTTCCAACAGGAGCTGAAATTTTGGAGGTAGCTCTTTCCAGAACAGAGAGATGAGCACTGGGGTCTTCAAAAGAGCCTAGATGGCTTAGGGACACTGTTACCTCTGATTGCTTCCTTGAATTAGGGGTTTTAAGACTCTTGTGCAAGCTGTGATCGATGACTCCCTTCCAGCCAGCATATGTCTTGGACAAGAGGTGGGAAAAGTATCATCTGCATGAGGCCACCTCTCTTGCAATTAGTCAAATCATCTCAAAGTCTATCTGTTTTCCTCATTTGATGGCAGTCTGTTCGGTTCACCTCTGAGGCTTGCACTGCTATTTGAAGCCGGATTGAGTCTATTAACCTCTTAACTGCTTCTGGCCCTACCTGGCAGAACTGCATGCTACACTGATTTCGGTGGAATGCCAGTAAAGTGTTGGCAGAGGAACAGATGCTGTTGGGACCCAACAGAGAAGTGGTTAGCCGCATGTATGTTGTTCAGTGCAGCAGCCTGAAAGCTCAAATTGTGAGAAGCACTTTTCACCATGTGTAAAGTCTGACACATATTTCAAAGGAAAGCTTCTAATTACAGTTGGCAGGTCTGCCCCCACGGCTGAAAAGTGACTTAATTTTTGACCCCCGCAGCAGAAGGGTCTGTAAATCAGGCTGCCATTGCAGTACTAATTCAAATAAAGAGCTGCAGCTTTATTGCCTGCACAGGACTCCTACGTGGGCTGAGTGTGACCCACTAAAATGGCTGTTGGGCTACAGACTATAAAATAATCTTGAAACAAGCCACTTTATGCCTCAGTTTCCTCATTTGCAGAATAGGAGAAACAGCACATTCATACTTATGAAGTGCTGTTAGACCTACGGGTGAAAACCCCTCCCGTAACTGTTATCAATTACAGTGTATTGTGATGATGGGCCACAGACATGTCCTAAGTCTAAAGCTGGGTCCAGATTTGCATTTAGACTGTCTCTGAGTTCAGAAGGGTTTCAACCCTAGGTTTTAATTCAGTCCAGTAATGTCTCAGCCAGGGTTAAAACTGAGTTTGGGCTACCCAAATGATGCAAAGATCAAAGAAGAAGAATTAGATTCAGAATCTCATTGGTGTTGGACAAGGGACAACCGCCTTGCAGCATATCAACCCTCCAGCCAAAGATAGGTCTGTACCAAATCTTGCCCTTAATGTCTTGTTGCTCAGAAAAGCATGTTTTCACTCGGTTTGGCACCTCTCTGCACTTCATATTTAGGCTTCAACAAATGCAATAAGAACCAGAGATCCCATGTATAGCATCATGCTAATGAGAACTCGGGCTCTATTTTTTCAGACATAAAGGGAAACCCAACTTTGGATTATTTCACTAAAATAAGATCAAACTGAACTACAAACTGAACCACTGGAAATTTAGCTTTTTTTTTTTCTCTTCTTTTTGGAGTTTTTGATTATATCTCAGTCTTGTTCAGAGCACTACCTTGTTCTCTAATAAAATTAGAAGAATTAATGCTGAAAAACTGAACTGAAATGATGAAGCAAGAAAACATTTGGCTAGGGGGAAAAAAAAACAAAGAAATTAGTTCAGAGAAAACTTCAAGTGCCAACACCTTTGGAAGTAAGCACTTTTTTAAGGTGTCCAGCTCAGCAAGCCAGAAAGTTCAGAGATTTTGGACAAGCTATCCACAGACTGACAGACAGTTTGCTAAAACTAGGTTATGGTGTGCAAGGGGTCTAGGTCCCAGTCTACCCTGGATCCTGCACCAAGGAGGACCTTGTCCATAGCCAAGGAGCTTTATACTTTGAGTCTGTGACCATGCTTGGTGTTTTATCGTATAACAGAGATGAGGGCTGACACACCCTGCCTGCCATTGCAGTTGTGGCACTTTAGGCAGCCCAGCTAATCCAGCCCTTTCCTAAGCACAGCCTGCTGCAGGGAAGCCTCCTGGCAGTGTGGGTGTTCCTGGCCCAGGAGTGTGCTGAATTTGGAGTCCCCAGGGGCTGCTGTCTGCAGAGCTGTGACTTGGTACCACATGGCCATGATTGTTGATTTCCAAGTGAGGAGTACTAGAAGTAGTGGATTATGAAGTATTGGGGAGCGTTTTAGTTTCATCTTTTCTTCCTTCTCTTTTTCAAACAGTCAAGGAGTATTGTCCATTTGTGCTCTGTCTTGGCTTGTAATTCACATGCAGCAGAAGCAAACAGGCACCCGATTCCTTCTCTCACCTTCTCACAGACCATTTATTTAAGAGGAGAAGAGGGATGGAACATAACAAATACAGGGAGACACAAATGGCAAGAAATAAGAACTGGCTGACAGAGAAGGGGAAGAAAAATTCCTCCTAGTGGTCATTGCAGTTGGCTGATATGGTTTTGTTATTATCTCAGGAAGGAAGTAGCAATGCACAGAGCAAACCAAACTTGTCCGTCTGTAACACCTGGACACGACAGTCATTTTCACCAGCTATATGATGAGAAAGTGAGCTTTCAAGCCACTGCCAAGTATCTTTCAAACCACTGTTCCTTCAAGACAAAAAGACCATCTTTGCAAGAAGTCTGCTAGATGATTTTGCACTCTGGCAGTGGTGTATATGTCCTTCTGTGTGCTGCACTATCTATATACACATATTCCTCAGACACAGGTTTCCACAAATAACTCCCTGTCAGCATTCCACTTAAAATAACGAGTTTGTACAAGCTGCATCTTAGCTCACAACTGTGCAGAGCAGGGTGGCTAGCTTACACACACTTGTTGCATCTAGGCACTTAGAGTAAGATGGATTACAACAGGTATTTACTCTGAGGCTGATTTGTTTCTTCTCTTTTGGCTTTTTCCAGAACGGCCACGCCAGTAGGCACTGTCTGATTCTGATGGATTTTAAAAAGTGCCAGTAAGGAGATGGGTAGACAGTGTGATTTGGCTGTTAATGGTAAGGAAGTGCACAAACCCACAGATAGTTTTAGAATCCATAACCTGTGCACCTCTTTGGGCACATAACATATATTTTTTTTGTATCTGTGCATGAGACAATTGTTATGTCACAGTAGAGGTGCTGGTAGATAACACTGAAGGTGGTGCAGCATCATTGACTCTAGAAAAGCAGTGAGTTTGTGTAAGATGGGGATCCCAGCCCCCTTGCCCGGTGTGTGTGTGTCTGAGCTGCCAGCAGGCAGTACTGGGGAGCCCTTTGGGGCAGAAACCTTGCTTTTCTTCCCCTTTGTGTGTGGCAATTCTCAATGACTAGACACAGCCTCCCAGCAGAAACTAGAGGGCTTTCCTACTTATTGCTTGCATGAATACTGCATGCAGGAGCTGGAGGACACCATCATAAGTATTTGTGGTAGGTGCTGCACAGTAAGAGTACACGAGAAGAGTGTGAACTTAATATTGTTAATAAAAACCCGTGGGTCCATGTGAGAAAGAAAAAATCTTTTCAGTCAGGAAAGTCCAACTCTGCATGGTCCAGTTTTATTACCATAACCACACTTTCACTTGAGCTAATTCCATGGTTTCCAAATGTGCTAATACTCAAATAAATGATCTAAACCAAATCTACCATTTAGCATTGCTGAAGTCTTTTTGCAGTATCTGACATCCAAAAAAAACCCCATTGAAAGATTTCAGTAAAAAACTAGCAAAACAAGAAATAAAGGTCAGTGTGGACAACACTCTTTTAAATCACTTCACCAATTATTACTGTTGTGATGAACACCCTAGATAAGGCATGCATACTGAAAATAAACCAGAGTTCCTTGAATAGCTG
Organism: Aegotheles bennettii; assembly: GCA_013398125.1. NCBI lineage: Eukaryota > Metazoa > Chordata > Aves > Caprimulgiformes > Aegothelidae > Aegotheles > Aegotheles bennettii. The sequence goes on from VZRW01008539.1 coordinate 83,142, forward strand.
TAAAGCATATAAATGATTCAGGAGAGAAGCTATATTTAATAGCTTGTTTATTATAACAAATCCAGTATGACTTCATAAGTAAGTAAAAGTTGGATGGGTGTAATTCTCCTCCAGCTGAATACTCTGAAGTTTATATGAGAAGCTGAGTTTTTTGGGCTTGAGCTTTCATCATTCCACAAGCAATTGTAGCTATGCACTGACACCACTAGGACAATAACAATGATTTAACATGATAGTAATAGAAATATAGTCAAAGCTTCGTCAGAATTTCCATTTTAAACTCTGTTTATTTAGAAATAATATTTCAACCAGTTAAAACTGCATCAAGCACAAACTTGGCATTTGTGGTCAGCGTGGATGCCTGGATGTAATTACTTTCTTCTATAAAAAAAAAAAAAAAAGAAAAAAGTTACTTGATTTTTTTCATTATTTTCAAAAGCATTTTTTTCTTTGTTGTTGTTGCTGTCATTGTCCAGATGAAAGAATTTTAATCTTAAACAACATGGTTTTGCAACCACGCTGTCCGTAAAAAAAAGCAAATTGCTCTTGGCATTAGAAACAGATGAGCAATTTAGGCCTGCACGAAGCTGATCTTGTAGCCTGGAGATCAATGGGACCTTTGTTATCCACGCCGTGCTGTGGGAGATGCAGGAGCTGAGCTTCCAGTACACATCCCGATTCACCCGTCACTCCCAGGGAATGGGGCTGGAAGTGCCATTCACAAAACTGTCAGACGGAAAGAGGAGGAACTCCTCAGCGCTGGGTGATGATTTTGCCTGCACATCAGTTCCACACTCCTAAATTCAATGCGCAGCAAATTCAGGCATGGAAAGCATTCCTGCTGCTTTTCCTGGCCCTGTCAAAGAAAAGATAATTCCAAACACAGGATGCCAGCTTGGAGGTGGCTTGGCTATGGGGTCCAACTCATAGCATTATTCTTAAGGGGAGTAATTCTAATTTGGAATTGGAATTTGCTGAATTTTTGGAGAAGCTCAGAATTGGCCTAACCTTTCGAGCGTATATCTATGATACTTTCCCAGACAAGGAAAACAACAAAACCTTACACCAAAACGAAGCCAAAACTGAGAGCACATATCCATGTTCAAAGGATAAATTCCCAACATAGTCACATAATTACCATAACTCAAAGATTATAAACCCCAGTTAAAGATGCACTCCCAACAAATCCAAATGCATTAAGGGAAAAAAAGAAGGGCAAAACCACCCCGGCGACATTAATCCTCTCCTGAAATCAAGTCAGACTGCTATTTCAGTGTTTATGACCTTAAATGAGAATGAATTGAATTTTAAAAGCCTCATTGTTTTTAACTTGCCCCCTCTTTTTCCCCTCTGTGTGTCTGGACTTCAGGGAAGAATTAAGACCCTTCAGGTGCCTTGAAAGTATTTACTACCCTGAAGTATAACTTTAATTTTGATTTACCAGAGTTTAAAAAGTCAGTTTGGAGATGATTGAAACAATTGTGTAAGGAAATGTACAAACTTTGAGCTCAGATGACTCATTTTTATGCTTGATTTGTAATTTAGCAGCAGCATATTAAAGTGTTGATGCTTCTAAATACAACTGAAATATTTTCTGTTCGTAAGGCTGTCTAATACATAACAAAATGCCAAGTGGGAAGCTTGCTTCATTGATTTTAATGGGAACTTGTTTCCCAAGAAGAATTTGCTGGTTCCGTATTTTCCTAGTTGTACAAAAAGCAATTTGCATGGAAAATAGATCCGACACACACGGGCTTTTGATGCTGTAGAAAGAGTGAAAAACATATTTTGGGACAGCCTTTCCTGTGGGGCTTTGAAAAGTCAGCATGTCCTTTGCCATGACGACCACAGTGTTTGCAGAGTCGACAGTGTTTGTGAAAGCAGGCAAGCTCCTCAGATACCATCGTGGGACATACAGCAGGAGTCATGTTTTCAGGAGGAACTAACTCTGTCCCTTTCTCACACAGCTGGTTAGCCCAGGCCTGCAGGACCGTGGCTGGGAGGAGAGGGGCATGGGTAGAGAGAGCAAAACATGTTTCTGTCCGCCTCCAGCCCCTGTTTGACCATATGTTTCAGACGTGCATCCGGGCAGCTCCTGAGGCATCGGAGGGACCATTTCCCTCTCTCATTTCAAACCAGACTGGTGCATGACTGTTCCTACAGTGCTCTAAGACTTGGGATTGGGGATGAAACACTGACAGAAGCTGCTGAAAACTTTTCAGGTCATCCAAGGCCAAATTTTCATAGGAAGAGAACAAAATTGTTCATCAGCATGACATTGTGTAATATTGTGTAACACTCTTTGGAAATAATTTTTCTCTTGGCCCTGAATGATGTGGTTGCCAATGTGTTTGGTGATAATCATGTCTTTCTGTGGACAGTTCTGGCAACAACCACACCGCCACCTCTTCTCACCAGCACGTCAGGTCCCATCCTGCTGACTTCTGTGGACTTATTGTTTCTGTCACCTTTCTTTACCCTTCTGCCTCCCTAGACAGAAACACGACCATGACTGTATTGCACTAACAACACATATGTGGATTTTCCGGTGCCAACTGGCAGCAGTTTCCTCCTCAATTTGTACTTACTTATCCTTTAGCTGAGTAAGGACCTCATGCAAACATCAAAGCACAGTGTAAGCAACCTTCCTTGGACACCAGCTGGCTCAGTCTCCCATCATCATACTGGTATCACCCCTCGCTGCTTGCTTGAGTTGAGCAGCAGCCCCAAGGTTGCTCCTGCTCCTTGCAGCCCCAATCCAGGCACATGCCCATGCACACTCAGGACGTCAGCATGATCCCTTTCATAGCTTCAAGGACAAACTCATCAAGCGCAGCAAAGCTCCTGCCTGATGAGCTCCACTTCCCATCTGCTGGTGTGGCTGACAGCACCACTCCCAATTTCCAAGTGGTTGTGCTTTTGAGCAACTCTTTCTTTCATTGTAACATCTTTTATTTCATTCAAGATTTAGGAAATGACACTGGTGTGTTAGATGGTGGACAGAAGCATGGGCAGAACTTCATAACCTTTGGACTTCTTTCAGATTTCCAAGTTGATGAAAAACACATAGGAGGTTTTCTGATATTGTTTTCATACTCCGTGTAGATGAAAAAGTGAAATTCTTCTGAATGAGCAAGATGAGGAAAATACTTAGCTCTGATGATGCTGGGAAACTCTGGGGTTATTTTTGTCCATGCAGACAATTTCTGGCCAGAAAAAAAAAATTAAAATAAATTGCCTCAAGTGTTCTGAGTATGTGAGTTTCTTATCTTCTATTAGAAAACATAAGCACTGGCGGGAGAAAGCAGACTTTCTTCATTAGGTGCCAGAATATTTAACATAGGTTCCTCAATATTGGAAAAAGTAGTCAGAAGAAAAACAAGAAAAGTCATTATCTGTTTTTTTCCCCTTTTAATAACCTTTTCAGTAGCACAATGCATTCAAAGCTACGCACATTCCCCTCAGTGCAATATGGTCTCAAGACATGATTTAGATGGAAAATTTAAGTAAGATTAATGCAATTTATTATCCGCCAGGATATCCCTACAAACCACACTGCTTGGCTGAATTTTTGATTCTCAATCTAATATTTCAGATGAGATTTCCAGACGGGTGTCTTATTCCTCTATTAGTTTAGTGAGGGTGATATAGAGTTTGTAAAACAGGAGAGGTTAAGCTAGTTTTAACACTTGATTAATCATTTAAATTACTTTGTTACTGTTTGAATCCATTGACTTTTGTTTACCAAGCAACTCCCTGAAACCCAAAGCCAACAAAAACGGCAGGCAGCTTTCCAAGTTGTTAATTTATTCAATGAGTTCTTCAAAGGAGTTCTAAAAGAGGAAAAAAGGACCAAATTTATAGTTGCATTGAAAGGGTAGAGCAATTCCTGTTCATTGCTTGCTAAAAATGTCTAGGTTTTTATGACTCAGAAAAAAAGCCAATATTCAAATATGCTGGCCAGCTCCTGGAGACATATTTTTTAAGCAAATCAAACAAGTACTTAATAGGGCCTGACTGCATGTTCATGCAAATACTGATTGAAATAAAATCAACTCGGGTGACAAACCACACTTTTCTCTGCTTTTTATGTGCAACTGTGACTTCATGTGAAGTAAGATTCTTTTCCTCCGAAGGAAAATGTGAGCACTTTCAGCGGGAGCAGGATCAGGCCCATAGGAAGTAAAGTCAAGAGCACAAGGATAAAGCTTTTCAAAAGCAAGTATGAATGGGCGATTAAAAAGCCCCCTTCAGTTACACAATATACATGTGTGCAGTTCACAATTGTCCACTGGGGAAAGGGAAAAAAAAATCCCAAGCCCTAAGTCATGAAAAAAAGTCTAGCTTTCTATTCTGCATATTACAAAGTCCGAGTTTGGCAAATTGATTACAATTTCTTTACAGAGACCTATCAGGAATAAACCACTAAGTCTTAGACATAAATTTGAATTCCAGAGTCTCCAGCTAACCCAGCTCATAAATGAATTCCTAAATGCTGACTGTGCCAGAAGACCCAGCACTGCAAAACCACTTGGCAGAAGCCATTAGTTTCAATGAGATGAACTGCTCTATTTAGCTCTCATTCAAAACTTTACAGAAATGCCAGATTTCCATAAACACAGGTTTCCTTGAATTTCCAGGGCTTTGATTAACTGGTAGATGAGGGTGTCTTACAAATATAGATTTGTATGCAGAGCTCAGCTCAGAAAGCATGAGAGACTGGAAACAGACTATAGGCTTTTCTTTCTTACTTACTTTTTCTTTTCTTGACCAAACACAAAGCAGGAAAACTCCTTTCGAATATTTTGGAGCTGAGGCATTAATAATTAATAATTATTCTGTGGTTTAACACTGTTGTAGATCATTTTATTGTCATGTATATCATCGTGTGTTAAGATTTTTATGACAGACTAATATCCTTCAGCTTTTATAGTATAGTTTTAAAGTCCTGAAGCAATAAAAAACTAAAAGAAAAAAATCACACCGCCCTATTTTTTTCTCTTAAAAAAACCCCCTCAGTTTGTGAAATCTATTAAAGGTGAAGGCTATCTCTTTTTGTCAAGGGACAACATTTTAATTTTGTTATTTCTTCTTCTACTTACTTGCACTTTTCATAACCCACCCATCAATCAATCATGCTGAGACCAGCAATGCTTTTTGATACACTTGAATGTATTTCTTATGGTCATGCTGGTTAGCAGAGGAGTTTTGGTGGGTTTTTTGTGCATTGTAGGTTTTGGGCCAGGTTATGGACAAATGCCTTTTCTGGCCTGGGTGTAGCAGCACTACAGATTAGAAGATCAAGTCTGTCTGTCTGTCTGTCTCTCTCTCCTCCTCTCATTTTTCCCTTCACCAGCAAATGTTCCTAAAAAACAAATAACCTCTGTACTAATATGGTGATCATCATAAATCTATGAATAAATGGCATTGCTAGCGAAAGTGCAAGAACTGCACAGATAATAACATGCAACTATGGTTTATTAACCTTAAACCCTCTTATATCAGTCATAGACCCATAGCAGCCAAGAAAACTATTGTGGTCAAATGCCATGAACTCTAGCTTGCCTTTAACACTAGGAATATTTCCCCTCTTCACCAGCTTTTCTGCAATATCTCTGTTCCTAACCAGAGTTTTTATATGAAAAATTATAGTTTATGTGCATGTTTTTTGGTTAGGCTCTGAGAGCCTGATTCAGCTTTTTTTTTCTTCCTCGCTTTTTTTAAAAAAAAACCTGTTGCTTGTGTGGGTGCTGAGCCACGGAGCCTGTGTGTGGCCCCGCGGCTTGGCGCCCACACAGTGGAGTACTGCTACAGCTGGCAAAAACTGCTGGGATTTCATAGCTGTAAAGCACTACATTAGGTCTTTGGCATTACCCCACCCTTCCTGAGCGCTGCCTTTGAATACGCCCGAATCCTTTGGCCATACATGGATTGTGGGCTTTCCAGTGTATTCTGTTTGACCAATGAATGAAAAACCTTACCGAAGCCTGTACGTGCAGAAATAAATGTGGTCTAGTTTTCATTGAGAATTCCCCTCATTTACCATTGGCTTTCCCTATGGGACTTGCTACCAAGAAGCTGAGTTTGGGTATAAGTGATTGACAGGTATTGTTGAGTTGACAGAGGTGAATTCAGCCAGTGAGAAGAATGCAACTGGAAAATGTAACTAAAGCAAGCACAGTGAAATCATTGCAAACCCGAAGACAAAACCAAAGAACATTAAATTAACCAAATGATGAAGAAGATCTTAAGATGTTGAAGACCTAAAGGGAGCTGAGTCCAACCCTCAAGCTTAGGTAACAATGAATGATAGTGTTGAAAATGAAAGCTGTAAGGTGAGGATTTCAGGAACTCCAGAAATGAGCTGAGCAGTTTGATCTCAAATGGGATGGAAATGTAATGTTTATAGAGCACTTAAGAGTCATGACATGTATTGGGGTACAAAATCAATGTCTCAAATAGGCAGACTCAGGTTGGGATAACATCATATTGAGTATAAAATTCAATTTGACTATTTAAAGTATATGGTCCTATTTACCAAGGAATAACTGACGAAATAGGAAAAAAAACCCTAAAACCCAAACCCCAGAGATAATTTACTACTGTTGCAATATTTCTCCTTACAGAAAAATGTAACAGGGAAAACCCACTGAAACATAGTTTAGGTCTGAAGAACTGTGTTTCTTGAGTATCTGTAAATCTATGAACATCCTGCTGCTTTGACTGGTTTCTGTGAGCCCTAAAGCCCCAGCTTTGGTGAAAGGCCACACACAGATCACAGACCATATAGGAGAAACCTTGATCTCTCACTTGGCATGGCACAGAGGCCATCTGTCCATTTGGAAGTCAGTGCTGAATCCAGCTGCAAACCTTGTCTTTCATAAGAGAAATGGACCATTTTCTTCTAAAACACAGCCAAAACAAGACGTCCATTTCTATAGCCAATGGGCTGGTGTGTAGAGCACTCAAATGGACTAGGGGACCTCCAACTGAGTGCTTTCCTCCTGTGGGTAAGACACAAACCTGTGTCTCTTCTAGCCCCCAAGAGCAACCTCAAAACGTGTTGATATTTGTTGCAACAGTGAGAGGGCTGGGATTTCAAGAGTTAGGCTGATTTAGGGACCTAAGAGCTAGGGCATGTAAGGGGAAAGTCTAATCCCTGCTCTGAAACCTGACTACACGTTTTCAAATGGCTGTTCCACTTAAACTGCATTGCTGCAGTTATGCCTGTGAGCATTATCAATCCTTGATTAGTTGGTCAAATTACTCTCTGCATTGTGGAATCAATGAGTCTTGAGAGGGTCTTTGGAGGAATTTGAGAAAAGGGTGCAGTGTCAGAAAAGATGGCAGAGAAAATGACCTGACCAAGCAACCAGGCAATGTTGCCTGCTTTACCTACCTAGACTTATCAGTTGCCCCTGACTCCAGAAGATGGTTTATATACAGTTTCTTATGTTTGCAGAGAGATGCTGCTGACAATAGGTCATTTTTCCTATCCAAAGGCATCAAACCTGGTTGTGGCACATTCATTATGGGCAGGTACACAAGTACACAGGCACACACACACACACAGATGTAAACCTGTCACTGGGGTTTCTGTTTGAGATAGGGCCATGGGATTCAGCTCACTGTTTAAGAGATGGGCAGGGATGTTTTCACACATAAAGCACATCAAACAAAAAAAACCTTCAGTAAAACTTATACACACAAATTGGTGCGTTTAGAAAAGTTTCCTAATAAAAAAAAAGAAAAACTTCATTATCAGTTTTTCTTGCCCATTTGCGTATGTTAGGAATTTTGACAAGAATTTTCACTTCAGATAACAGAATCCAAACCCCCATTATCGATGTGAAAGAATTAATATCCTCTTCATATTTTTGCCAAGAACAAGTATGGAAAATGCTCAAACCACACCTGTTTTGGTTCTACAACATATACACTTCTGCTTGCCAGCTCTCTAGCTGATAAAATTAGTTAGGGGATTTCTGATCCTTTTTTTTTTTGTTTTCTTTTCAAGGCAGTTACAGGCCAGCAGTAGCAGGGGTATGTGGTTAGCTCATAGGGATGTGAGAGGGAAAGCAGAAACACTTTAAATCTCCAGCAGCAGTTACACAGAGGAAGATTCGGCTCTAATATTGAATGCTAGCTAGTGCGAGGGTGCACGGCTGTGCTGCGGGCATCGGCGAGGGCATGTGAGGTTACACTGCTGAACCAGTGGGTTTGCTCAATTCTAGGTATTGTCTGATAGAACTCAACACTGTGCTTGGGACTGTCCATGCTGTAAAGGAGGCAGAGGAGTAGAGTTTTTTTGAAGAAAGGGTCTTAATCTGTTTAGTGCTCAGTGGAAGAGACTGCAAGGCTGATGACAAATAGCGGTATGTCATTTCAGATGCTTAAGGGAAACTGATGCTTTGGGGTAGGTAGCTGCAATACTCATTGCAGTGCCCTCCTTTGTCCTCAGGAATACAAGCCTGAATTTAAAAATTACCCTGTTATTATATCCCTAGGTGCTGGTATCAGTTAAGTGGAGAATCACCCTGAAAAAACCCCACCCAACTTTTCATTTTGTTTGCATTGTAATTAACAATAAAAATAATGAAAGAATCTCACTATTCACTGATTTTGCAAAACAAACAGATCTACTTAAAGGTATTTCATCAAAGAAATGTATAAAACCAAGAATTCTGCTTACTGTGAAACACTGGAGGAAAACTGGGGAGCATCAGTACAAGGATATTACAATGGCAAGGGAGATACATTTTTGCAGAATGGTTTTCAAATGCTATTGGTATTTGAATTCAGGAAGTTTAGATTTAAGGAAGAACAGCTCTAAGAGTCAAAACCAAACCAATTTTTTGTTCTTTAATGTTTATTCCTCACACTATCAGGTCTTTCCAATTTTTTTATCTGAGAAACTGAATCCCAGTGTCTCTTCATTGTTACCTCAAAATACTTAATTTGGAAATCTCCAAAGGAGAGTTTAATTGCTATTGTAGGCTAATGAGCTTGGGGCTGGGTGAGGGATAGTGTTTGAAGATATTTAGTAGACTGTATACACATCTGGATAGCTGAAACACAAAGCTTTCTGCTGTCAGTCATTTCTCCTGGCTAATCAAAAGAGGAGTTTAGAGCTCTTAGCCTTCCTGTCCATGCCCATTTGATGATGACTGCTTTTTTGGACCCTGATGCTTAGCTGGCTCTTTACACCATTCAATAACTTTCATCAAGTATTATAGTGTGCAATTTTTGAAAGTCTGAATGTTGTGTAGTAGTAGTCCAAATCTTAGAGTGTCTGTTACATTTATGCAGTCACTTTTATCAAGCAAGTTTATAATCTCACCAGAGGATGAAATCAGATCTGTCCAAGGAGACTGATTGTTCATAAAACAATGTTGCCTACCATTATTTCTTTTCCAGTCCTTTACTTCTTCTTTGATTATATCTTGTGTCAGTTTTATTCCTGGTTCTGCAATTGGAATCCCACTAAAGCAGTGCTATATTTCACAAATCTGCTCATGGCCAGATCTCCTGTTGATTCAAACCGTGAGCATTCAGCTTTTCGATCTTTCTTTTTTTTTTCTTTTTCTTTCTTTCTTCCCTCAAATAGGCAGAAAACATTGAAGTTATCCAAGTAATTTAGGAGTCCTGTTAAAACATGCATGCAGAACCAAAGCAGGACCCTATGTGCTGGCATACAGGGCTGAGTTATGGCAAAGTAACAATTTGCCACCCACCTCTTGACAAACTGTGCTTGATGTCTGTGCATTGCGACTGTGATGGGACTGTTCTGAGGTTAGAGTTACACTACACGAATAGGAACGAGCTCTCGGCTCAAGCATTCAAAGGTAGTTATAGTGCTTTGGCTGAAGAGTGTCAACTTCTTATGGTGTTGCCATGACAGTGTGTTGAATCCTCAACAAGGAGTCACTTATAAAAATGAGGCACTGGCTCCTAAGTCCCTTAGGTACAATAAAATTGTATCCACTACCTCTTTCAATGATCCAAACACAGACACATGCACACATGCACACACATGCACACACATGCATATATCCTCATTTCCATTGACAATCAGTCAGATTGTCTCTGTTACTCAACAGGTATGTCTTTAGCCCAGCAAAGCATGCACTACACTGACTGCACAGCCAGATGGTTTCCAGAGATCTTCTGCATAGCACCACGTTTATCAGAATAGTGAAAATCACAGTAGTACTTTTTTTTCCTTCCCTGTTTTTCTTATTTCCCAGCTATTTATGCAAACAACATTTTGAAAAACACACAGAAAACTATTCTTTCCTGGCAAAAGTGTTGGGTTTTTGCTTTTTTTTTTCTTTCCTTTTTCGTTTTTGTTTTTTTTTTTTTAATTTGCTATTGGTTCAGGAATGCTTTTGCACTTAACACCTCCATGACCTTTTTCTGTGACAGAATATCTCATCTGGAAGGTCCATTCAGAGGTGGCTGGCTGTAGTGCCAAATGCAGGCTCCAAATCCTATCTTCCCCAGGTGCTAAATTACCTTTCCTGATAGGCTGAGCTAGATCTGGGGAGGTGTTTGGATTAGTCTTGAACAGTACACTCAGATCCCATCCATATTCCCTCTTCCGGACACCCAATAGCCCTGTGAATATTCCAAACTGATAATGTCAGTCTTAAAAGGCATTTGGTCTGAGAAAGCACTTTCTACTGCATTTTTCCTGAGCAGAGATCAAATACGGATGTTCTAGGGGAAAAAAAAAGAGCATAGATCCATGTGGAAAGTCAGGGTGGTGGATGTGCTCACCCCACAGCTGCCAGCAGTTTGCTCTCCTGCTAGGATAGGATAATGTATCAGCATTCACTTGAGCGCTGTCTTTGCTCTAGCACTTCATATACAACTTGTTAGAACTTCCAAGGGGTACCTCATGGCTCAAGATGCAGCACACAGGGGTCTGGCAATAACCCCCCAGACTGTACTCCTTGGAGAGGATGGGCTGGCAGTGGTTGTGGACAGGGGAAAACAGGGAAGGGAAGAGTTTGACTGCTTTAGCAATGCTAGGTGGGCTAGAGAATGCTTTAGCTCTTCTCTGTTTGATTAGAGGACTAAAGGTGGCTCATTTTGAAGAGGATGTTATATGGCCCTCCTTGTCTAAAGAACATTACCCCAGTAAGGGGAAACTGTGTTGCTCTTGGCAAGACACTCCACAATGAAAATGAAATGGTTTGGGTTCTCAAATTTTTGTCATCTCTGGTCTGTGGGTGTATTAATGTGTTTGCACATAAACCATGACACAATGTATTGTGAGCAACACAACGTGCTCAAGAAAACTGCATGACAAGGATACAGAAACTGACACTGTGGGTCCAAGGTCCCTTCAGCTCCTTGCTAATGGCCAGTTGCAGATGGCTAAGGGAAAGTATCAGCACATGTAGCCCTGTGTCTCCCATGAGGCTTCTCCTCACCATTAATCATCCCAGGTCAGCCCTTTCCCAAGCCTGCTATGGTATCTTCCTGTGAGCCAAATCCACTAAACCCTGCTGGGCTCCCTCTAGCCTCACTTATTCTCTCAGGAGTAAGGTATGGTGCAATGCTGATTGAGCTCAGACAGGATACTTCTAGCTTCATGAGCTCTGGCATCATCATAGAATCATAGAACAACAGAATGGTTTGGGTTGGAAGGGACCCTAAAGATCATCCCGTTCCAACCCCACTGCCATGGGCAGGGACATCTCCCACTAGACCAGGTGGCTCAAAGCCCATCCAACCTGGCCTTGAACACTGACAGGAAGGGGGCAGCCACAACTTCTCTGGGCAACTTGTGCCACTGTCTCACCACCCTCACAGGAAAGAATTTCCTCTTAATAGCCAATCTAAACCTACCCTCTTTCAGTTTGAACCCATTTCCCCTTGTCCTATCACTATATGACATTGTAAAAGGTCCCAGCTTTCCTGTAGGTCCCTTCAGGTACTGGAAGGCTACTATAACATCTGCCCAGAGCCTTCTTTTCTCCAGACTGAACAACCCCAACTCTCTCAGCCTGACTTCATAGGAGAGGTGCTCCAGTCCCCTGATCATCTTTGTGGCCCTTCTCTGGACTCTCTCCAACAGCTCCATGTTGGAAACTCCATGTTTCCTAGGTTGGAAACTCTAGAACTGAAAACAGAACTACAGGTGGAGTCTCACAAGAGCAGAGTGGAGGGGGAGAATCACCTCCCTTGACCTGCTGGTCATGCTTGTTTTGATGCAGCCCAGGACACCGTTGGCTTTCTGGGCTGCAAGTGCACACTGTTGACTCATGTTGAGCTTCTCATCAACCAACACTCCCAAGTCCTTCTCCTCAGGGCTGTTCTCAATCCATTCTCCATTGCCCTGACCCAGGCCTTTTGAAGTTCATGCAGTTCATGCAGTTTGCATGGGCCCACCTCTTAAGCCTGTCAAGGTCCCCTCTTCCCTCCAGTATATTGACTGCACACACAGCTTGGTGTCATTGGCAAACTTGCTGAAGGTGCGTTTGATCCCACTGTCCATGTAGTCGACAAAGATGTTAAAGAGTACTGGTCCCAGTACTGACTCCTGAGGAATGTCACTCATCACTGATGAGGGGGAGGAGTCCAGCTGCCTGGCCCTAGTACCACCCCTGCTCTCTGCCTCAGCCCACACAATGAGTGCTCCTGTCCTTTCCCTCCCTCTGCTTCCCCTTGCTGAGCACAGCATGGCACAGCAACAACCTCTGGCCAAACCTTGTGCTAGTAACCTTGCCCTTGGGCAGCAAGTCATGAAGACATCATCAGAACCCTGCAGGTCTTGGTGAGAAGAGATTTGATCATTGCCTCTGAAACAATAGCCCCTCACCAGCTACCTGGGTATTTACCCTAATTCTCTTTGCAAAAAGGAGATTGTTTTGCTTTCATTCTCTGTGTTTTGTACTCTGTTTTTGTTTCACTAGTGTTTCATGCTCTGATATAGATGTATTTCTCTGGAAAAGCTCCTGTGCATCAGGATTTCTGTTTTCATTTATGACCTTAAGGGAAAACATCTGTTGCTGTTGCTCCCTTACCATTTGTCTTCAGCTTTCCTTGTAACTCTTGTGATATCATGGTTCTTTGCGTATCCTCACTATCTTCCTGCACTGTATCTTCCTGTCTCTGTGATAGGTCACATGCTGGTGTCAGTGTTTTCCAGGGCAAAGTATCATTCTTTATTTTTAGGAGGTGTTTAAGCTAATGTCTTTTCTGTTAATGATCTTTGGGATTTTAATGTTCTGTTCTCTTGTTCCAGAGCAATTTTTCGCATCTGAAACAGTCCCAGAGAGATAATCGGCCTCAGATTTGAATCTTCTCATTTTTCTCTACAATAGACAATTGATGGACTTTCTCTGGCTTGTTTTTTTGTTTTTCTTAGCTGTTTTATTAGTGTCTTGGTGTTGTTTGTTGATGCCTGTTGTAGGAAAATATTGAATATAAAACAGACGCCCAGATTAATCTGATTTATGCTACTTCTTTAAGTGCCTTGTCACTCTCCTACAAAGCCAGTGGAGAGACAAAGAGGACAACTGAGATCTTAAGTGAGTGAAATTGTCCTCACTTCTCTTTTGACTAAACCACTACCAAATTACATAGTGACACCATAATGCAACTGTACTCCTAACTGAGGCAATTCAGGAAAAGGGTTAGAGTTAGATGGGTAGCAGTCAAACCACAGAAGGAAGATATAACCCTTAACAAGGGTGCCTCTGAGGGGCTGATCAGCACAATATCCCAACAGACTATCTCTTCCATGTTTCATTCTGGTAAAGGAAAATAAGGGAAATGACAGAGAAAGCATAAAATCACTAGTGACACCAGCTTGAGCCAATCCTGTGTTACCTTTAAATGGCTCTTTCTTTGACATTAAATGGTGAATTCAATCCAGTTCCTTGACACCTTAACTGCTACCACTGAGACCTGCACTTAAATATCACCTGGACTTTCAGTGACTGATACAGAAACTCACTTCTTTTTCAAGTAATTATGAAGGACTAAACATATTTAAGCTAGAATTTCCAGGCACATCTGTCAGTGCATGAAAAAATCTGATTCCTTTGGAATAAGATTGAGGATCACATGAAGAATAATGTAGGCATGCATGGTACTTCTCTATCCTAGATAATAAAATATAGGAATTTGGTTTCAGGAAATGTAATGCAACCTTTTTAGGTGCACAGGCCTTAGTTGAGTATAAACAAAAAGACATGTTGTTTGGAACAGGCAATACTGATACCATAAATCTTTGCAAGATCAAGAGTAATGAAAGCAAGATCTTCCAAGACAGCTCATCTGCTGGTCTCTGCATATCCCACATTCCATTCAGCTGTCTATGGTTCTCTAAAATTGAAAAGGACACTTGTCCTCTTCTGATTACAACTTGCTTATATAAGGCTCAATTTACAAACTGTGTTATACCTGTTTTACAAGGGAAATTGTCAAGTGTCTCACTGCAGTGGCCTTTCACCTCTGGATGAGCTGTAGGATAAGATTTGGATTTTTGACTTTGAAATTGAGCAAAGGCTTCACATGGAGTTTGTATTCCATCATGCTCAGCTCTCATGGGATCTTTCCCAATGAGATCAAATGCCTTGTAAGCCTGGTCTTTGTGCTATTTCCATCACTAGGTGCTGCCTGTGCTCTCCATGCTCCCTGTACTCTTGCATTCCACCAGGATTCAATGGAAAGGAGTAGATCCCGATCGAGAAATGCTTATGTCAGCCACTTTCTTCTCCCTAAAGTAACGGGAAGAAAAGAATGACAGATGCTGTTGCTGAGACCCAAGCCAGTCTCTGATCCTAGTATATAAAATGTTTCTAGGGATTTCCCACAGCCTTTATACAAGCCTTTATACAATATTTCAAAATCTAAGCATAAGTTGCAAATGAAAATACTTCTCTGGATTTCCTAGATACTTAGGAAATGGAAAAGAACAACATAGCTTAAAGCTTTGCTGGCCAATCCTTTTCCCCCTCATAGTTTTGCAAAAATCCACCTGTGTGGTGCAATAAAAAAAATCCCAATTTCATCAAAACAAACCTATGAAACTCTTTTGAAGGATTTAAAAATCTTTAAGGATAGACACCTGCATCCACTCAAAGAGCCCCAGCTGAGCTAAAGACATAGACTCTGTGTTGTGGAAACTCAAGCCAAGTAGTGAATGATGAAAACCTCCCTCATTTAATTTCTTGGCTTCTGCAGTCTTATCAGAGTGTTCTGCCCAGAAGAACTGAGCCCTGTGAAAAATGTATATCCCCAAGTTCAAATGTGCAGTGTAAAACAATATCTAAAAGAAGTTAATTCCATTGCTTGTTTCTTAAATAGTTTTCAGTGCGAGAGATGGTTTTATAATCATGTGTCTATGATCAGAGACTTTTGGATAGACACCAAATCAAAACATCAGCAAAGAGAATGGGGTGATGTGGAAAACTGATTTATTCATTCATAGTCAATAAAGTAAGCATGCAGTAGCTGGATTGTAAATAGCACTGTGAAGAAGATTTATAAGTCTTAACATTGGGAGACAGGTTTATCCCAGTTAAAAGCACATTTTAACTGGAAGAACTCTTCACCATGTTTATAAAATGAGGCCTTGGGTGCAAGATGAAACCTTAGCCCTGTGTGAATTCAAAATGGGCAAAATATGTCATCTGTAACCATGTTTTTCATCTCTAAAACAGAAAGCTAAAATCACTCTGAAAATGTAAAAAAATAAAAATAAAAATTCTAAGCAAAATAAAACTAGGTCTCAGCAGGAGTATGTACTGTTCTTAAAACTTCCCTTTGCTCCAGATTGCTGTGTTTATAAATCAAAATTATATGTCCAGTGGGGAAAAGGGAAGTAAAACTGTTTCCAAATGAAAAAAGGACAAATGATTCATTTCTGTTAAAATCATAATTGAAAATACAGAACATAGAAATGCTCTTAGTTTATTCTTGCTTTTATTTGTAACATTTGTTTTGTTGCAGACACTATGGTCAAGAGACTGAAAAAGATTCCATTTACCACTATAAATCTTTCAACTATTTGAAAAACAATATACATTGCAGGCTTTCTGCACCCTATAAAGTACAAGTTCATCTTTAACAGGGATAAATGCACTTCCTTCAATTTCCTGATAGAACACGCCATCCCAGTATTTCATTTATTAAACAAAAAATATCTTTATTGACTGCAGTGTATAAACAACTCTGAAGAAACCCTAGTGAAATCTAACAAGGTATTTCCCTTTACAGTATGACAAGGTTCAAATATGTGCATGTGTGCAGTACAGAAAATAAAATTGACTCAGACAATCAGATACCCCAGTTAGCTTCCATCTTTGCAACAAATGTGGTCTGAATTCCAATGTGCTTTGACAATCACCATTTATTTCAATGCATCCCCCCAGACACTAATTTTTACAGGCCAAATCCCTGTCTCATGTAAGTCAGAGAGAGTTTTGCCCTAGGTATCATAGTTGGAAAGATTTGATCCCAACTATGTTTAAAAGCAATCAGATGGATGCAAAATGAAAGGAAATGAATGCGTTTACCCCTTGAAGTTCCAAGAACATGGAAAAAACATGTAAGTAAGTCTGGTATTTTTATATTGAGGTTCTCACATGCTGACGGAATATCAGTTGCTCTTTACAACTTAGCAAGATATCTCTTCAAGGCCTTCACAGGCCATTTAGGGGTGCAGACAATTGTCTGTCTTCCAGTGCAATGAGTCAGATTTGGCTCCCTAGGTACAGCATACCCTCTTGATTGCAAAATATTATTCACAGGAACTTATCTGTGCTAGAGACTCTCACAGGGTTTTGGCTAGACATAGAATGGAGATATTTGGATTGAAAGATGTGCTGCAAACATAGTCCATTGCACCAAGAGGTGGACAAGACTCCTTTATGAATAGGAAAACTTAAAAGCAAGAGAAGGACAAAACAGGTGTGGGCATCTGTGGGCACAAGGGGGACCATCCTAAAAGAGGGGTTCCAGGGTGCATGTGAAATGAGTCCTCTTGATATTCAGTCAGTTGTGTGACAGAAGTTATTGATGATTAATGCTATCAAAGGGATAAGGTAAGAGAGATAAGGACAATTATATCATCATAGGCTATTTTAAAAAATATTTTTTAACATATGTTGAAAATAAATACAGAATCAGATGTTAAATTCATTTAAGTATTTAAGGTAGATATCACTGGTCCTCTGAGATGCATTGGAGGCTGTGTACATCAGCAGGCTTAGGTCATGGGGTAAGGATAAAGACTAAGCAACCAGATTAATGCCATAAAACTAGTCATCCTATAACTGTGGGAAGTCCTGTTAGTGAAGGAAAAAAAATTCCAACATGCCTGCAACTCCCAGTCTCTTTGTCTTGCAGGATCAGCTCCTCACTTCCTCCGTGTGACTTCCACAGCTGACCACAGATTAGCACCGCAGGACAAATTTTGGACCTTTCCAGTCAGTTCAGAGAATAAACAAAACACAAAAGAATTGTGAGGAAACTGTGATCTCCTTCAGGCAAGATTAATCCCACAAATTAAACAAAAAAGAGAAGAAAAAATGCTCACTGTACATTGGTCACAAAATCCTGGAGAAGAGCCAGTTTCAAATAAGAGAAACCTGGATGCCTGAAGACACGAAAAATAGAGAAAAAGAAATCAGTTCTTTCCTTTTTAAATACAGAAAAAGGGCTTGAGCAGCACTTGAAATGCAGTGGTTTGCTTTTGATGCCTATTTCATGATTCTCATCAAATCTGAATTAATGACCAATGTATCTACTATCTCTGAGGCACTAAGACAACACGTAAAAGGAAAAGTGTGACAAGGAAAGATGAAAGTCTCTCTTCCTCAGAAATTGTGCTAGTACCTACAAGCAGCATCTTCAGTTGAGACCTTATCTAGTTTTGTTTGTATTCCATCTGTTCCTCAGAAGGATTGGTGGTGAGGTGTGACTCCAAGGAAGGTTTGTATTGCTCCTCCAGCTGTTGGTGTTATTCTCTACATTTTAACATGGGTGAAGAGAAGACTTTGTGTGGCATAGCTCTGATAAGCTTTGCAGATATATTTGTTAGGGTCTGCAAAGCTGGATGAGGGCTTCTGTTGTAATTTCTGCAACAGTGCTTTCTCACCTAGCAGAATACTGTGCACTGCACTGTCAGTCCCCTACACTTATCTCTGGCTAGCTGTGTAATTACTACATGTCTGACAACACTTCCCATTTCCTAGAACTGCTCTAATTATGAGTAATTTTCTTTTTATAAAACCAGGAATATAGCTGGTAAAACTTTCACCGGGTTGCTACCACTTACCAGGTGAAGGGGAGCTCACTGTATGGGAATTCAGGACTATACCAGTTCCTTGTTGGTGCATTCCAGTTGCTAAAAATCTTTGTGGGTGAGGTCTGGTTACTCAGACTGACTTTTGCTGTGCTACTCACAGAGAGCCATTAATGAATGTGCTGTGGATCAGGATGCACTCAGCAAGTGTGACATTAGAGAAGGTTTTCAGAGAAATAAACACATAAAAATGCTTCATCTTTTCACATATTCAAAGAACAGATGAGGAACTGAGTGACAAAAAGATTGCATGACTTAGCCAGGGCCATACAGGAAGACTGTGTCAGTGCCGGAAACAGAATGCAAAATTTCCAGCTCCCAGCTAGCTCCTTAATTATTTGATTATCTTCTGCCACAACAGAAAGATCACTGAGAGTGCAGCCATTTCTCAAATAATTGCTGGGAATCTTGAAAGATGATTCTAAGTGCACAGAAATATATTAAGAAAGTGTCAATTTTTAAAAGACATGTCATAAACTTTGCATCCTAATCTGTATTTCCTGGTCCTTATGTTCAAGTGGCTTAGTGCTGTAAAGGTATTAACAACTGCATATCAAAACCCACAGGTGGGCACTCAAACATTCTAGAACACTGCCTTTAATATGTTCAGGTTGTCCTCTGTAGATAATAATTACCATCCTCATAAAATTGTGGGGTTTTTATTTATGTGTACCAAAAAACCCCACAAGCATTTCATTTTTTCTCATCCTCTAGCTTACCAAAGAAAACACTCACAAAGTGGGAGCTTGTGGCACTTCTCATGAGTTTTGTAGCTGAAGCAGTTAGTGCAGATTCCTACCATAGCCAGCATTTATGGTACATGTTACTTTGCATTTCCTTTTTGGTGTTGCCACCATTGTTTTTGCCTTGCTTTAACATCATTAGTTATGGTTCCCAAAGGTGAATCTGTTCCAAATCTACTTGGTGTGGCTATGTTTAACATTTGTCAGTGGTTTCAATAGATTTGAAGTAGATTCAAGTATCATAAAACCAGAATGGATCAGTAGACCATATAGTCTGAATATACAATTTCACTTACTAGGTCAGCAATACTGAAGCTTTTAAAGTAACAAAATGTTTTCTGGGTATTTTTTTTTTTGTAAACCAAACAAAGCCCTGAAGAGGCAGCCTTATAGTCAACTATCCTACCCTATCAAGTTGTCTCTTGTTTTGCCTTTCAGTTTCATAGTCGTCTTTGCAATGAAATAGCAATCAATAAACAATTCACAAAAGCAGGAGAGTATCAGTCAAAAAAGGGTCACTAGCAGTAGGACTGTGATATATGATACTCCTGAAAAAAGTCAAAACGATTTTGGGGAAAAATGGTATGATGAATTACAGGAAATAGTAAATTACAGAAAAGTGTATTCTTTGCTACTTTTTCTTAAATCCCTTGAAACTATTGTCATGAGATGATGATTAGAAATTTCAGTAACACAGTGGTAGAAACAGTCTGACTCCAGAGACTGTATTTTTAGTTTTGTCTGCAAAACTTCCGTCCTTGTATGTGTGAAAAGTGCAAGATAGTGTATATATATGAATTAACACTAATCCATGCAAGCAATAAATAATTTTATACATTTTCATTTATCTTCAGATAAATTATTTGTAAAAGTCAGATTTGTAAAGTCTGTAAAATTTGTAAAGTCAGATTCATGGAGCTTCACTCATTTAGAGGCCAAATCTGTCCTCCTGTTTTTATTATAAACCACCCTTATAGATAGCTGAAAAAAGATTCTGTAAAAAAATTACTCTCTTATAATTTCCCTTCAATCTGCAAATGTTTCCTTGAACCCTAACAACTTTGTTACATAAGTGCTCTTAGGATCTTTGACATCTAAGTACAGTCACCATCCAAGATTTCCACAGTGCTGTCAAACCAGGCCCTCCTAATTTACTATGCTTTTATCTACTGTTGTGCCCACTTATAAATTAAAAAATGTTTACAGTTCAGCATTTCCTTACTTGATCTACTGTACATAAATGGACTTAAGCAGGTAAGTCTTTATCATACATTGCTACTCATGTCTTACATGCAAGATTGCTGGGCTTTATCTATTCCTTTGGCATGAAATCCATTTGCTTCCTTCACAGGGGAGCTCCTATCCGAAAGGTGTCCTCTGGGTGCAAGTAGATTCCTCATTTTCCCTCTGTTCATTTTTGCCCATCAGGATTTTGTACAATGCCCACTGAGACTGATGGAAAGACAGCTATTGACCAAATGGGCTTTCTGTCATGCTCCAGGAAAATGAGGAAGGCATATTGATTTTTCGGTTTGCTGTTAAGGCACATTTCGAAATTCTGTGGTTTTGGCTGACACTATAGACTTGGCAGGGTCTTAAACCTGCAAAATTAAAATCTAAAACTTGCCACTTCCCCAACTCACTGCTGTTCTTTGCTCATACTAGGAGTGCTGTGGTTCTTTGACACGGCAGCCGTCAGCCACCCAAGGCAGATATTCAGCTGCTGCCATGGCTCCGCTGGAACCAGGCCGGTACATGTTTGCCTTACAGCCTTCAACCCCAGCAACACAGCATTCAAGATGATGGGAGCAAGTGTGTGGTCTGTCACAGACAAAAATATTTTTGACACATTCTCCTTTTGTAAGGGAAGAGATCTCTGGTATTTCTCACAGAAAGTTTCCAACTACCTCCTTCCTTCACTGGCCCTGGAGTTTAATGACTGAGCACACAACGATGCTCACAATAACATTTCCAAATCTAAGTGCCAGTGCTGGGATCCTGGAAGAGGTTAATGGGAATTGTGACCCTAACCACCCGCTCCAGTGAGACATGACCACATAACTTTCATTCCTACAGCCATCTCACCTCAATTCCATGTGTGTCAGTCACAGGCAACAAAACCTCAAATCCAGCACTGCAGTCAAGTTTATGTTTGACTTATGAGTGTTCTGATCACAGCCCCTGCCATAACTCAGGACTCTCATATCACCTGGTGTTTTAACTGGGCTGGTGAGCTGGGTCCTAATTCAAAGCCAGGCAACCAAAGAAATTGGAAGTATGGTTTTCACAAATGCTTCAGCTGGCTCCCTTACAAATGAAACTACTTGCATGCATGTCTAAACGAGAATTAAGGTAGGTTGCTATAGGCACCCAAATTTGGAGATGTTGGCCTAAAAGACTTGGATAAGGAGAAGTGTTTTTACATGAGGTGTTAAATAAAACCATGGAGTTGCAATAAATAAATACAGCTATTTAGGAAGTGGTGACAGTGTGCAATCTGCAAAAACGGGAAGCCTAGGAGGTGCTGTGGTAATAATGCAGTTACTTGAAGCACATTTAAGATACAAATATCTCTGTGGTTTTTTATTTGCTTCCACTCTTTGAGTCATTCTGAGAAACTTCACAAAGCTGTGCACATTCCAGTTATGGCTGAAGCATGATGCACTCCTCAATGCATACAAAGAGTTTTACTCCAGAGAGCTACAGTGTGGACTGAGAATGTGTCTTTTCCAGGCACTGGAAAATGCATATTTGAAGCACAATGTAATGGAGAAGTCTGTTTCATGTGTACAAAAAAAAGAAGAAGAAAGGCAAATATTCTTGGCACAAAGAGACAATTAAAAAAATGGGGAAGTAGCTACTCTCAAGACTGAAGCATTTCTGTCATAACATGTGTTGCTGAAGTCACCAAAGTGTTGTCGTGATGGTGTGGCTTTGTCCTAGCTGGGGAGAGGTTGTTTTGATAGTAGTATTTTGAATATCTATTACAAAAACAACAACACAGTCAAATCCCTCAGAGGGTTTACCTGAACCAAAATTAGTTGATGAAATAACAGTTCAAAATAATTTTGCATTCCATTATTTTAAAATCAAGGAATAGATCCAATTAAACTAGTTTTCAGAAGCTCCTTAGAGTATGGTAGCCCTAGAAGAATCAAAGACAAGAGAAAAACAGATCCAGATATCTTCAAATAAAGCAAAAAACCACAAACCAACAACTATGGTTTAGTTTATATTGCTTAAAAGAAAGATGATTTCTTTTCTTTCTTTTTTCTTTTTTTTTTTCCTCTGATACCCAGTGAAGCAGTTATCTAGTGATTGGGATTGCTAGATTACAGATCCAGATTTGCATTTGTTATCTGCACAAAATCAGCTGCCAAATGCTTCCTAATGACACAGTTTACTCACTCACAGAAAAAAGTAAATACCTATAAATTTACCCAAGAATCTTGAATGAAGTATTTAGCACATATAGAGACACTCAAGATCACTATTAAAAGACTGTTTTCTTTGTGGTTTACTGAGGTCCATGGGGCTCTCCAAATTTAGTCAGAGTTGGCATAAGAGGTCTGTTGATGCCTGCTCCCGTTTCTGTCAGTTATTCAGGCTCTTTCTAGCTTTCCCAAGAGAAGTTGCTAAACACTTCCAAACAAGTCTGACTCTTCCCTCACTTTTCTCCGAGACATCCATCTTCCAGCAAGCTCCAAGCTGATAGATCCCTGAGGTCGTGCATAACCCCAGAAAGAGCCCAACACTGCTGTGTAGATAGAGGAATCTAGTTGGGGAAGGCAGGGCAGTGTTATCGCAGGATGAAGGCCTCACAGGTCATTTAAAAGACCAACTTGAGCTGTGTGCCTTTTAGTCTAAAAGGAAATACACTCTCTTGTATATGCAGATAAAGATCCAGGTTTGCAGGGGGAGCTCAATTCCCAAAAACCTTATTGGTAGCAGCGCTAAGTATCCCACAATATTTCAGTGAAAACCTTTGAAACTTTTTCAGATAACAAACCCCAAGCCTAATTTTAAATGCTTGCTGGGCCAGGCCCAAAAGCTGAAATCAAGACCTGACCCCTATCACACACACGTGACCCATTCCTCTAACTGCTTGTAGAGGAAAGGGTTGGAGGTACTGAGCACGTCAACACTTACCTAGGCTCAGAGGGCAGGGTGCTTTCCCATAATCATAGGGAAGTGTTGGAATGTATTGTTGCTATGTATTTTAAGACCTTTTGAAACTGCGGCCCTAAGGAAATGAGGAAATACAGAGGATGAGGTTACATTGTTATTATTATTTCACATTTTTGAACACATAGCTGGATTCATATTATATTAGCTTTCTAAATCTTTAAAAACACAGTGTCTACAGTGCAGGTTCAATACTTTATTCATTAAATTCATGTTTTTCTATTTTAAAAATCCTGCCTATCTAGCAAGCATTCCTTTTTTGTTCTCTGTCTCTCGCATACTCCCCGGAATATTCTTGTCTGAAAAAATGTGTGTTCAAACTTTCCGTTTCATAAATAAAAGATTTGGGTTTTGAGTAATAAATCAGTGTTTCCTGCTTTCCTTAATTTTAGACTTGATGCTGACAGCTACTCTCTGACCAAGTTCCCCAACACCCTCACACAATCAGCAGCCATTGCACAGCTTTAAAAACAGGTGGGAACAGTCCCTTCAGACATGCAAGAAGCTATCCTGTTTTCTAGAGAAGTATTTTCCGCACACAAATGTGTTTCCAGGCACTTCAGGTAAGAGAGGCAATGTTCACATTTTCCCTGAGATAGACAGTCTGGTCTTGCACTCACATACAACAGTTTATGTGATTGTCAAGTCTGTTGTTTTCAGTGGAATTGTTCCTGACTTATGTCAGTCTCAGGAAGATTATGATATTGCTACCCAAGAAACAATCTGTGTGACATGATGACACTGCATCATCTCAAACCTTCTGGTGTTTCTTTCATGAAGATGTTAAATGTCCCTATGCTGATTTCTGCTGATTTTATATATATATATAAATTGTGTGAGTGTTGTATAAAAGCGATGAAGAACTACCTCACTAATATTAATTAGACAATTTGGCAAGGTTTCTCTTCAGTGGAAGACCAAACTTGGTTGACCACTTTACAGCATTTCATCAAATGCTATTGTTGTATCTTCAGGTAGCTGCAGGGGTAAATGGAAATGACAACTAAAACACATCAGGTTTTTCTTCTGACAGAAGGCCTAGCAACTGATAGAGATGACCACTTGTCTGCCTTCAGATGTACAAACTTGTATGGCCAGAAGCCTTGGAGATCTCTTTTTCTCCCTTTCTCACTACTGTCTTATCTTCCTGACAGCTGTATTTGTCTCAATTTGATTTCTTTTCTCTCCTTCCCCAGTTGTCAGGGTTCTCTTTGCATCACTAGCAAATCTAAGCTTTCTGATAGTTCACCATCCATTCCAGCAGAAACACATTTCTCCTTGAAAAATCTTCCTTCTCCCATTTTCATGGATGAGTAAGAGAGAGAGTGCAAACTAATTAACTTCTAACTGCCACCACAGTATTTCCTCACCAATCCTTAGGCAACTGCTTTTCTAAAATACTGTAAATTGGAAAAGAAATTGTTGGGACATTTTTCTAGATTTCAGATAATTGCACAGTACTGCACATCCTGTTCAAAATGCCACAATTGCTGAAACACGAACTACATGTGCAAATCAAAGCTTCTGCCTAACAGAATTTCCTCCGTAAGACATGGGAAATTTTGCAACTTCCAGAGGAATCACTTCTCCGCTCCACTGACCGTTGAGTAGCTACTAAGTAAACTCCTTAACTCATCATTTTGAACCCAACGGAAAGGACAGCTGAGCAGCACTGGAGTGAAATGCTCTGCCAGGCACCCTTTACTCTGTGTCACAATGGCCTCTAGTGGATTAGCAGCAACTGACAGACAGCTCTATCATCCCCGCCTCCTTTCCCCCCCCCCCCCCCCCCAGCCTCCCCCTCCCCCATGGCTGCCATCTCCCCGGGGCCTTGGCATGGCTGCAGGGCCTGAGGCGCACCCACGGGCCAGGGGGCTGCTGCACCTGCAGGGCCTGGGCTTGGGCCTGGGCCTGGAGCCGGTCCTCTGCCTGTGTCTGGGCCTGTGCCTTGGCCTGGACTTGGACCTGGGTCAGGGCCTGGGCTTGCGTCTGGGGCCTGAGCTTGGGCACTGGACTGGGCCTGGGCCTGGTCATGCTGCCAGATGCTCCCCCTGGAGTTACTGTCCCTGCCAGCTACCCGTTGACCCATTTTCCCTGTCAGCTGGCTCACCAGGCACCCTAGAAACCAGCAATGTATTTCCTTTATGGTTTCCTTTGGAGTAAAGGAAGGAAACCATGCAAGCCTCTGCACCTGCTGTATTTAATGTCAGAGTTGCAGTGGCGGTGCAACAGAAAGAAAACTACCAAGTCTGTTCCCAGATGGATATAGCATTAGGCTCTTGCTTTATCAGTAGGGGATAATTGGGTTCTTAATAAAAAAAGAACACTTCTGACAGGCTTATCTGGCTTTGACCTCTTGCTTTAACTTAATCTCATACAACTTCGTTAGCATTGTTTCTTTCTATTTGTTAAGAACAATGAGTACAAATAGAAGAGTTGAGGAAAATTCAAAAAAGAAAGTGATTTGAACACAGCAAAGGACTTTCACAATACTGCCTTTTAAAGGTCTGCTGTTATGTTTGTGTAATTTATGCTTCCTGCTTCATAAAATACACTGCCTTATCGCTGAAGATTTTGTGCTTCTATTTGTCTGTTAATGGCATAGCAGTGAAAGTGCTGCCAGACACAGTTGTCTTGAATTTTTAACTGTTAATCTTTTTTTTACGGGTCAGCATGGACTCCTTGTTTGATGGTGGATCAGAGACATACATGAGCTAAAATGCAAGCACCAATACTTCACCCAGGGTGTGATTAGCACCATCTCAAGTTCCAGAGAGCTGCCATGAGAGCAAATG
The DNA here is from genome assembly GCA_013398125.1 of Aegotheles bennettii. NCBI lineage: Eukaryota > Metazoa > Chordata > Aves > Caprimulgiformes > Aegothelidae > Aegotheles > Aegotheles bennettii. The sequence continues at coordinate 109,190 of VZRW01008539.1, forward strand.
ATACTGGACATAAACAAATTATGTATTGTCTTATATGGATCAGGGAAAAGAATGGCAGTTTTCAGAAAGAAAAGTCAAGTGAATAACCCCTCTCCATCCGGGACCAACACGATCAGCTACTGCAGTGAGAAATGTTTTTCTCCCCTCAAAGTGCAGTATGACATTCCAATGTACCTCATACACTTAGCTAAAAAAAGAGCAAAGAAACCCTGGTTTTGTTAAAAAATGAATGCTTGATCATTACCTTCAGTGGGGTCTGCGTTTTCCTGCTCCATGAAGGCATGTATCAGTCATCTTATAAAATAACAACTTGTATTACTGGGAGAGAGAGAGATCTAAGTTGCTGCTTAGGCAGCACTGTCTCCTTTCTTTGAGCGGGGGAGCTCTCAGCTTGTTCTTGAAGTCTTAATGTACAAGTAAAGGTGGGGCATGGTCCTCTGAAGAACTACATATGGTCCCTACTACAGTGCTTATTGTAAAGATCAACACCACGGATCTCATACAGGCGGATCTACCTCCTTTGGGAACTCCTGAAGATTGTTTATACCTTTCAGGAACACTCAGGTGGAGTTCAGTCTTAATGAGGCTCTGTGCATTGTTCGGATTCAGAGGATCACCTACAGGAAAAGGGAAACTCTTAAGGAAAAATGTTTTTTGGCTTGGCAGCAGAAGCATGAAAGGGCAAAGAGTACACCAGCAACTACTCCTGTTCTACAGTGGTGATGATGGGTGCAGGGTAGACAAGATGTTTGCACTGCCTCTCTTCCTTGGCAGTTTCACTGGCTTATAAAAGGTGATTTTCACTCCCTTGCAACATACTTAGGAGAAGTAAGATGCAATATAAGCACTTGTAGGTTAAGCTAAGCACCTGATGTAAGAAGCCTGTTACAACAAGTACACTGATAGTGAACGTTTTCATAGACTTAAGTCCTTTGAGAAATTGCTGTAGCACCTATGTTCTTTAGTTCCAGACATCCTGGGAATCACTAGAAGCACATACTGGCCCTGGTGCGAGTCAATGCACAGATCAGCATTTGAACTCTGCAAAGAAGGCTGCTGTGCAACACAGCTCTTTTAGACACCTCAGATTCCTTGCAAATGAGAGAAGTTTAACTGCTTTTATCGGTTACATTCCCACGTTTGGCTGATTTGTTATTGCAACAAGTTCTGCGTCCTGCTTTAGCAAGGAAATAAAAAAAAAAACACCTTAATTTTCTATCAGAGGGCCTCCACAGCAAAAAGATAGAAGAGGAGAAACAGAAAACACACAATACAAAGGCAGGCTTGTGTCTTTGCTGAATATTTTCATTGTTTTCCCTGAGGGGCCAGTGGGTTTTTACACACAGCACTAGCACATTTCATTTTGACAACGAGTCAGACTTTCCAAGTCACTACACCTTTCACAACACACTGCAAACTGTCAGTGTGGTAACTTCCTTAAGTTTAATGAAGTTACCTTATGAAATCTCTTGACAGAGCTGGCCAAAAACAAAAACAACGAACCAACCTCTCCCCCCCAAAAAATAGCGTAAGGCTACTCAAAAAATAAGAGGACTCTCCAATGAAATGTGATACATGCAATCTGGAAAACCTCTGAAGGGAGAAAGAAGAGTTGTGTGCTGACAAATGGTGCAAACTTCTGGCTAAGATTAGATTTCCGCAGGCTGAATTTAGATAACTGGCCCAATTTTCCAGTGGACTCCCAGTATTGGCCCAGCAAGCCACAGGCAGATCATTAAGCTTGCAAAATCCAGGCACTAGGTTTGAGACTAAATAAAGCTCCAGGGCTGATATCTTCTAAAAGACTCAAACAGCTATTGCCATTTGAAGTCTAAATCTTTAGAAGGTCTTTTTGCACAGCCCAGCCTGGAGAACTGTTTCTAAGAACCCTTTTTTTAAAATCTAAGTCAGTCTTCTTTTTTTCTCTGGTGGTCATATGATGAACCCAGACAGGTAGCTTACCCTTTACTGTACAGCTGAAGAAACTCCAGGATAACAGTCACCAAAATTAAGGCATGCCTGTCAGTGACTAAAAGCAGAGACACCCACTTAGACTAGATTAAAAAAACATATATAATTTAAGGATTAGCAGGCTAGCAGAGTTGGAAGAATTTCAAGCTCTTTACTGGGCTCAGGAGAAAAGCTCTTTTAATATTCTATTTCATTCAGAAGTAGTCAAGGATTAGTGGTTTCAGAGGAACAGGTCAATACTGATGCATGAAAACTCTGGGGAAGGTCAGCACTGTTTGTTCTGGGTGCTGTGGAAAAGAACAGGTATCGTATCTTTATCTGCACTGTTTGAAGCCAAAGAATATGTAAAAGGAACGGTTCTTTCTTGCAAGCTCTGTTTAAGCTGGGTCGCTGTTAATGTACAGATGCATATGCTGAGAAAATCTGCTGCCTGCTATTCAATGTGTTCTGGATGTTTTCTCCATTATGCTTGATTTCAGTTCTCTTCTGTAACTTTTGTATTGGGAATTCCTATACGAGAAATCATCTGGGGAAATCCTCATTTTGATGATCACAGCACTGATCCTATGCCAGATCTCCTGTTGCCTTCAACAACAGAAGGTCCAAGGCCCTGCTTATTAAAAACTAGTTGAAAATTTTCAGTAAAAAGAAATTTTAAAACAAACAAGCTCAGTCTTAGGAACAGTACTTGAGGTTGCTAGTAAGTAAAATATGTTTTGGGTTTTTTTTGAGGTTTTTGTTTTGTTTTCAGTAATTGAAACAACAGGTTTTCATAGGCTGTGTTTTCTGTTCTTTGATTGTGAATGACTTTATTGAAATAAAAATAAGTCTGTATTTTTTTCAGAGAAAAAAAAATTCAATTTCCTGAACAGCTCTATAACTGATTGCAGACCCTGATCTGGGCTAGAGAAAAGCCCTTTGGACTAGTCAGGCACACACAGAGAATTGAGCCATCTTCCTGATAAAGCCTGCTCAGATCTTGGTAAATGGTATGTGTACTTGGAAATCAAGCAGGTCATGCTCTCACACTCCCGAGTTTTTATGCATCAACCAGTGAAACTAAGAATACCATGTTTCCCTTAAAAATATTGTTTTTAGTCTTTAACTTCTCTTACTTTAATAGCCACTAGGAGGAGAAGGAAGAGGTTAACAGATTAGCACATACAAAAAATGACTTTTAAGAAGACATTACTGGGGTCCTGACACCATGCTGCTGAAGCTAGCAGGAGCCCAGCTGAGTGGGCTGAAGACTGTGGTGTTAAAAAGTCATGATCAGCAAAGCCGAATTTCAATGTGGTCAGGAGGCAGACACTTTGTTAAACCTAGGGGAATGGGAAGGGGAAGGACACAGAAGAAATTCTTTAATTTTCTGAATAAGGTACAAGCATTATGTTTCAACTCTGTATTGCTTGAATCTATGTGTTTATTTCATATGAAAGAAAACCTTCAGGTGAAAAATAGGCAGCTTTCATATTTGCAAACATCTCATGGCAGGTCCGGTCTTCAGCAGCTGCTGATTGAGGAGTTTTAAGTCCATTTCCAATTTTGAGGCACACATCTTCCTTTTGATCCTTTTCTACAGCTTGCTGACAACAACAGCATAGGCACTGAAAACTCCTAGGGGTTAGGGTGAATTCCCTTGGCAAGCAGCTAATAAATTGGCTTCAGTGGTGCCGTTTCTGTGAGCTACTCTGAGTTTCTGAGAGTAAAAGGAGTCACAATTTTGCTGTTTAAGCAGCAATGAAAAGGCTGCCTGTGCACCAGCTGGTTAATATTTGAACAATTAGACTGTATTTATCTCCTTTACTAAACTTGATCAGACTGAATATGATGATAAATAAACCCTGATGAAATATTGTCTCACTTGCTAAGAGTTTGTTTTAAGCATAGAAGCAGCATTGTCAAGTGGTCTTTAACCATAGGGCTAAACTCCCATGCTAGCAATATACAAAAAAAATTCGCATTCCCAATTTTTTTAAATTAATATCCTCTATTTATCATGTTTATTCATATGGGAGGGACCTCATTCTGTAACTTTGATTTTACATAAAAGAAGATCACTGAATTTGAAGCCAATGTCAAGGTATGAAGGAAATGTGACATGATGAAGCTGTAACTCAACATTACACATGATCTTGAGCATAGCTGCTGCTGTGGTGATAGCACTGAGAACAAGGCAAAGAAAACAGAATATAGCTGCCCAGGGGACTACTTGTCAGGGTATGCAAGCTTCCACATCATATGGTGCAGAGCCCATAGATACTGCTGTGACTGGAACTGTGTCAAGAGTTGTGCTAGATAGTTACTGGGGCAAAATCTGACACTTACAATACATTTTTCTATAGACTAGGTCCAGACACCTTCAGCTTCCCTGAGTTCACTTGTACTTTCCATTTTGCTTCACGAATCCTTTGATTTTCCTCTTTCGTTATCTGAATGAATTGAGTCCAATGGACTGAGGTCTGGCCAGATGGGTTAATTCAAGAGGACATGAAACTATGTGTGGCTCTGTTTATTTGTGTGCAAAAGTCTCTGTCCATAAATTAAAACCCTCTCAAGGAAACATGTGCAGACACACATGCACTCACACACACTTACGATTTTTCACACCTTGTATAAGAGAATCTCAAGCACTTTACAAATCTTTAAGAGTGCATTGCACTCCCTTAAGATGAGTAATGACTAAGAACACATTTGCAGGACCTCAGCTTGGCCTGCATCACACATCACATTTCCGTGTCTGCTGTAGAAATTGCCCAGTGGGATTCAAGCAGAAGTTCATTTAGTCCAGTAGTCCATCTAATTGCCAGAACGTGATCTGCTGGTCCTTTTGAAGTATAAAGAAATGCAAAGCAGCAGCATTCTTTATTCCTTCTATTAGTTTTTACATTTCTTCTTTGTGTTTCTCATACTAGCCTTCTCCTCTAAATTGAACAGTTCCACACGATTCAGTCCTTCCTATTTGGAAGTCTTTTGTTAATCCATGTCCTGCTCTGAAGAATGTCTGCATATTCAGCATAAAGTTTATTTTTACTATGATGTTAAGGAAAGATCTAATGTAAAAAACAAGGATTAAAAAGATACTTATTTAGTATTTATAGACCATGCTTCAGCATTCTGTAAGAGCCATCAACTGAGGATGTGCAACATTAGCAGTTGGATGCCATACAAACCAACACTCTTCCAGAATCAATTTGCCAAATATTTAATTGATGACTTTTGAAACCCTGGATCTGAAAGATTGCCTATGGACCAACACAGGAAATCTGTAATAAGAGCCTGAAATAGATTTCCAGCTTCCTCTGCTCCACTGCTTACTGTTTCTCCAAAGCCTTTGCAGCTCTGAAAGTCCAGAGACAAACTCTGAACTGTCTCCCCCACATGGCAGTTACATGACCATGGAGTCAGCCTCCTCAAAACACAATGAAGATGGAACATGATGGTCCAATATATCTGGGACCAAAATGGGACCTGATTTTTTTAATAAATATTTCCTCTCTCCAGCAAAAACATAATTGGAAGCCTAACTCTCTCTTTAAATACTTCCAGGATATTTCCATTTCATCACAGTTGGTGGAAAATTTCTCAAAAAGAGCATGGAGCTAAAGTGACATATTTATGAGGTGAAAAAATGAGTGGAGAGACTGTCACAGGGATCTCTGTTTATTAGGTAAGTGTTCTCACGCTCTCATGACACCTGACATTCAGGGCTCACTCTAGGGAACAACTCCAATTCATGCAATGAATGCAATCCAATGATGCACTCCTACCTATTACCAGAAATCAGTTTACCAAGGCTTACATTCAAGATAAGCCTTTTTTATTGTTCTTCTTGGATTCAAAATGCCCAAGGGACTTCAGCAGGTGTGTGCCCCTTTATATTAAATCCAGAGGGAAAGATGACTATAGAGCCAAAATCAAGACAGTCAAGACAAATCAAGCCAAATAGATTTATTGGGAAAATGCCAGTGTTCTAAGAAAGATTTTAGTGATGTAACCCAGAATTAGGTGCTAATAAGTACACGTAAAGTGAATTAGATTAGATTTAAGATGTTTGGCAGCATGAGGGCTTTGAATAGCACAGATGGACTTCCATGTCATGTTTTGATCTGCTAGACTAAATGATGACATTTGTTATTGAAAGTAGTTTTAAGGAGCAATTTTGTAGCACAGTAAAATTTAGATGTGGTTTCTATATGCAGCTTCTACAGTAATATCTTCTCATGCCTGCACTTGTGTGGCCACTATTGACTTTCAGTGAAAGTACCATCTGTATACTTGTGAGGTACCATTTGGTTTATGCACATCATATTACCATAGCTAGGGCCATGTGGTACAAGGTTCTAGGCATCAGGAGAATTGAGGCCATTCAGGATTTTGCAAGAGAGAGTGCTAAAAATGGAAAGTTACTTTTTTTGCCAAGTGGCAGGTAGTAAATCTGTGTTAGAGAAAAAGTCCTGCTCCCCTTGTATCCAGAACACTCTGAAATCACCACAGTCCTTAGATATGTTGGATGCTTCTTAACACCTGAGTGGAAAGAAAGATGCAACAACCGTTAGTATGCCCTGCAGCACAGAGTGTGAGCAAATTCTAACCCCAGAATATGCTTTAATGGCCTTTCTCGTGTCACTTGACATTTCTTTCCTTTTTTTCTTCATTTTGCAGTAGTACAGATCTTTTTCATGCCACTTGCATTGGTGCAAATCAGCAATCTGTTGAAATGACAAAAGCATCAGTTTCCTCATGCATTTGTAACTCTATTTTCTAGCTTGTCTCTGCTTGCAGACACAAAGGAGGAAAATGCCCCTTCGTTTTACTACCAAGAAGCCTGATAGTACTATTGTAGCCACCAATGAAAGGTAAAATCAAAGAGCTAATTAAAGATTCTAGTAAGAGAGACCTGTGGAGCAAGAGTAATTTTCTTCAAAGGAAAAAAAACATCCCTGGTAAATAAATAAGATTTCAAAGGAGTTTAGTCACTCCTAGAAAAAGAGTTCCTTTCTAATGAAAGGTGATCTTTCCAGCAGATGCGTTGTGAGGGTTGGTGAAGAGACTTCATATCTGTATCACTTAACAGCATTTGAATTTATGTGAATAGGTAAAAAAACCATTTCAGATTATGTTGACTACATATTTTTGGATAAAGCAGATGAATAAATCTCTTAAGTCTGAGTCTGATCTTCCACCAGGTTCACACTGTTATCAGCAGAGCTACTGCTGTTTTTTGCCACTGTGGGAAGTAACAGAAACACAGTTACATAGCTGTAGCCAGAAATCTGGAAAAAAAATCTGAAAATTTTCAGACAGAAGCTAAATTCAGTCTATGGCCTGTATTCCAATTATCTAACTTTCACAGTTGTATTTGGAGTCGTCTTGTTTTCTGTTACTCTTAATGCCGTACAGTCGCGTAATAAAGAGAAACCCTCTGTAGTCCACTGGTCTGATGTCAAATCTGCCTTGGCAGTGCCCTCTCCCTTGTGAAGACCATGAGCTGAAGGAAAGTTTGTGGAGACCACAAGAATGGATCTAGTCATATTTTCCTATAACTTCACCATAAGATTTAAGTTCACTTCCAGCAAGAACTGAAATTTTGCAAAATAATTTTAGTCTCTTCTTCTCTGATAACGCAGTTTCCCTACGTGTAAGCTCAGTAGAAATAAGCTCCACAGCACATAGGAATGTATTTTTATTTTTTTTTTAATATGAATGCAATTTCTTACAATTATGTTGCAACTCAGTAAGAAGAAAGATTCTTTAAGAAGAAGATAAAAGCTACTGCATAAAAGATTAATCTGCACAAATGTTTATCATATGGAATATCATCTGCTTTTCCTTTTTCTTTTTTTTTTTTTTAAATTTTCAGAGCAAACAGATGTCTAAGGAATCCCCTTTTTTCATCATTTTCAACAACATGTTATAGATATTCTAAGTGCAGTATATGGAAGCAAAGCAAAATCAACTTTTGGCAGGTTCAGTCTATCAAGTTCATAAACTTTACAGTGTCTGTCTTGTCCAAGATTAGAGACAACCTGCTCCAAGTCAGTTTCCCATTTGCACTTAATTAGGGAGTTCATCTTAGAGGTCAATGAAAAATAGCAGAGTACGTTTTCATAATAACTCTCCTCACAATAAAATTATTTCTCAGGCACTCATCCAATTTTCTCTGGAACAAGGGCAAGAAAAGTGGGGACACAAAATAGAGTTATTGGATACCTTATCTGGAACTACCCAACATGTTGTCCATTATCCAAGGAACACATAGTACATTCTGGATCTGAGGAAAGAAGCCATACATTGCATCTTTTCAGACAATTTTCCTAACTGTACAGCTTCATTTTCTTTTAACAACCAAGAGAGAGATTTTGAAAATGCTCTGAAAGATAGAAGACAGTCTGCACAAGGAGTTCCTCAGTATCACCCTTACATACATACATTTTAATTGCTGCAGATAACAAGTTGCCCTTGTGGGAAATGCCAGAGGGGTACTTGGATTCATAAGGAAACAGCAGTGAAGAGATTTAAAAAGCACTAGGGCTTTTTCACGCTGTATCACACTGGTGGCATCATTTGCAGGAGGAGGAACACTTCAAATGATGCCTGTCAGCCACATCATGAAGTTCCTCCGAGGCACTTTCAGCATGAATTTGCTGTTTTCAAACAGCTGAGACAGTGGCCAAGTTAGACTCCACGCCTGAACTTCTCCAAAAGTCTAAGGGTGTATGGATCCTGGATTTTGAGCTGATGTCAGCTCTATTTTATAAGTTTCCTCAATGCTTGGCTGAATCAAAACTATTTTGTAGATTGCAATACACATCTAGTGAGTAACAGAAACAACAGGGTGCAGGGACTTGACATGAAGTACTTTAAATGTGATGTGGATTTGGGACAAGGAATTAGATGAGTTAGTGTTTTATTATAACCAACCATTGACTGGTTACAGTTTCTCATACATGGAAGTATGATTTCTTGGACCAGAATCTGGCCAGGTGGGTATGATCTTAATTTCTCTACTGTGGTTCTTGTGACCATGGAGAAACAAGGAACAAGCTGAGAAAAGCCTATAGCCTGCTGGTCAACAAAAAACTCAGGCAAAAGTGGACTATAATTTTCACATGTCATGCTTTGACCTATGAATTGTGGTTTTGTTTGGCATTATAGGAGATATGTTTGACCTGTGCAGAACAATTAATACAAGCTCAGACAATCTCCACACTATCTAGATTACTGACTTTTGCTAACTCTGTTGCCTGGACTCTCAGAAAGTGTGCACATAACAATACCTGATTTCTTGTTCAAAGTCTCAGCTGCAGTGGGGAGGTTCTGGGACCTATGGTTCAAATCAGTTCGTTAGACAAGGACAAAGACCACACCAAAACAGCTGTCTTTGTTTTTATATTTTAGATGTCTTTTTTTCATTGACTAGAGGAAAGGCGCCTTTTTTTCTGCATGACATCCTTGCTTTTGGGTAGTGAATCAAATTACTTTATAATAGTATAGTATGGTAATGTCAGTGCCAAAGCCAATCGGCAGCCATATAAACACTCTTTAGGAGCCACTGTCCTAAAGGTCAAGTCTTTTGCATTTTGACCTTTTTTTCTGGATTGTACAGTGAACAGGTTATAAATACATTTCCTTGGCACCTTCTATGATATTCTTTTCTAAAGAGCTAGTTTTTGTGCCATGAATCTTAATTCATTTTGAGCCTCTATTTTTATTTATTTTATTTTTTTTATGAAGACCTCAGCTGAAGGTTCCAGTTGCCTGGAGGCACATTAAATATAGAAATAAGTGTAACTTGGATCACTGTCTCAGGTTCCTGCCTGACAATGGTTTGCTCCAGGACAGAGGCTCAATTACATACACAGAAATTCAGCAGCTTTTAGACAGATCACTAGAGAACAAAGGCTGCCTAACAAACTGTGGTCAGAGGAACTGACTTGGTTCCTTTTCTTTCTTTTTTTTTTTTTAATTAAATGAAACACAACATAGTACTTTTATTTAGGACATTGAATCAAGGCAGACCATATCTGTTGTAGGTGCTTCCCTAAATTAGGTTTCTTTTTTATTTTTTTGGCTCTTCATCATCTTTCTGAAGTAAGAAAGAAACGTAAAAAGTTGTTCAAATCATCTTGCAACGCTGTATTGCATTTCAGATCATGTACACTCACAGTCACGTCAAGCAAACAGACATTTCAAATTGATCAATGCAGTAATTGAAACAGCAAGAACTGGAGGTTATTTTGTCAGCAATAATGCTTTTTATGAGACTGAACAGTGATGCCTTAAAATGGGATGTATCCAGGGAAAGCAAGCTTCCTGAAAATGTTGTAGCCATTACTTTAAAATAATATTATTTAGCCTTCATGCTCTATCCCTTGTGGGTTTTCAATTCCCTAGCAAACTTTCTTTCTAACACATCTTTGATCCTGGTCTCAAAAACCTGACATTTTCATTTTGCAAAGACTGGATATACAATGGACTAGTCAAGAACAAGGGCCAGATGCTCCAAATTGGTGCAAATTGGTACTGCTCCAATGCCCTCCACACTGATTTACAGAAGACAAGGATCTGGCTTAAAGCCTTCCAAAGCCTTGGCTGCTTTGCTTTGCTATTTCATGTAAACATTTACTTCAATTTTAGCATTACTTCCTAAGGAAATGGAGTTTATGCAATCATGTTCTCTGTGTGTGTATGTGTACAAACATGCGTGTGTGAGTGTATGGGTGAGTATTTGTTTGTCCTTTCCCTCAATTACTTTTGAACCTGGCAGTTCAACTCAATCAGACTGGAGAGGGCAGGCGGTTTAAAACAGACAAAATTTCTGCCAACACCATGCTAGTGTTCTTATTAAGGAAAAGGCTAATGAGCCGAGTCCTTATAGTCTTCAGAAAATTTGCACTGGCAAGGACTTCTTAGACCTTACTCCATCAGTTCTGGCGCTCTTGGAGCCACTTGCTCACCCAAACTACATCAAAACTTGAGCATTGAAAGCTCAGACTAACCCTGTTTAACCGGACCAGTGTTTCTGAAGAGCTTGGTTAGCCTGGTTTTCTGTATTTGCTTCAGAGCGTACATGTGCTAATTATCTCATCTGGTTAAAATCCTTAATCCTCACCCGACATTAATAAGTTTAGCACCACCACTGAAGTTGTTGACTTTCTTCCAGCTGTTGAACAAAATAAAATCAGGCACAGCGTTTCCCATGGTTTTGTATTCAGTTGTGCTCATTTTTTTGTGCTCTTGCCAAGGGTCTCAGACAGAGAGATCAGAGGCCAAAGGGAAAGTTATGGATGCTAATTCACAAACAACCTCATAAAACTTTCCTTATTAGTCCTGTAAAAAGGCAGCAAAATAAAATGATAACTGCTTCACTGCTGGATCTTTGTGATAAATGAAGTGATCCTTGTAGGGGGGATATATAGAGGTAGCAGGCTTCATTGCTTAATGGAGTGATGTATTTATCAAGAGTGAAAGAGAACTGCAAAGAAAATTATGTGAGAAAAAAGTCTTACCATTCGCCAAACCAAATAAATAAATAATCTTTATTGTTGGCAAAAAACTACACAAAAAATGAGCTGTTAGTTAAGCTTTGTTTGATAAATATGAGACAGGGAAGTTATGACAAAAGGCACAAATGGAGGTCTAAGATATACTTGAATAAAATATTATCTAGAACTGAACAGTAATCTGGTATGCAAATGATGCATTTATGAAATTCAAAAAGCTGTGAGGAGAAAAGGTTTTTTTTCCCATTGAAAAGAGAAAAGCAGGTGATGTTCTTCAGCAATCTTTTTTATTTCATGAGATAGTTTATGCAAAGAAAAGAAAACACTGAGAGCACCCTGACCGCAGTATTACAAGAGGCTCTTTTCCTGATGCAAGGTAGGTCCTTTCTGTATGAAGCATCAGGTAGTGGCAAATGAAACCAATGATACCTTCACATCCTGAAGTGCTTTGCTAAATTGGGAATCAGCATCTTATGGAAACAACCTCTGGATCACATGTATTTTTTTAACCTATGGACACCATTAAGACTGAAGCAGAGATTTGTCCACTCCTGGTGACTGCCTGATAAGGAAATAGGTGGCCGGTGGCCAGCTAGCCAGACTGTGAGCCCCTCGATTGTACTTACCCATTTATTGATTTAAGCAAAATGTGAACCAATCTTTCTCTTGCATAGCAAGACTTGCTGACTGCTCATGATGACCTCATCCATGTGTAGTTATTTTGGCAGACAGCTAAAACCTTTTAAAGGGCCAACAAGAATACTTTTATGAGGCTGTTTGTGAATTAGTATCATTCTTTTGCCCTTTGCCCTCTGGTCTCCTATTTAGTTTGGGCCCCTTGTCAAGTGCTGGACCAAAGGAGCTCAAGTCAGCATAAAACCCTGGGAAGTGCTGTGCCTGCGTTTGCTCCTTGCTACAGCCATAGGTCTTCTGCTGGTTAATTGATGCAGCTTTGTGGATGGATCTATGCCTGCTAATAACAGACATAGATGTAGCCCTTCAAAGTATGCTGCTAGTTTCTGAGTACTAATTGTCCTGTATCTTTTGACACGAACATGGTCACAGAGAAGAAAGACATGCAATCTATAGAGAGTTGTGTCAGGTAAAATTTGACTGAGCCACTCTTTCTGTCTGTAGGTGCTCAATACTTTCACAGAAATTTCATCATTCTCACCTCACAGAAAGAGAAATTTAGACAGAGGAAGCTGAAATGATTTGTTCAGCCTGATCTGTATGTGTGCAGTTCCTATTTCAGAAAGAACAAAAAAAGTTTCAAAATAAAACTGAATGCAAACAAACTGCAGAACAATTATCCTATCCTATCCTATTTTACGTAAAAATAAAGAAATGCAGGGGAAAAATGTAGTGCTTCAGCCTCTGAGCTTCTCTGACAGCTGGACATGCTTAGGACCTCCATGACAAAGATACAACTAATGCACATGTTTGCCTCACGTGAGCTGGGTGCTGAGAAACTCCAGGTCACTGCTTTATTTTTCTCCAGATTTTTAAAATACTTTTCAGGAGCACTTTTGGTCCAGCCCCTCAAACATGATTTGACATTACGGGTCTTTGCACCAAAATACTCAAGGATGTGAGTTTTCACACCCCTAAACCTGTAATGGATGTAGTTACAATGCCATACCTCACAGGCATGTTGTGAGTTTTAATATGTTAAAATACATTTTTTATAGCTTAGTTTTGAGATCTACAAGGAATCTCAAATTGATCAGAAATTTGCAGAGGTGAAGGCACAAACTGCCACAGTTGGCCAACCGTGTTAGGATATCCAGGGGTCTTTCATTAGCAAATATCTAAATGCACACTAATGCAGGGTTGCTTGGAGGTGACTTAGCTCCTTAGAAGAAAATTAAGAATATTTCTCCAGAGTATCCAAATTACTTGGAACAGCAAATCTGAAGTATAACTTGTTAAAGTTTGATGAACAGGCTTTCTTGCAAGATGTCCAATGCTCCCAGAAAGAGGAAGCAAATAGACTGTTTCCTGTTGTGGTGGTCCCTGCAAAGCAAAGCAAATGCCATAGCAAAATAGATAGCTTGCGTAGCAAAATACGTTGCATAGCAAAACAGACTCAATTCTGCAGCAAAACTCCTGGACTCTCTGAAAGGTCTATTTAGATGAGAAAAGATAGGGTTTGAGTGAGTTGAAAATACACTGAAGAATGCAATCAGTGCAATGTTATTAATTTTGATACTAAACGAGATTTATTTGACAGTAACACCATATGCTCAGTGGTGCTGTCCACAAGATGACAATTCCATTTTGCAACAACTGTTGAAGTTCAAAAATTGTTTTCATTTGGCTTTGGAATAAAAACAAAAAAGCCTTTCAGTTCTTTATGAAATGGAATTGGACTGAAATGGCTGATTTCAGATAATAAACTCAGCCTTTTCTTCTGTGACGCTGTTTTGCTTCTAATGGGTTCCCTGGTCACCCAACAGGCAGGGCTTTGGGAGAAGGCAGGAAGACTGGGGCATGGATACTGTAACTTTTCAGAGACCTAGATACTATTCAATAGCATTACTTGATGAAGTGTTAACCTGCTGAAAACATTTCCATCAGCACTACTGCTCAGTTCTTGATACTACTAAGACTTTTTGCATTGCTAACGCATGTTCGTAGTATACAAGCTTTGCTGAGGGTGAGGCTGGAGCCTTTTTCTGGTGGACAAAAGAATGCTGAAGATTTCAGCAACAAGAAAGTTTTGGAAGCAGCTGAAGTGAACATGGCAAAAGTTGGATGCTATTGCTAAAATGTCCAGCACTGTATGCCTCACAATGTCTGTGTTGTAAAACATCAGGATTGGTTTTAAATTCAGTGGATTAGAGCAATGCAGTCTTTTACTCTCTCTGCCAGAGGTTTTCTTTCACATTGATTGTAGGCACAAAAATACACAAACACCACTTCCCATTAAAAAGGGTGGAATTTTTTTTTTCTCATAGATGCTTGAAAACCTGGGAACTCGGGTTTTTATCCAAAATACTTCCTAAAAAAAAAGAAAAAAAGAGGAAAGTTTCGACTAGGAAATGCTGCTATGACACCTTGTGGGGATTAGTTGCCTCAGGTGTCTGTTTGTGTGGGTGGCGGTTTGAGCAGGTTCCCAGATGACTGACATCATCTGTGTGTGCTCCTCCTAACCTGCACTCATTTCCTCTCTTGAAGGAAGGATATCCTGGTGCATCGTGGTGACCCTTCCTGAGATGCGTGTTGGAGGTGGTGTTTAGCTGGGGATTCTAAATCCTTGAAGAATGAGGCAGCCAAATTACTATTCCTGTGAGGTAGCATAGTAGCATTTCAGAATTCAATTGTTGCTCTTTTTAGACAAAAACTTTTGATTTTGAGGATTCTCAGCTCTTCAATGAAAAGTTACAAATTGTGACAGAAAGTACATATTGAGACAAAAGAAATTGTTAACATACAATCTTCTATTGAAAAAAATATTTGATAGGAATGATTTTTTTTAACCCAGCTCTAACAAATGAGCTGTAAACACATCCTTAGAGCACTGCAAATAATTAGACATCAGTATTAAAGGAATTTGCTAATTCTTGTAGAAGTTATATGTCACCAACAAGACCAACTTGTTGGGCTGTCACTACTGTCCTTTGTTTGCAGGATCATGCTCTTCCCCGCCTCTTGCTGCACTGATGTTGGACACAGTCAGACACAGAGAGTCCTGTTGCTCAGTGTACACACGTGCACATGCACTGACAAGTTTATAGCCAGATCGGTTTGATGCTCTTGGCTCTAGTTGTCTCAAAGGTGAGCACATATGGTTAATAGGAGGCAGCACCAGTGGAAGTGCTGTATTTGCTTTGAAGTGGCAGGTGACAGAAGCAGAAGTATTTGGCAAGAAAAACTTTTCTGAAGGTTTTGTGTGTGTGGCTACTGTTTTGAATTTCTCAGCAAAGTACATGGAGAGAGGAAGATGACTGTATGGCCACCACACCATGCTCCTTCCTGACAACGGAGCTGGGATGATGCCTGGCCCAAAGGCATTCAACAGAGTATACTCTCACCAATACCCCGGGCAGTCCAGCCCTTGCAGGTGCAGGGAAAGTGTGAAAACTCAGTTTGGCTGATGGAGAATGTGTGTGCGTGTGTCCTCGCACTGCCTAATAAATATGTTCATCCAATTAAGAGGAACAATGATTCATTAACAAAACAGGTACTAAAAAAACCAAACCAAAGTAATTTAAGACAATCACTGCTACTTCCTCAGCTTTTCACTTCATTGCTGCTTATGTGAGTAAAAACAACAAACTAAATGGAGACCTTATGGGCACCAGGGACCAATTAATGCCACGTGACTTCCTCCCAGGCTTCCATGAAAATAACTGTATTATAATGGTCTGTGATATTAATATCGGCTTTGGGAAAGTTAGGCAGCAACTCCATAGGGAAGGATGTAGCATGAGCAAGCACTCTGGAATGTGCAGTATTTGACAGAAGAGAACTGGTGTCTCTCTATAAGTTGCATCTCTTCTTACTTCTGGAACAGAAAAGTCAGCTGGGAAAATATGCCTGGGGGAATATGAGGGTTTTTTTAATAAGGGGATACCTTTTCAGTACCTGATTGAATAATTTTCAGAGCCTCTCTGCTTTTAAGACAACAGTTATCAGTCTACAGATTAAGTCTAAGGATTAAATTCTGAGGTGAGTTTGGGATCCTAAATTTATACAGCCTCAGAGTCCACTTTTCAGGTTTTACTTCCTCACAGTTTAAATAATTTTGAGGATTTACTTTTAATCTCATGTCTATGTGGAAACCCACAAGATTTCTGCTGCAGAGTATGGCTCAGGGCTGTGAAGAAGCAGCACCTTGTCAGATACAACTGCTGCCTGAAGTCCCTGTAGCTGATAAAGCTATACAGGGTTTGTTTTACAAGAAAACTTATTTTGCTTCTTGGACTAGCGTGCCTGGTCTGAAACACAGTTCTGCTATTTCAAACTGCATCTGCACTGAGACATGCAAGAGATGGAATTTATTGCTCTCCTTACACTGGTGATGTACAGATAATACAGAAAAGACCTAGGCAGGACAGATGGGTGCCCATGGAGCCACTGTAAGGTAAAAACAACAGTCTACTCATCCCAGTCTGTCCCTTGGGCCCCACAATTCCCCCCATATTTAGACCTTGGTGTATTTAATAGGCACCGTACCTGTGTGCTTGTACCACAGTGACACCACAGGTCATAACTTTCTCATGCTGGACTTCTCTTAGAGTGAAGAGACACACGCAGACTCCCCACCCCTGTCCCCAAGGCTAGGCAGTTAAAAGACAAAAGCATTGGGTAAGACCCACTGGCAAAGCTGGGAAGCACCACATAGTAGTGAGATTGATGGTCTGCAGGGAAAGCAGCAGCCCCAGTAGCCCTCCAGCCCACATCTCCCCTGCTGAGCCATGTACCTGAGTGTCAAGGACATGTAAAATGGTTTAATGTGCATGCCAAGGCACCAAGTGGAAAGAGTACAAGGAAAGCAAGTGGGAGGAGGGCATGGTTTAATGTCTTTCACAATGACTTTGGCCTCAATTTCTGCATCCTCACAGTAGGAATATTAACTCCAAAGATGCATGTTAGTAAGCAAGAGTAGACAGGGCGAAGGCAGTCTAACATCTGAGCATTCAGTGGGTTAACTGAAAAAGTGGATATAAGTAGCATCACATTTGGAGGAGTGATTTGGGTTAGAGGTTCAGCCCAGCGTTGAAAAGTTCAGATACTGGTTAAACTTTGGATAAACTTTTGACCCCTTTTTCTTGTAGAAATCAGACTAGAATCACATAAACACAGGCTCTCTCATGAGCTTTCCAACACTGCTTGTTTTTGACTGAGCCAGTATTAGGAGAACAGATTTCCTCATGATACTCCTGTATTTCTGCTTCCAAACTCACCCAAGTTTTCTTTCCTAAACCTGAAAAGTTTTTCATTCTATTCCATATGAGATTTGGATGACAGCTGAGGGCAGGTCCAGCTCTATCCTGATTGATTCTTGCATTTCTGGGGATAATTGTCATCTCTGCTGGCCTTTTTCCCATACAGTGTTAAATATTTTCATTAATGACTGGAGAATTCTGTGTCCAAAGACACAGAACTTGTATTTTCCAATCAACTGTTTCTCTCCTCCCAGCCAGAAATGGATGGCCCTGATGACCCTGACCCTGGGCAGCTCTGCACTAGCTGATCCTCTAATTTTTTATTCTCTCTCCCCTGATCTCCTTCATTCAGTGACTGCCAGTCAGTTTTTCTTGCTCTTTATGCCTCCTGCTCCTTTCTTTGTGCTCTGAGTCCTTTCTCCTCATGACTCGTGAACAGCAGCTCCCACTAGTTATATGTGCTCCCCCCGCCCCCCCCCCATCGCTAGCTAAAAAGGGGAAGAGGGAAGTATCTTCTGAAAATATCAGCACTTCTTCAAGCCCACTCAGATCATCTGTTTGCTGATTCCTATCCTGTAGCCTGTGACCTCATCAGTGCTGGAGTTTTAGTTCTGTTTTCTTCATTGGGCTGATTACATTGTCAGCACTTGAAATAAATAGGAATTAATAACAGTAAAATTAATCAACACTTGGGAGCATAATCACCCTCAGGATTGGTGGAATCAACTGGTGGGTGATAATTAGAAGCAGCCAGAAGCTTTTTCTCAAAACTTAAATGTAGATCTCCTCCACCTTAGAAACCGCACATTAAAACACCCTCCCACAGCATGCAACTTTCCTTGTTCTTTTTTATATCCTCACAGTTTGGCAGGTCCTGTATTGGCCACAAAAATAAACAAGAGTATACAACCCTCACCAAATATTGCTTTCACATATTTCTGGCTCATCCAAACTTAGGAAGCACCAGAAATACAACTGAGCCTGAACTTCAGAAATTCTCAAGCTTGTTTTTCAGGTCCAAGAGGTGGAAGAAACATATCTGAGCTCTTGGATTCTTTTTCCAGATGAATGTTCCTGTGGTTTCTCTGCCAGTGAGTGGGTTTGCGCGCAGACATGAATATCCCTTGTGCTGCTGTGCCCACCTGGGTGGGGAGTGCGGGGTCAGTGTTCAGCTGTAGGAACCAAGCCAAGCACTATGCTGTGCACCCATCGCTGCAGTCAGAGGCCAAATTAAACAGTGTTGCAGCAGTATTGTTATTTAATTATTTCCATTGCATCCAAGCTGTGTTTGTTTTCAGAGTAACCCAAATTGTTCAACTGCTTAAAGGACCAGACTTATCTAAGGGGATTCCTTTGATGGAGGTCAGGCATAACTTGTAGAAATGGCTTTGAGTTTGTGCTTCCTAGTCATTTGCCTTCCCTTCTTTTTTCTCTCTTTATATTACAAAGGGCTCTGTGCTGCTGCTGTTGACTGCAGCGAGGACCATGTTCAAGTCATGCAGGCAGGAGCAAGATGTGAGCACCCCGGCTCAGGAAACAAGTGTAGCAACTTTGCAGTTGTGCAGGGAACATCGTCTTCAGAATGACTTGGTGTTGTGGCTTTGATGATTTCTTCAGGCACTGTAAGTAGACTGACAAATTGACTTTCAAGTGAAAGGTCATTGAAAAGGATTGCGGATAAAAGCATCTGGATTTACAATTAAAAAGCTACAGAAGTTCAGTTTACAACTCTACTGGGTTCTGTGCGTAGGAGTTTCTATCATATAATTTGGCAGCTTCTTCTGCCTTCTGATTGGGGTTGTAGAAAATAAAAATTCCTTGTGGTTTCTTTATTTTTTTTTTTCTTTTAAAACACAGTGGAAAGCTGTGGTGTTTTGGCAAGTCTGATACAAAGAAATATTGTACTGGCATTGTCTCATATTGTAGGTGACCTCAGGCCTGAACTATACAAGGGAAAAAAATAAGTCTCTGTTGAATAGAGCGCACATGTGCTTGAATTAGGAGCACATACACACACGATATGTATAATGCTGATGTTGTAGGCTTAAATGCAATGCCTGATCCTTGTCTCATCCCACTGGTCCAAATCAGGAGCAGTCTTGTGGTGCTAAGGCTCACCCTGTCCTGGTGTATGAGGTTCTTTCTGGTATTCCTCTCCCTAAGACCACAACCCACGCAAAAGGACATTTGCAAGGCAATTAGGTGACTGAAATTACTTAACACCTCCAAACATACACAGCACATGACTCCAGTGGGTAGTTGCCTTTCAGAGTGTTTTTGAGAATATGTTTATGCATCACATTTCTTTTTTCTTTTCCTTCTCCTCCTTTCAGGAACCTGGACGAGAACTTTGATCCCGGAAATCCTTACCAGTAGAGGCAAACATTACATGCAGAAAGGCTCCCTCTCTCTGTGCCTCCCTGGCACTCCCTCCTCCCTTCCCCTACTTTGTGGGACATAAAACTAAACTAAACAGAGATTTGTCCCTATCAATATTGACTTGACTGATTTCTCTTTTCCTGACTTCTCTAATCCTGTGGTAGATTTTCTGTGACATTTGTTTCCGGTAGCAGATTCATACGAATGTTCATTCTGGAAACAGAACATTTCCAAACATCTATCAAAAAGCAAAACAGTGTGGTCAAAGAAAATAATGAGGGACGTTTTTTCTCCACAGTTTAATTTCAGCCGCTTCTGGTGTTTTCTTTCTACTTGAAAAAGTAGTTTTTCTCCAGTGTGTAAGGCTTTCCTTTTATAAGAAAACAGACTCAGTAGAGCTATTATGTGAAACAGTGCACTAAGCCTCCCTGTGTTGTCTTCTTTGTAGGAATTAGTCATTCAATATGGCCCAGACATAAGATGCCATCCAGAGCTACCTGAAAGCACAGGCTGCAATAGTTAGCAAAAGCCTGACAACCTTCAAGCTGGTACCTATGGTGGAGCTGAGACAACTGCACTGATTTCTTTCTCTCTATCAAAAGGTTGCTTTGTCCTCAAGTAAGAAGACAAGGAGCTGCCCTGGTTTTGCTTCCAGCTTCTTCTCCTGTTCTTTATGTGACAGGAACAAGTCCTTGGTGCAGAACTCATGTTGCTGGATGAGAACTGTCCTGATCAAATTGGAAATCTCATGCTGTTGCCAAAAGAAGATGGAGTGAGGGGAATCGCATTCTCAAAGTGCCTATACAGGTGTCAGAGGAACTCCGCACAAGGTGCTATACAACCACTAGAGTTAGAGTGGAAAGAGCCAGCCTGCTTCTCCTTTGAAAAATGGGTGCAATGACCCTCCTCCTCCTTCTTGTTCCCTCTCCCTTCAATGCATCCACATTGCATAATGTGTGTTACATCTGTACTATACCCGGACTAAGTAAGAGGGAAGAACTGATGACAAATTTTGAAATATCAGCAAAGAACTAAGCATGACTTTATTTATTTTTTTAATAGTACATCTTGATTTTGTTAGTGAAAAGTGTAAATATGCCCTGAAGTGGAACACTCCACAAGCTCCAGCATGCAGGACCTACACTGATAAAGGCAGTAGGGAAAGCACTGGGATGGGAACTCTTAGCATGGGCTTGGCTCCTATGTAAAGGAGATGCCACAGGGTTGATTGGACTTGGACTGAAAGCTGCATGTAGCTGCTGCTGCCTAATTTTACAGTAGATACCACATTGCACTCACAGCTGGTATGAAGGAGGCTTTTGGCTTGTTGCACGCTGGCATGATGGGGGAATGCTCTCTGCTCCCCTGTGGAAGAGATCCACATGGGGGAACCAGGTTTCCACCATGTGCCCAGTGGATGATGGAGAATACAGACATCAGAGAGAATCTGGTGGTTACTGAGAGCCAATGACTTTGCTCCACATCCTTCTCTCTGCCAACTTATTAAGCACAAATACCAGGCTAAGCCTAGTTTTCTAAGGAAGCTAATAGCTAAATATTACCTTTCTGCTTTAAACCAACATTGCTGTCAGTCACAGCACAGGTAAGCCCTCTTGCAGTCCTTGCCAATTGCCAGTTGCAAATTGATGTGTCCACTGGCAGGACGCAAACAAGCTCCAGCACTTAGCACTGGGGTTGATTCCTCTAGGCATGAAGTTGCAAAGGTCCCAGCTACTCCATAGAGTGGTGGGAGCATTAAGGCCACGTGCAAGTCTGTGAAGCTGACTTAGGACAGCTGATGATGAGATGCTGTTATTTTTTCTTCATGCCACAGCTCTGCAGATTTAAATTCAAATCATTGTTGCTATATAGCGATATGCTATAAGGCCATGGCCATGCTTTCATCAAAGACCCCAAATACAAGTAAAAATTGCAGCGACTTCCACAAAAAGACTTCTGTGGGTTTGGGAATTTCCCCTGGAGATGGCGGTGACCCCTAGCAGTTTGCAATCGTATTTGGTTACTGTCGAGCTGTGCCACAAACAGGACCCATGTGGGAGAGAAAAATATGTTCACACAAGGGCCGAAGGTCCATCTCCTCTCCCAGCTGCTCTCTCTTTCCCGCCGTATTCACGCTGAACTTCCCACCCCATCCTAGGGGTGGAAAATACAGGGAAACACACATCCCACTCACAGGACCAGGGCTGCTGAGTAAATTGGGGAAAGCAGAAGAAACTTGATTGTTTGATTGACTTACAAATTTAACAATTTTTGCATGCAGAAGTAAATTGGAGTATCACTTAAGTGGACAATTGCTGAGTTTTCTGTTTTTGTTTGATTTCACCCCCTCCCCCTTTTACTAGTTTCCCTTCAACTCTGTTTTCCAGCATCACTGAGTTATTATTATCCATACACAAATCTCACAGTTTCACTGAAGGAGAACGTGTATTAAAATACCAGATTTTCCAGAAAACATCTGCAACTTGCAAGCCTATTGTATTACTAATATATGAGCAAGCCATTGTAAATTCTTTTAAGTCTGTAACTTATTTCACGTTAACACAGTGTGTGTTTTACAACACCATTTCAAAGTTTATGGCCTTTTTTCTTTAGCCGCTTGTTCCAATTGCATCCTATATTTCATCAAATATGGTAAAGAAACCATGAGAATAAATTGATGCTCCATATGAACCCCCCTATAAATGGATGTTGCCAAATTGCTGTAAAATGGTTTTTCTTTTGAGCCCTCCAGAATTGTTAGTAAGATTCTGAGGCCAAATTCTACAGGGAAACGTTATGACCATTTAAGGCCTCCAAAGTTTATGCTTCAGTACAAAAGGCCTAAGGGCGAGGATTTAAAATGGATGAAGTGGAGAAATTTGCACTTCCTTAAGAAAACACATAGCATTTCCTTCCGTGTGTCAGAAATGAAAACAGAAAATACAAACTAATTTGTCAGGAAATTTTCCTTCTCTAATTCCCTCTTCAGCCCTTCCCCTCCCACCTCTCCCTGCTCCCACTGCAGCCCTGCAAGCCTTATTTACTGTTCCTTGTTGTCAGCTTTATGGATGCAGGTCCCAGCTCCAAGAACTGTGATGGACGATGTTCTGCTCTTCACCTCGTGTACAAGAGCTCTGCTGTAATGTCTCCTCGTGTTCACAGCTTGCTCCTGCCACCCTCTTCCCCACTCACCTCCCCGCCCAGGCTCATGCCTGCAGACAATCCTTCAGGAGATAAGTACCGTTCGGGGACACCAGCGCAGCCGCGAATGACGGTTCGTCATTTGGCCCTAATTGGACGCTGGTGTACAATGAAAAAAAAAACTTGTCATATTTATGAGTTACTGTGAGTTAATAATATGCTGGGATCCATTAGTTAAAGCACATTTGCTCCAAACATGTGGCTTCAGCTTTTTTGTTTTTCATTCAAGCAACATTTTTTCAGATGAAATGCTGTTGCCGTTTTTCTCCCAAGTGCTCTGTGAGCCTCGGGGAGTTATAGCATCAATTACTTTTCTCCTCATATGTGGAAAAAAAAAAAGGGAGAGTCCTAGCCAGAGAAATTGGAATTATTATCCAAAATAATAATAAAAGAATATCAAAACATCTAGAAATCAAAAGCTGCAGCCAGCTGAACAAATGTAGTCAAAATTGAAAACACAAAACGTCTGCAGAAGATTCTCTTGCAAATAAGATGGGCTCTGCACTCTGTATTTTTAGTAATCTCCTGTCCTGCCTGAGCCAATTCTTTTTCTCTTAAAGTCTGTCTATTTGAGTCAATTTTCTCTGACTCTGTTTTGAATGATAAATTCATTAGTGCCTTGCAGCTGGATTTGCCTGAATTTAGAAATCCCAGAAAGGGCTAAAATGACAAGCAAAAATAGAGCATGAACAGAAATTTGTTTTCATACTCTTTCTTCTGAAATGGTGCTGTGTTTAAGTGTAATAAAAATCAAGATGTTCATCTTTCTTCCTCTCCCCCTCTGCAATACTTTGTCAGTGCTGAAGATGTCAAGAGCAGAATTTACCCCTCCCTTGATGCCATCTTTTTTTCCCCTTCTGTTTCATCACAGCTGCATGGACTCCAGCCAACTCAAACTGTACCTTCGCACTTCACTGCTTAGGATTTTGCTGCACGTTCAATTTGACAAGACTTTTTAATGTAGATAACTGATCAGACAGAATGAAACTTCAAACTGGTAACAGCATTCACAGGGGCACCAGCACTTCACACCTCACTATTTTATCCTTACAGATCTAATCTCTCTAAAATCAGGAGGAAGTGGCACAGCAAACTTCATGAAACCCCACTTGCTCTCATTACCTCTGCATCTTGCTTAGTGGAACAGAGTAAACTCCACCTGCTCTTCGACTCAGGATATGTTTTGCCCGCCATTCCTAGGAAACATTTACAGAACATTTTACATATTGTTGCTGCTTTGTTGGTAATATGTCTTATAGGCTTGAATTAAGCAAAAAGCTCCTCCACTGCTGACTCAGCCTCCAAAGCTGCACTTCATATATGTCAAACAACATATATAAATTTATAAGGTGAACAATGGTTGTATTTAAGTACTGACTTAGTAATCATGAACTTCGCTGGCAGTATCCTTTGGAAACTAAATCCATAAATTTTATTAGTATTAAATGTTTCTAATGGGAGTTGACAAATACTTGAACTCAGTTGCTTTTTTTCTGCACTTGGCAAAATGAAAGGGACAAAAATTCCTATTACACAATGAGAAATGCATTAATACTAAAACCCATTCATCTCAATTTTGTACAAATATAATTTAAGACCTTTTACAACCATTGGTGAAATTACAATGTGCTGTGGGGAAGTTGCAAAAATTTTATGAGTGTAATAAAATTGTCATTGTAATACCATTATAGGGTGCAGGGACAATATAGATATTTGAATTACCTATTGTCCTTATGCCAGGTTGAAAAAGCTACATGCAGGAATTCTAGCATGCAATGGAGACAACTGTTGAAACAAACCAGAGAAAAGAAATCCAGGTCCACTTTAGCTGGCCTAAGACAAATCCTCATTGGAAACCTGGATTCAGAATACCCTTCCCACTTGTGTCAATAACAATGAAATTTAAATGGGCAGACTGTTTTATATTTGTGTCAATGGTAGCACAGAGACCAACTAATTAAGCAGAGATTATGCGTAATAAAATAGTCTCACATCCAAAAACCTAATGTGTTTAGCTTCTGTGACATATTTCCTGGGGTTTACACTCAAGCCTGATTGAAGATAATCATGGTGGTCTCCCTTGTTCATAGCCAAAAAAACTTCTCGGGTAGCTTATAGCAAACCTATGAAACTTTACCTGGGATTAAAATGGTGTTAACTTTCCAGAGGTGAAAATTCCTTTCACTGAAGAATAGCGTTGCTGGGCTATATCCAGGGAAAGAGCATTGCTTTCTCCCTGTCTAAGAGACAAACAAAAGGGAAAAAGAGAAGGGAAAACAAGAGAGGTAGTTGCAGCCTTGTATGTTAGCAACATTTCACTGGCTCTGTTCTAGAGAGTAATAAAAGGATTGAAATAGTTCAAGCATCTGCCCTTGGCTGAGGGACTTGTAATTATACACTGCAGGCTCCACTCCCTTGGAACAACTGTCTTTGATTCCTATCTCTTCTTTTATTACAGCTGAAATGCAAACCTCCTGATGAAACCATTACATTTCCATGTGAAATTCACAACTATAAGGGGAAACCTCTGCAAAGTTGCCAGACTTCTGAAGAGGGGCAGAAACATATGGGCTAAGGTTGTAAAGTTCCCTTCCAAGTTTCAAAAGTCCAACCACTTGGGGCAGCTTGCTCTGAAGTTTGGGGCTTATACTTCTCCTTTTAGTAAACACTTTGGATTTGAGTAAGAAAATTAATTTTATTTCCTGTTTATTAAGAGTTACCATATTGTGAACTGCTGTGGTTCAGCTGATCGCTTTCCTTAAAATCACTGACTGTTTAGTTATCTCCAGGATTATGGGAACCACAGAAAAATCTGTCAGTAGGCATTGCTGAACACCCAGAGAGTCAGTGAGACCTACTATGCTTTTAATACCCCTTAAGGTTTTTGTCCTGACTTCAGACGACACCCTCCCACAGGCCAGAAAGACTCATAAACCTTGCTAGGATCCTCAAAGTGACAACTGGAGCTTGCTCTGTCTGCCCAAGTCTTCCTCAGAGGAGGTGGGCAGGGACCATGAAAGAAGAGGCAGAGAAGCCAGCTGGTGCTTAGCCCTTCTTTCTAAGCAGAAATCCACACTCAGGCATCTGCTTTGTAATCCCCGGCAGGGTGCACAGCAAGCGGGAGTCCTGGAAAGCAGGTCCTGATTAATGAGCATACCATTTTGGGTCCTCCTGGTGGGAGGACCCTGCAGAATTCACTGCAGGCTTTTGCATGTGCAGGTAGTGCCACTACCTCTCCTGTGCCCTGCCTGGAGGTGGCAGTGCCGGGATCAGTGCTCATGGGGGGAAAGCCACCACCTTGTTGGCCGCAGACGAAACATCTAAGGCAGCCCTCCCTGTCCATACATACACACTTGATATTTTATTGAAAGCAAATTCAAAGCACACCTTTCCGTGCTCAGACGACCTTCCTCCTCAGCTGGGGAAGCTGTTCAGCAGCCTAAACTCCCGTCACGCTTATTCCCATGTTTCCCACGTTGCCAAGAGGCAAGAAGGTATTTCCCTACACTGCAACCTTTTATTTTCTGTTCTTTTTACTCTGGCTAATATGTCTTCTTGGTAACCACAGTATAATAAATTTCATAGAGCATGACCAGCATACTTAGTTCATATTATTCATTCGCAGTCATTTATTTTTTTCCAGCTCCTCTTTCCCTCCCGGTCCCCTCTCTCCAGTGCTCACTCTGTGGAATGATAATAATACACACGCAGAGCACCGGCTGGCTGAGAAGGACTTAAAAACAACAAGTAAGAGGATCTTTCTGTGCTCACACCTGTTTTAAGATTTGTTATCCTTAAAAAGGAAAGCTGTAGGGATTCACTCTCTTTCTTCCTTGTAGACCCCAGTGGAATATACCATTAAACCACAGGGAGGAGAGAAAGCCTTCAGTGCACTTAAATATACTTATGTCAAATCCATCTCATTCTTCCTGCCTTCTTTGCTCAATCTAGCCACCGTTCCCAAGGGCTGGAGAACATTACAACCCATTCACTTTATATGAATGGGCACAGACAGACTTTTTCACCATTTCGATATGTCTACATTTGCAGGCATATCCTGTAGGCCAACTGGAACAGCCTTAATTTCAATTTACTGTCTCCCTGAGGAACATGCCATTCTCGTGAAAGTGGAAAAAATCCTCAATGGCCATTCCCTGCCCCCCTTCCCTCCACCTCAAGTCAAGATCTGAACTGGAGAGAAAATTTCTCCCAAGATTGATGGACTGCAGTTTTGATGCTTATAACAGGGCACATGATCTTTATTAAACAAGTAATGAACAACTTTCACCAAAGTACTGTATTTGGAAGGTGCTCAGCATTACCATACGCAACTCATCTAAATCCTTTTCCAAGTCCCTGTAGAACACGGTTATATTAAGAAAAAGAAACTGTTGCTCAGCGGTCATTTAACTCTGCCTTGTTTTTCAGCGGTCTCATCAGTAATGACAAAAACAAAGCTAAAAAAAAAGTAGCCAAGATCTTGACTTACTGACTTTGGATGCATGCTACAATCAGCTCAGTAAAGCATAAAGGTGAGATGCTCCCACCTTCCTAAGACAAGTATTGGGGGTTAGCTATTAATGCAACAAACCATACACGGAACAGATAACAAACAAAGATTCAATGAATAGTGGCAGTATGGAAAAACATCGGTTCTGCTTGCCAGGCCTCTGTGGTCACAGCTCTGATTTAGAGCAAACCAGCATGAAGAAATCTGGATTTAGGAGAGGAAAATGTGTTTCTTTACAGAAACACCAGTGCCATACTGTCATTCAGACTCTCCTGGTACGTAGTATTTGCAGGATTTCACTGGTCCTTTGGTAATTGTCTGGAAAAACTGCCAACAGAAGTCAATGTATAGTACTGCCATGGTGCACAGCTCTGCAAGGTTATAGTTAACCATCTATCATCTGATAGCCACAGTACAAGCCCAGTTATATCTCCCAGTGCTGTAAATACCATGGTATTCCAACAGGCTTCTTAGGAAAGTATCAGACACGGGAGCACATGGCCAAACAGTGATTCATGTTATTGCACTGAAACAGTTTTAGCTTTGCTGATGTATTGCTGAATACTTAATGTTTTCTGTGCGGTCTCTTTTGGGAGGATGATAGTCCATAGATTGATGGGTTTGGTCTAAGTCATCCAAGTGGCCTGATGCTGTAAATTTGTTCACAGAAGTATTGCATTTAAGGCAGCTCTTTTTGGTGCGCTCACATTTGGGATGTCCAGTTACAAGCAGGCATAGATGGGCAGAAAGAGGGAGATGTTCTGGTCAAAAGAAGTCAATAGGATTTGGGCTGGGCCAGAACTGCCATCTCAGCTTCCCACAGACCAGCAAATTACAACGACAATAGCCACCTCCGTTTTGGAGGTTGAAGCTGTTCTCTTTTTTTTATTGTAGGGGATCATTTTATTTGTTTTAGCTACACTGCAATTAAAAATAGCAGCAAACCAAGAAGTGGTTAGAGTGAAAGCACAGAAGAATCAGCCTCAGTAGAGAAATGAGATTTGTTTCCCACAGTTACAAACAGCCTCTGCTGTCTGTTGGATGTCCTTTCAGATTGCAAATGTCTCCAGAAAAAACAAAGTCCCAACTGTAACTTGAAGGCCAGGGTTAAGTCTGCTGTACATGGCCATGACTAAGTAAGGAAGACAGCAGAGTCAGACAGTATTTTCTCCTCTGAAAATGCCCATCTTTTGATCTGTTTTTTTGGGTTGTTCTATTATCACGTAATGGTAATGGTAAATCTTTCCAGGAAGTATCCAGGGAAGTTCTTAGATATAGTCAGATTCAGGATATGGCACTAGGCCATCTCTTAACCAAATTAATAAATACTTTACAGCAAGCCATAAAAAGTCTTTGGAGCTGTTATTCTAAAGGTTTGTTCTGGTCATTGCTTCTGTGTTAATGTTACACCATAGTTCCCTTGCAATCACAGATGCCTGCATAAAAGAAACATTATGCTGAGACTAATGCTTTTCATATTTAGGAAATATTTTTCTTATTAGTAGCAAGCAATGGGGAGAGTACCCTCTACTATTTTGTGTTTACTGTACAAGTGTCCTAGACTGTGAGTTTTTTAAAAAGAAACAGAGTTCAAGAAAAGTAAAAGCTTGACCTGCAATCAGACAGAAGCAACTTTCAATGCTGCATTTACTCCGTTTGGGTTTGCAGAGGGCTGGAGGTGTTGGGGGGCTGCATCTGAGAAGTGCACAAGGAAAGCCTGCTTGTTCTCATGGCTGCATTTGACAGCCTAGGTCGAAGCTGCCCTTTGCAGCCTTCTGCTGGTGGAGCAAGGCAGTGTCAGGCTCCTGCAGAGGTGTATACCATCTGTATGAGTATCACTATGAAATTACATGGCCAGACTTTCCAACGTAGGGTAAAGCATTTGCTATTATTAATTGACCCAGGTGTTAACTGGCTTGATTCTTAACTGAGAGAAGCCTATTTTTCAAACCCCCAGGACAAAACCTCTTAAGCCTTAATTAGGATGCAGATAGGGAAGGTGCAGATGAGTCTCAAGTAATTACTGAGCAGTGACTGACAGGCAAGTTCCTGTATTTCAGCCAGAGCAGGTGATTTTGAAACCCGAACTCCCAGCAGCTGCCAGCTGGGCAGCACATTTGCTCTGCAGAGGCTGCCCAGGATGGCCTTCCCCCCTGCTGACAGCTCTCTGCAGTTTGCTGCACATGAACAACTTAACAGACTTGTGAAGCCATGGGCTTTCTTAACCAGAGATGGCGAACCGCAGGACTCAACAGCAGGACCACCAGTGCTGGGAGCTGGTGGATCAGGGCTGCATTGGAGCAACCTGTGGGCTGCTGTACCCACCCCACCCCCCCCTCAAAAAAAAGCCTGCGGGTTAAGAAAGAATGATAAAGAATTGGGCAACTTGACCATCCACAAGTGGGGTGCCTACCTTGTCCCAATGGATCCTCTTTCCTACGTGTTGCGAGGAGGTGGCATCTCTTTGCAACAGCCTGCACATTCAGGGATGGGAAGACCGGGCAATGGCCCAGCTTTCGAGACAGACTTTCTCTATAACTGGGAGTGACTCTTGTCCTCTCCATGCTCTCCTGTTTCATGCCAGCATGTGAAGACAGACAAAACAGGGGGCCTGCAGAAAGAGTCTGCAACATTCACGAAGCAAACCTGTACTTTGAAAAAAGTCAAGCTCTCATACATGTTACATTGCAGCTCATGACATGGTAGAGGACTGAGGATAATGTGCACTCTGACATCCTAACTCAGCACTTCCAGGTGGCTCTGTTATGGCTTAGATAGTTTTTTTCCATATTATTCCCATTTCACATTCAGACAAATGAAGCCTAGGGTAAGGGATGAACTTGCTCAAGTTCACCTGACAAAGCATGGGATATAGAATATGTCTTGTATACTGCCTGATCTCTACAGCCAAGGCAAACATATTCACATACATTTAAAGGGAAAGGATCCTGTGAGCAGAGCTGGAGCTACAGGATTTTCTTAAACAAACTCTCCAAGAAGAAATCATTTTCAGGGAGGAAACTATGCACCTGGAAAACATACTCAGTTTTAATGGATATTAATGTCTTGTAAAAACAAAACAAAGCCTGAAACTTAATAATTTCCCTAAAAATAAAGACCATTTTGTTTTCAGTGTTAAACCAGAATTAAATTATCCAGCACATGTTTGATATTCTTGAGCTGAAGTG
The DNA here is from genome assembly GCA_013398125.1 of Aegotheles bennettii. Taxonomy (NCBI): domain Eukaryota; kingdom Metazoa; phylum Chordata; class Aves; order Caprimulgiformes; family Aegothelidae; genus Aegotheles; species Aegotheles bennettii. The sequence continues at coordinate 139,839 of VZRW01008539.1, forward strand.
TTTTGAATCTGATTCGCAGACAATAAATCAGGTAAGGCAACGTGGTGCAGTGGATGGAGGGGGTGAGGAGACGGGGGGTAAAGGTGAGCACACAAAGCGTGCCATGCCAGAACATCACTGACGCCGGCTCCCAAATGAAAGCTGAAAGACCTGGGTATTGGAAGACAGGTGGAAAAAAATGGGAATGCAGTTCCATCTGCAGATACTGTTTCTTTTCATGGTTCTCACCGCCTGACCTCTTTTTCCCATCAGTTCCCCAGTGACGAGATCAAGGTGAACTACTCTGGATGGGTGAGTCTCAATAGAGCAAACACAGCTGCTGGTGGGGAGCACTGCTTTGAGAGACAACACGGAGAAAGCAGGAGGTGAGGGCTTTTCTAAGCCAGTCCCACTAAAGGTACTTCTCCTTTTATCTCTCCCAGGCTTAGTTCCTGTCCCACTGCAGTCAGTGATAATTTCCCTCTTGACTTCAGTAGGAGGATTGAGCTTCTGAGGGCAACGGCTCCTGACCCGGTTTCTCCTCCCATTATTATGTTAGGCACTAAGCCTGAACAGCATCTCTTCTGCAGGCTTAAATGTAGTTGACTTGTATTCCCTTCAGAACAATCTTCCCAGCCCTTATTTGTCTTTCCTATCATACAGTTCAGACAAAGAAGCAGCGTGCGTTATGGCTGTGGCACTGCTGAGGTGAAAGGGGTCTGCTCTACCCAAAGAGGGGGTTTGGATCAGGGGCCCAGACTAAGCTGTGGTGGAGACAGAAGACACTTCCAGGAAACTGAGGCTGTGTTGCTTTCCCTGAAATGAGAATAAGGGTGCAGTTCTGCTATACATGTAGCCAGCTAAAGTGTACTTTGGATTTTTTCGAGTCTCCCATATTTGTTCCAACAGTTGAGTTATATGCATATTTTGCTATGCACATAATACATAGCTTGGCAAGCAAAAGATAGGAAGGGTAAATGATGGTATGTTTACCTTAGCTCATGGGGATGTCTTAGCGGTTTAACCTTCAAATGTGGTGTGCCTAACTTTTCTCTAACCACAGGTCCAAGCCCCAGCTGGGCTGACTCAGCCTTTATCTTCCTCAAGATAAATTCAGTCCTGTTCACTTCACAGTGGGTGGGTGTTTCAGATGAAGCCTTAAAAACGAGAGTTTTGTCTGGTCTGGGTGGACCCTAATGATCCCTTAGCACTTTTCATGAGACAAACATTGATTGTGGGCCAGAATTCCTGTTCTTTGCTGCAACAGTGTGTTGGGAATGCAAAGAAAAGTCTCTACAATGGTGATGTGCTTGGAGAGCAAAGGCACTAACGCTGTGGTGTTGAAGCAAACATGATCATGCTGGAAGCCAAGCTTTCTGAACCCCATGGTCCTACTGAGCATACTGTGCATGCTGGGTAGGCCCTGGAAGAGCTGGGACTTAAGGTCTAGGCTGGCTAGAAGGTCTTGTACTGCCCACTAAAGTGGCATTAAGTAGCAAGTGCTTTCCCTATCTAGGAAGTTTAATCCTATTGTGGATTAGGAAACAAAAGCATTCAAACCTTTGCATGGGAAGCATAAGACAAGAAGCAGCAGGTCAGTTATTAAGGCACTTGAAAGGGATGCGAGAGGCTGATATGCCAGAGCACACGCTGAGCATATGGTAAAATATAAGGATGTCCATCACTCTGTGAGTGAATCTAGACAAAAATTCCACCCCCTTCCTAAGAAATCTTTCCAATGACACCTCTGTTGAGACCAGTATGTTTCTGTGAAATTCTTCTTTAGGCAAAGCACCATTTTTGACCAAAAAAACCCCAAAATACAAATTAGCTCTTCTCTTCTGACAGAATAGCCACAGAAATGCTATTGTTAACACAGCATGAGGTTCTTTCTATCAGCTGTGAAGGTAGCAGCCCTTACCCACACACCACAGGCTCACGCGAGCAAGTTAAGCAAAATAAAATCATTCTGCACAATTTTTTCAGAGCTCAAAGGGTTTCTGAAGCTAGTTAAAAAGAAAACAGGTTTTCAATTGCATTTTTCCCTCAGTACATCCTTCAAGGCTTGAATGCCTCTGTTCTTCCAGAACTAGAGGCACCACGATAGCACAGGAGAGACTAATGGCTTTGTATTTCTGGCCAAAGCAGAAGGAATGGAAAGATCATGAAAGATGACCAGTTTGCCTGAGATCTCTATCCATTTTGCAGGCACAGGTGGTTTGGTTTAGCATCTGAAATGCTGGATCCTGAAGCAAACCAAAAGCAACTTCCAACCCCTAGGGAGGAGCCCATAATTAGTACAAAGAATGGACAGTGCTGGCAGGTCATATGGGCCTTACAGAGCTTTATTTCCAGAAGAAGGCATTTGTTAGTGTAGTCAGCACACTTTTGATAAGGCAAGCACATTTCAAGCATTTAGGCTTAAATAAACACACTGATTAATGTTCTGTAGGTGGAACATAACTTTCCACTGTACTGAATCTTTTAAAGTGTTTTTAATTCTAGCAGGCAGATCTGAGCAAAACGTTATAAAATGAAATGCCTTGAGATGGATGGATGGAAATGCCTTGAATGTTGGAGATGGTTTGGGAGCATCATAATAAAAGCTGAAAATTAATAGTGTTGCACAGTCAATGCCAGGGAATTTTCTCCTTGGCTTCTTCACTGACTGTGTTGCCTATTATATGGGTGACTCGAATAAAGTTTCTTTCACAACTCCCTGGTATGGTGAGGGGATTGAAAAGTATTACTTGCATGTGAAGTGATTTGAGAGCGTGCACATAAGTGTTACAGAAGTGCTAACTAGTATTATCAGCTGTGAATAGATATCCTTATTATCAGCGGACACTCTTCAACAGTCCTACTCTAGTATGCATCTATAGCCAACAGAGATCTCATTTTATACAGCAGCAGCCAAAGAAATAGGTTGAGTTGCTTAATATTAAAATGCATTAGAGGTTAGTAAGCAACTACAAAACTTTTTTTTTAACTTGAAAGAGACATGGCTCAGTACACAGTTACTTTATAAAGTAAATCTATAAACATACAGTATTACTAGGTTCTGTTTAATTTAGAAAATATTCTTCAGATAAAAAGTGAGAATGAAACTAGTGAACTTTTTCTTAGTTTAACTTCAGGGTCCAACTGAGCCATTCACGTTCTCACCTGCACCGTGAGAGCTGGCAGAAACCTGGTATAACTTTATGATGACTGTATTTATCTCACCCATATCCAGAGTAGCAATTCTAAGATTGACATATTCCAGACGGAATTGCAAATAGAAGGATATGTATGCATACATAAAAAAGCACAGGACTTGAAAGCCTTGCCTTAAATCAAAGGGATAGGGTGAGGAGGAAGAGGAGGTGCTGGCAGCAGTGTGTATCTCAGCTCAGTGACAAGAATCCCCCTTTGTGTTGAGCAGACCAGTAATAGCCCACAGAATATCTTTAGTTCAGGCAACCTGTGCTCCTTAACTGAAAGACCTCTTCATGTGATGATGCTCTTAGAAACCCCATGTACAGACTAACACCAGTCCTCATTCTTTGGAGTCCTCAATGTTTCAGTAGAACCCTACAGCACCAGAAGAAAGAGCCTAAAATTTGTTAGTAGGACTGAAGAGAGAAGGAGATGAATAAAACCCTAGAACTGAAACCCCCTCAAGCTTCTGGATATTTGAAATTCAATGTCTAATGTTGTGGTTTGGACCCTTCTCTTGTCCTGTGCTCTGCAACAACATCATGCTGTGCAAGGATCGTAAAAAGGAACCTCCTGTTGGGTGGTGTCCCCATAACCTTAGGCAGCTGACTCTTGAAGCAGTCATTAAGCAGATTAAAAGTGAATTTAGGATGAGTTTTTGTGAGGTTGCAGTCACCCAAAAATGAGCTGAACAGTGAGCACAGCACTTCTTTGGTGGTGTCTCTCTTAAATGCATGTGACTTGAACTGTGAATGCTGCTTCTCCTGCAGCAACCTCTGCAGAATGTTTCAACTCTCATTTAAACTTTGAATTATGATAAATCCCATGGTATTTGACCTTCTACCTTCTCTCTCAGAAAAGCCAGGTTTTAAAACAAAGCAGGTACAAGAAAAAAAATGGCTGCTGAAAGGCTGAAAGTGAACAAAATCAAGTATAGTCAGGAGTCTTCAAAACATAAACTGATATAATAGGAGATTTTTTCCTGGAAGCACATCCCTAGCGAGCAATGGCAGCTTTCAAGACAACAGAAGGCTTCCTAAAACGGACACATTTCCCTTGGAGAAATCCTATAATTTTTAATATATCTTTTGCTTTCATTCTCCAAACCAAGAGGCTGGAACCTTGTTCTCGTTTACTCTGGCAGGATCTTCAGTTGATACAAAAAAGCCAACAGAGCTGTGCTTCTTTACAGCAGAGAGGGCTCTGGTCTAATAACAACAATAAAGTGAAAATCCAGCCTAAATGGATGTAATGTAATTGAAGTAGTGATCAAAAAGAGCAGATCTTCAGATTGCCTTAATCACCATGCCTCTACTACCTTAATGTTTTTAAGTCCTTTTCCAGTGTGCTTCAAATGCACAATATCCAACTATCTAAAGCTCTTTTGCACAGTCACCACTTCTCAGATGAGGTTTCTATCCTGTCTGTGGTCAGGTAAACTGAGGCATGAACTGGTGGAGTAGGAGACTTATAGTTGCTTTGATGATTGATGGCTGACTTGGGTAGAAAGCCAGACAAGCTGGCTGGATGACTAACTTTTGGTCTTTTTAATACTCGGTAATATTAATAAAAAGGAAAACAGCAACGAACTTGGCTTAAATGAAGAGTTATTGATTTGGTCCAAGAGTATATTTAAATATTTTATTGCACAGATGGGGCCCCTACAACTTTCTTTTCCTTTATCCCATAAAGGCCCTGTTTTACAAGGATACTTGCTGCCCCTTGGGAGGGCAGGATCCTGTTTCCTCTCCATTTATGTGTCTTTTTTGGGGGGAGGTTTGGGATCAGGTAAGGAGAATCGATTACTCAAGTGCAAGACAGAGGGCTTTCCTTTATGCAGGGGCCGAGACTGCTGCCTTTGCTCTTCTCCCACCTACTGCCTTCAGCACATGGCTGTCTAACATCTGTTTGTCTGGCTGCTCATCTTCCTCGCGCCTGCATGATGCCAGCTGTACCCCTGGGGAAACCCCTGTCACCTTCCAGAGAGCTTTTGTTTAAAAACAGACTCGATAAAAACTCTGCCCCCAGGACTCATCCCTCTTGGGCATTTTTACTTATCATGACGACACTTCTGTCCCACCTAAAGGAGGGTAGAAGAGTGCAGGGGAAATTTCCGCCTTATTTACTTAAGGTTTTCCTAAGAGTAATTTCTCAGTCTTTTGGAACCTGACAGGTCTATTAAAAAGCAGAGTGCAAAAGATAGGTCCCCCTTTCCCACACACACACACAAAAAAGATTTCTTTTTTTTGGTAGTCAAAAAGAGAAATTTTGTTATGGTTTCTGTGAAAGAAAAGCTCAGAGTCTGAAATGGATGGGCTCCACAGACAGAGCAAGATGCATGGGGAGTGATAAGCTCTAGTTGGCTTGCGTAAGACAGTGAATTTGGAAAGCCCTCCCTCTAGCTTCTAGATAAGAGGTTTCCTCTGGAAGGCAGTGACAAACATGAACCAGCCAAATTGTAGCTTTCTTCCTAGCAGCACATCACTTATAATGACAAGCAGCAGACGAAAACTCTTCCAGCAGGCATCACTGCTAAACACACTGCGTGTCTCATGACCTGCAGGGAATGCAAAGTCTGGACACCAGTCATGAGAGTAGAGGGAGAGGAACCATTAAAGGATATTAAAACCCCACAAACCAAACAAAATATCCTTAATATTTGCCTGATTTGTAAAAGTAGAATTTCAGAAGTTCTTAAAGCACCAACAAGTGGCTTGCTAACAGCACAATCCAGCAGGAATAGAAAGACAACCCATATTTAAGAAACTTCATCAAAAAAGCCATCTCAGCAACCACCAGCAAATTCTGCTTGACAAGGATATGAATTATTAGTCCACATTCTGCGTTCCAGAGGGCAAGGATAGCTTTTCCTTACTCTCTAATTCTTCCCTCCTTTACAAAAAATACAACAGGATGTGTATTGAAGAAGAGGAATAGCTTTCTTCTGTGTTTACCTCATTGCATGTTCCTTGCATGTTATAGGATCTTGATCTCATGATTACATACACTTCATGTTAACTTAGTCCATTCTGGGTATCCTTGCACATTATGGCCCTCTGTAGAGTCTGAGATATATCCTACTTGGAAAGTGATGGGTTAAATGACAGAAGTAGTGTAGGTATGCTTGAGCTTTCTGTGTACAGGAGATAGACTAGATCTTTTCCAACGATCTCTCACACGATTATTTTATGTACTATAGTATTTGTCAGAAAGGTCTTACTAAGCAACAGGACAATTTTGTTGTCTATCCCATTCAAAACAACTAATCATGGTGGAATAAAGGGTAGAGTGGCCTTCCACTCGTAGTGTTAGATGCCTAAGTGTGCAGTGCTGTGAGGCACGGGGGAGGAAGAAGTGGGTAAGCTTCATCACTTTGTTGCCAAAGTAGGTGATGAGAAACAAGTAAGCTCATTTTATCTATGTTTAAACTTGACTACATCACCATCACAAGGTCACTTTTTGATCAAGCACCTCCAACTGGAGACCAGGACAGATATACCAGAATATGAAAATAATTCATTTTAGCCTCCAAATTGTGCCCTCATTTTCACACTAGAATAATTTTTTTTTTTAATTTTTTTTTTTTATGGTTTGGATTTAGATGTCGGGTCCATATGCTCCCGGATGGAGTCCTTGGTAACAGGAACCATTCATGGTGTCTGCTCATATGCTGTGAGAAAAAGTGGGGCTTTTAGTTAGCGACAGAAGAACTATTTAGGGTCCAGTATGAATCAGCATGAAGCTTCACCCATTCCTGAGACAGACAGCATTTAGACACAGCCAGGCTAAATTCAGTGTTTCTGAGAGCACTGAAGGTGGAGAAAGGCAGTACTAGTGCCTTAGAGAGGCAGGATCTGTGCAGTACACTGGAATGGGGGACGTCACGAAACAAAACAAAACTGCTTCCCACTCAGACAAGAAAAATGACAGGATTTGGAAATTCCTGGACATTCCCAACAGACTTTACCCAGAAGTATATCAAAGTTTGGTTTGGAGTAACAGCTACGTGTCGTTGAAAAATTACTTTCTCCCCCCAAGTAGTTTATAGAGTACCCAGAAGTGACCTGTCATCATGATCTCTGCCTTGAAAGCAAAACAAAAGCAAACAATTTAAAGTTTTGCATGGATTTATGCTGAGTTCAGCCCTTAATTAAGCTGTCCAGGGGCTGCCGAATATCCAGTCTGCTCTCAGGGATGATGGCATAAATCCAGAGCAAGCCTACTGAAGTGGAAAGGGTAAGTCCAAACAGGAATGGGAGAGACTATTTCTTGAGCTAGGAGAAGAGTCCCAGTGTCAAAATTCACTGAAACTCAGAGCACCTTGCTCATGAAAGGTGACAGACATTTTGGACACAGCTGGCCTGAATCTAGCCCAGTTATTTTTTTGCTGTGCTATTTTGCTTTCAGAAAAGTTGCAAGCCTTCTATAAGAATCTGTTTCCTGGTCACATTTAACTAGTGCAACACAGAGCAATCCATCAGAGCAGATTCACCCCAACAAAGAGCAAAATTGTTGAGAGGAGCAGAGACAAACTCCAGTATAGGCTAAGAGCAATGGATGAATTCAACCCTCCAAGGACTCTGCATGCTTCAGATGGCAGCACAAAGCCAGGGAGAGGTACTGGCTAAGTGCAAGATGTTATTACTAGTTTGAGAGATCTACCTTTGGAGAGCTTGCATTCACTTGTGTGATGCTCTTTTCTTGTTCTAAAAAAAGATCTCATCCTATCTTAAGTTCAAAGTCTTTTTTGGGGGAGGGAAACCCACCAGCCCTACATTTTCAGGACCATGGTAGCATAGGCTGCATCCCAAACATTGAGTCTCTGTCTAACCTTATCACATCAGCAAAAGAGTTAATACTGGTTTCCCCAGTGCCCAGGCAGTGATTGACAATGCTCAGAATGTCTCGCTGGGGCACCTGCAGATAACCACCTGAGATAGATCAGCACAGGAAACCATTTCCACACAGCGTGAACATGCAGGTGGTGAGCAATGTAAGGAGCATTGATTATTATCCCTTTTCTAGCTAACTGTTCTGAGCCCCCCTGCATGACGTCTGCATAGTTGAGATGTCATCACTCAGCCAGATGTTGAAGTCACATCTATCTAAATCCAGTTAGATATATGGAAAGTATTGTCTTTTTTGAAGGGTATAAAGCAGGGGGCATTTCTATGAATAAGGGATTATTACTAAATTGTGCACTTTCTATTAATAGATCCCTATTAATGCTGCAGGTGTTAGTAGTAACTGCTCTTTGAAGCATTACTTAATCACCTCCTTTGCAAATCCCTGTAATCCAGCTCTCATAAAAATACATGGATTATTGATTGAGAGGACCTCTGGGATCCCTAAAACGAGGTTCAGCTCAGATGCCTGTGCAGTGCAGGAGACGCACTACAGATCGCTCGCTGGAATGTCTGCCAGGTGTTTGCAGTTTCATGCATAGTGTGTCTTGGAAATAATAAAAGAGGTGGGGGTGGAGGGGAGGTCATTCCCATCCAGGAAGATCAGGCTCAAGTAGAGGAAGGAGAAGAAGAATGAGGACCATTAGTATTAACTGAAGAGGTTGAAGGTGCAGAGGTTATAGGGTGGGCTACTTATTCCATTCTGGGAAACTTGTGATAGTGAAAAGAGAGAGCAAGCAGATCAAATATATATTAAGTTATCCTCAAAACTAACACATAGCGTGCAATCAGGTCTGTGGCATGCCCATAAAGCACACAAACAACCAGGACAAGACTTTAGAAATGTGCTCGGTACAAGGGTAGCTAGGAAGGTAAATTAACATTTAAGAAACGTATGAAGAGCCCTAAATAACAGATGATGCCCCCAGCTCAGTGTGAATATTTTAGGATTACATCTGCAAAGCTTAATGCTAGTGAGAATTGATCAGGTGAAGCTAAAGCACACCTATTGTCCCTGCTTACCATACCTTCATCGCTGAGCTCTGTGTGGCTCAGATTTGCAGAAGGACTTCAGGGCCACTTAAGTGAGGCTTGGGCAAAATGTCATTGCTTAAAGGTGTGCTAGAGCTATGCTGTGTAGGCTAGAGATCCCAGATAACTCAGATGCCAAGCAGAAAGCAACATTACCTGCAGAATAAAAACAAAGTCAGTAAGAAATATTCCCTGCAGAGCCCCGTGCCCATGAAACTACCCTGCTTCCTGAGCTGTTCACATAGCACTAGCTGGGGGACCCCTCCACTGTAAGTACTGAGGAGGTTAAGAAACCTTGCAGAGAGGTCTGGAATCTGCAATCCACCCCATTTCACAGGCACCTTTGGCAACCCATAGTCCCAGGCAAATATATTTATCAGTTCTGTTTGGCTTCTGTATAAGCCCAAATGCATAATCCCCATCTTGCAGGGCTCAGCAGTGTAGTGCCTTGCATCACCTTTCTGTTGGTTGGCCCCTCTGAACTGGGGGTTTGCAAATTCCCCAGCTGGAGCATGGGGCTGGAGGGACCATGGCTCTGCTGCCCGGTAATCAGGAGTGGGAGAGGGAGAGGATCCCCACCTATCTCTCCTTTCTGAAAAATGTAGCCACTGCTCTGTGAAAAATACATAAAGACGACCTTAATCAATCAAATCACACTCTTCAAAAAGTACTGGAAAGTGCAGAAAAATTCTCAAGAAAAAGAAAGGATATTACAGGAAATCAATCCCTCACAGAACTACTTGATAAAGCACCATCTTCCAGGGTGCCACCATCTGTTCTGTGTTATGAGAAATAACTTTGATGTTATTATATTACAGGATTATTATTATCAAGTAGTGTGTTAAATCTCAACCAAATGTAACAAGCGCGAGAGAGACACGTAATATCACCGCCAATGGCTGGAACAACAAACACAGCTCAGGAAAGCACTTCTTGTGAGGGTGCAAGTCTTGTTGAGGTGCTTAAAGGTAAGCACATGCCCAGCAGCTCTGCTGAATGGGCTCATTTCCTTAAGCTATGGCTCCAAAGTCAAATTGCCCCACCTCAATCCTCCAACCTTTCACAGAAAAGGGGTGTTAGGGCTTGAACTCTTGTGCATTGGTGAACTGCAGCTGGTTCACCAGACCAGTACCCTACTGACCACATAAGGCACTTCATGGCTTCTCTCTTTCGAGAGGACCAGTTTGAATAAACAAGTACTTTCCACAAGACAATGTGTGTTGCTGTTCTGCTCTGCATGTGTATCAGGTATCTGCACCGGAAGGTGAATGGAAAAGACAAAAGCACTTCCACTCCGTGCCGTAGTTTAATTTTTTGGAGAGTTCAACTCTTCTTTTTTTTGTGTGTATGTGTATGTGCTATAATATAAAAGATGAGCAGAGAAATTTGACAGGGTGCGTTACTGTCATCCTCATGTTTCTGCTTTTCCTTCTCACTCCTGATGTGGGATTTTTTTCCTGCTCCCTTTCCACTTCTGCCTTGAACCTTGGAAGATGAACAGCTAGGCTTTCTCTGCTAACTTTCTCAAGTCATCTTGGAGCACTTGGAGGTTTTTCCCTTCACATTCTAATTAAGGGTATATCAGTGTCCCGTTGGGACCGAAGCCGTTAACAAACACCATCCGGCAGGTCACTTATAAACTATTTGCCCTGAGATTGAGGGCAAACTCTGGTGAATTCCCAAGGAAAGAATCAAATGAACCTGTTAATGAGCGGAGCATTAGGAGGAAGAAAAAAATAAGACAGGATCTGAAGTCTTAAGGAAATGTAGGAAATAAAGGTTTGTTTATCTAATGGTTTTACTGGTGTCAATGCACAGGACTCACCTGTCATTTTAAAGCAGTTGCAAACAAAAGATTCAGTTACAGATAAGCTTTGGGAATTTGCTTTTACATAAGACACTTGTAAATGTACCTCAGAGATGGAGAAGAAGAGGGACACGTAGCACATTCATTTCAAATAAACCCTGGCAGCAAGGTTTTCTTATACTATCATCATTATCTGGATCATCTTAGTCTGGTTAAACCAGGCTAAACCGCAAATAAGATTCTCTGTCCCTGGAAAATTTACTTTAAGGTGGTTACTGCAATTTTCCAAAACCACCACCATAACCTGAAGAGAAGCTCTTGGGACATTGCCAGTTTATAAAAAATCTCGTAAGAGCCTGATTTGGTGAAATTTTAATAGATTATCCAGTGAAGTTCTCAATTGTATTTACCTGTCAGTAAAATAAGTCAGTGATCAGAAAACATGCCCCCCCCCCCAAAAAAAACCCAAACCCAAACCCAAAAAACAAAAAACCCAAACCCCAATCAACCCAAAATCCAATTACTGTCTAAGAGCAATAAGGCTTTTTTTAATGCCATTGTTTCTGATTGGGCTTGGCCTTCACTCTGAGTAGGCCTAGGATAGAGTTATTTTATTGGACTTAAAATTCCCTGTATTTTCATTATTTGCATTAAAGTATGACATATGGCACAACTAAAAGCTGTACTGCAATAACACAAAATGGGTCCAAAAATATAAAATATTTGACTTGAATACAGCTGCATGATTAATGTTCTTTCAGATGAAAATGAAAAAAACAGCTGTTTAAAAAAACCCCAGATAATTTCTAAAAAAAATAAGAAGTTTTAGTTAAAATACAGAAGACATAATTAAAAAAAAATCTTTTCAGAGCCTGTACTGCAGGTAAAGGAAAGCATTCTACATTGTCCTAATGTCTCTTTCCCTTTATCTGCAGAATATATTTCACAGGACCTGCACTGGCTCTCTGTGTCTCTGCTTTTGCTAGAAGTAGGCCAAAAGCACCACATACAGTTATTTTCAACTCTTAAACAGCAATGCAGATGGGAAGACAGATTGGAGGTTGGGAGCTTTGCAGTGAGGCAGAAAGAAAGGATTTAAATGAGATATCCTCTTTCACCTAAGTTCTTCTGACACAGAACAAGGGAAAAATTCTTTGATACCTCATGTTTGTCACACAACACTGGTGCTAGAAAACACATCTTGACTTTTCTAAAGCTATAGCATGACACATGAAAAACCTTGTTTATTTTTTTTTCCCCAAACCAGAAGGTCACCAGAGAAAAGGTAACAAAGAAAGGCACAGGGATCCCTAGAATGGCTCTCTATGACTTGAAGCAAATCGGTATCTAAACTATACAACTGGTTATTTCTGATAATGCTGGATTGATAGCCTCAGAGCCAGAGCACCCTGAAAGCTTTCAGTTTGGGTCTTACCCCCTCCTCCAGGTGAATGTCATTGAGGTTCTCAGTTATGTTGAAATTTATTGGCCATACCCTGTTCCTCAAAACAGCTCCATGCATCGCTTGCAGTGTCCATAAGTGGAGGGCTGACAGACACTGATGGTATCTCATCACCTTCCAACCATCCTGGGGGAGCAACGGTGATAAAGAGGGAAATCTAAAACAGAGGAGGGTCCCATAATTACTGTTCCCTGCTAGGCAGTGAGGAACGGGTGCACTCCATATGGATCAAGCAGATGGTTATAAACTTGTCATGCCTGTATCTGCCCTGTGCTACGCACAGTCAAGAAGGGTCTCTGTATCCCAGCCAGAAGAAGTGACGGAGAAAGATGACTGACATCTGCTTCTGGGTTTTTGTGCTGTCCCATGAGGAGTGAATTAAATGAAAGTTAGGCAGTATCCCTACATGATAACTCCCACTCCCAATATATGATTCCATGTGAGACTGTTGTTGTGCAGTCCCTTCCACATCCCTCAACCATGGTACAACCTCCATGAACCTCAGGCAGCTTCACTGTCAGGTCCAATTCACAGAAAACATCTTTCCAAGCTGATAATTGGCCCATTTCTTTCCCTTCCCATTGACATCAGTAGGGTATTTTCCACTTGCTTCTCTGAAGCCAAGGCTTTTTTGAAGCAGAGAAGAGCTACTTTGGTGTGGGACACTAACAGGAATGTTAAATATGTTGATGGATGAGGACAGCTAGCCAGCAACCAAGAAAAATGAGTAAGAAACACAGCAGTAGGTTCCTAATAACCACTGGCTCCCCCTTTTCAAGACCTTTCCTAAAATACACAGTGCAGCACTGAAATCCACACAGTGACTTTGGAAGAGATGGTCATCCTCACTGGAGTCTGCTATTCTGTAGATAGGGGATCTAAATTCTCTAGTTATTTTTGGCCCCTTACCTCCCCAGCTAACAGATGCCTTCAGTTATTGAGCCAGAATACCATGTTCAGCTCAAACATAAGTCAGCCATCCTGAAAGAGAAGTCAGTAGAAGTTTCTAGCCATTAATCCCAACTGAATTACTTCATATCTTCTTACAACACTTGTAGGACTATGCAAGTTACAACACCAAAATATGAAAATTAGCCAGCTGGTCCCAGCCAAAGCTACTCTGGCTCCTCTGTCTCACAGTGGCCAGACCTCTGAGGAAAACTAGTTTCTACCACAGGCATGGTATCTACCATGGATAAGTTACCCCCACAATTCTATATGCTACAGCGGAGGTTCAAGCAGATTTTCACTTCCTTCTTTTGACCTGTTCCTATTTCTATATTTTACAAACAATTCAAGACATCAAGGGAGTTTTCAAAGCAACTTTCTCTATTTCACAATGTCTTGGTAAATCAAACATATGTAGACAGAAAATCTAATAAAAAAAAAACTATGAGTACTTTTAATCACAGGACTATATTGAAATGTAGATAGTAAAACTGCCATAACTAACTGCAGATGCTAAAGAAACTATAAAGCCACAGTCAGCACGGTCTGCCACATTAGTGTATTAGAGCAGAGACTGACTATAGTTTTACTGTTTGACTTAATAAACTGGCATTTTTTATTATTATATAATGCACCAAGCTCCTGTAGTTTTAGTATAGTAAATATAATTCAACCATGGTTTAAAGAGAGATGCCACTTTCCTTTGTTTTTTTAATATACGCAGTGAAGTTGGAAGAAGTATTTTAGCAACACTTTTTCTGTGCCCTTCCATTAACTTTCACATCACATACTTGTGTTTGAATATGTGATTTCTGTCTTTGACCATTTTTCCTGTTGCTTGTACTTTTCTTGGAATAAGAAATTTTTGCAGCACAAGGGTTTGGTATTTGAGACAGAGACAAGTGACAACATTTTAATTCCAATTTCAGACAGATATGAAGGTATCTGTGTTTTAAATACAGTCTATTTTGCACAATTTTAATTATGAAGTTTCTGCTTGAGAGCTTGGTGTGTAGTGGTCATTCACTCCATGTGGAAATCTCTATACTAAAGGATGGAAAGATGGGCTATAAGGAAAGGGCTGCCTATTTTTCTTTATGATGTTATATTTGTACACTCAGCTCAGCTCTTCATCTTTGCACTCACTTTCTTTCCCTTTATATACCGAGCCAGACAGCAGCAGAGTGATGTTCTCTGGGAACTGTATATTGGTGCCAGACTGACAGCCATAGAAACCACACAAGCAGAAAAATATGTAGATCTTACTATCCTTCTCCCAGAGCCAGAGATGACACAGCTCCAACATGGATGAGGCAAAAACAAGTTTAAAAAAACCCCCTAAATTCACATTAACCATCAAACTAATGCAAACTGACAGTGATTTTCTCCATGTGTCATTGTTAATTTTATTTTTACTGTTTTACATGTGAATATACATCTCAGTAGTCAGTCCCTGCAGCAAAGAAATATTAGGGCAAAACCCAGGCCTATGATACTTGTTCAGGCTGGCATACATACTAGTACAAGCATTTAAAGGATTCACTTTTATTGTGTGCGTACACACACACACACACACACACGTACTAAAGCTGTAGGCTTTAGTATCATGCAAATATATTGGTTCTCCCTATTCTCCAACAGCAATTCACAGTGGCTGTCCATGGCCAAGGAGCACTGTGGGCATGGCATGCTCTCCGTGGTATGGGAGATTGTCTGCCTGGGTTTCTTGCTTGCACAAACTGCAGCTTAGCAAGGAAATCCTGGCACAGGCAGTCAGGAAACCAAGCATGCCCTTAATTCAGACCTCGTGCACAGCTCCAATGGCATTTGGAGACAAACTGAGAGTTGACTTGCCTGTTTTCCTCATCAATTCTCCCTAAAGCTGTCACTGCCAAATCTTCCCACTGGTCAAAAATCTAAAGGCCTGAAATTCCTCTTCTTGTTTTTTATTTATGTTTTAATAATTAACAAAGACAGCTAGATGCTTATTTTAAAAACATTCTACTTGGTAAGTGTCATTTATTGGCTGCAAGGATGGCAAGAGAAGAGTTAACTTTGGTTTGAATGAAGACAGTTGACCTGAGGAGTCATTGCCATTGCGGAAAAACGTTGATCCAAACCTGATTTCTGCCACTGAAACCAGGTGTAATCGCTGACCAAATGGAAGCAAAGAATCAAAACATCTCTGCATTCTGGATACAGTAAAATTCAAATCCAAAAGGCAAGCTCCTGAAATAAAGCAAGCTAAAACACTGCAACAACCACTCCCCTCATTCCCTTCAGCTGAGATGCTTAGAGTAAACCAATCTTCGGACCAAAATCTACAAATTTAACTTTGCATCTTATGTCAACTGTGAGACCTGGACTTCAAATCTTCTTTACCCTAAGCAAAGGAATCCTGTGGCTTTTGATATTGCATGACCAAGTCAGGCTGACTACTGAGAAGCACAACACCAACAGTAGCAGAACCAAAATAGGCATAGTAGAGCCTCAAAACATTTAGCCATATTAGGTCCATCTTCATCCTTTCTGCTTCCTTCCTCAGCCATCCTCCCCTTACAGCCCAGGAAAAACAGGCAGCTATTTTAGGTGCCCCATCGTTATCACTAAGATGCAATCTCTGCTAAACAATTTCCAATGCATCGCCAGGCAAACCCCAGGCTGACCTTTGACTTCATCATCTGAAATATGACCATAAAAATAATGAGCCTGTAAACTGCTTTTGGCAATTATGCCGCTGCTGGAATGAAAGGACGTTGTCATTAGCATGCAGCTTATGAACCCCAGCTTGCTGGTCCTGGCAGGCAGCCAGCCTGGGAAACCAAGCTGGCCTTAAAGCTGACACAGGTTCAATGGGATAATTAGGCAGCTTTTTTGTTTGAGTTTGTTGATATAAATGTGGTAGAGATTAGCCTTTTCCCCCTCAGCTCTGGGTAATGGTCATGGCTAACAGGTGTCAGGCTAATGGTGGTGCGGGAAATTAATACTTGGTTTCCTGGTACCTTCCTTTGTTGTTTTTCCCCGCAGAGGAATTCTTCCAAATCTTCCAGCACTTTACAAGTGCCTTCCCTCCCTCCCCCTTTCCCCCTTCTTATTTAGCTTTGCCCAAAACATTTTATCAAGAGGAGCATGCTGTCGAGTGGCATACAAAAGCACTAGGAAGTGCCAGCTGGAAAATAAATTACCGTCAATCAAGTCGGTCAATCAGCCTTCATTTATTAGGCTCAGGAATAAAACTTAAATTTCAAAATAGCAATGGGCCAGATCTTTTTTTGAAGTTAGGGGGAAATCTCAGGGGAAGTGAGCCAAAGTAGAATAAAGGACACCCAGAACGTTGAGCAGCTCTGAACAAACAGGACCACTTATAAAAGTGTTTAGGTCACTTAAACATCTGGTTATCTTAAGCAACTTGGGACAGGGCTCTTGGCACTCAGGAGGAATTAAAAATGCCAGATCAGCTAACAGCTCTCTATAAGTCCTCAAAGCAGGGTCTATTTGTGCTTAATGTCAAAGTAAGTGAGACGGCAAGAGAAATCATAAGCATGCCTTTGCGCATGCTGTAGTTAGCTGACAGCCCATGCAGAAAGCAAGATTTCATACTAATTTTACTCATACATGCTGTCTTTTATCTCCAGAATTACCGAAACACTGTAAAGGGAAGGCTAGGCACTATACCAAAATTACTTCACCCATCCCTGAAATGCGGTTATGTCTGGGAAGAAAGCTGGTTAATAGTGCATCAAACACATGGGGCAACTTAGCTGGGAGGGGAAAAACCCCTAGAGAAGGATATTTTTCTGCTGGCATGCCATTGTTTATGCAGGACATGGTGGTAGATAGCCTTTCAAATAAAAGTAAATGCATCAGGGAGATTGAAGCCCCCATTCTGCCAAGGCATAGGGCAGAGGAGCAGAGACTAACAAGCACATGCTGTCTGCTGAGCCCTGCCGCCCCTCAGCTGCCTCCAGCCAGCACAGTTCAGCCCTGACTGCCACTGCAAAGGAGAAGGGGCAGCCCTCACCTCGCTGCGGAGCCTCCAAAGGCTGCAGCACCATCTGCTGAATCTCATGGTGGTCTCAGTCATTACGTAGACTTTCCCCTCACCTTTTTCCCTATGCTTTTTCTTTTTCCCCACCAGCATTCCTTTTCTCAGAGACTTACAGCCCTTGTTATCCTCAGTCCCTTCAATGAGCAGAGGCAGTTGCCTTCCCACCTCTGCTGCTCACTCTGATTTACTTCAGCAGCAGAGGTGCGCTTGGGATCTGGGAAGGATGAGGATTGCTGCAGTCCAGCTTCAGTTCTGCCTGCTTGCAGCAGACAGGTGCCCATCCTTTACAAAGCCTCTTGGTTGGAAAAAGAGGGTTCGAAGAGTCACTAGAATGGTGCTGTATGTCCCCTTTCAGTAAAGGCATTTCTTGCAAACACAGTGGACCTCACTTGGGCTGCTAATGAAGCAATGGAGACATGGGACTCAACGCAGGCCATGTATTTCCTAGTTTTGGAGACCCATTTGTAGTATATCATGAACTATGCCCAGCCCAGACCACCGGCCACCATGGCGATATCCATCTGCAATGTGGGCACGGAAATTTAAACCTACAGTTACCATGAGAATCTGAAAGAAGTTTATATATGGGGCACTGGAAAGAAGAAGCTAAGAGGTAACTTTCTGACTTGCCCCCGAGCACCTCTGTGAAGAAAAGAGAGCTAATATGAGAGTCCCTCCTTTGGTAGTTGAAAGTGGAAGATCCAGTGGTTGGAATTTGGGAGTCAACAAATGCTTCAACAGCAGAAAAACTGTAAGCTTGTAACAGTGCAAATAAGTCACTTGGAAGGGATTGCTGAGCTATGGTAAATTCTCCATTTGCTGGAGTCTCTAACTGAAGAGCAAATGTATTTCCAAAGAGATATGCCGTAGTCTGAAAACAATTAGTTGGGCTAAAGGCCAGAATCACTGGCTTTAATCTATGGCTTTTGTAACAAAATAGGTCAAACTAGATAATTACAAGGGTTTATTGCAGTCTGAAATTCTATTAATCTACCTATTCTAGAAAACAGCAATGAAAACATATTGTGTTTACAAAACCTTGCTGCTTGCAAGAGGTATATCTGAGTTTGCATACCATAGCAATATTGGAGTTATCACAGCTTTGGGTGGGTGTTGTTCATACACCTGAATATGAGAGATTAAAAGAAAAAAAAAGCAGCAATAATTAACCTCCGTTTGGCAGTTTGCCAAAGACAGCAAAATAGAGGCAGCACTCATTTCATAGAGATTGTGTGACACACCCTTTCCTTAGCTTTCTTACTATGCATGGCCTAGTAATTATTAATTTGCCATAAAAGTCAAAGGGAGAAGGGTGCTACTCTGTCCTAGCAAAGACTGGCACCAAGAGAAGATTAGACAGCCTGCCTGCTACAAGGGTAAAACCACCAAAAATCCCCAAACACATCAAGACAAGTAACGTTCATTCCACCAGTCACTTTGATTAAACTAAAACCCCTGCTTGTGGGGCGGTTCAATGTTTTCAAAGCACAAACCTAATTTATTGGCTAAGAGGAATGAGATGCCAAGACTGCTGTGTGATACACATCTCCTTCAGATAACTGCCTGTGGTCAAAGCAGTGCTCCTGAGTGGCTATTTTAACACCTAGGTTGGTCCAAACTGCTCCTGGTTTTGTGTTGGGAAGGAGTGAGTAGAGCTGCCACAGCTTTGCTTTGGTGTAGAGACACCAGAGACATTCTGCTTCACAGCCAGCAGCGTTTGCATGGAGATGAGGCAGTGAAGTGGCTGCCCAGTCACATTTGGAGTTAGAGATGTGCTGTCAAATACTTCTTCTAAAAAATCTGTCTCAACTAGCCAGTATTTATTTGTATGGCAGTAGCATCCAGAGGGTGACCTGAGGGTGAGCCAGCACCAAGGCAGGACCTGCAGCATCCCAGCCCCTCTGGTCTACAGGCTTTCCAGTCTGAGACAGCAAGAGAAGTGACAAGAAATGAGCAGGGAAAACACCTTTGCTCAAGGACACCCACAAAGTCAAGAGGCAGTGGGGGAATTAGTTGAAACAGAAGACAGATGACTGAGCTTATAGTGTATGAGGATATTTACCTCTGATTCCTAGAGGATAACGATAGAAGAGCATTGGCAGGATAGTACCTCCAGAGTCAAGGCAGATGAGTGGATGAATTAAGTTGGAAGCCTGGCAATAGCACACAGACACTGTTTAATATTGGGCTGTAGTTCTGATGATCCTGACAACCCTCCAGCACTGCAGGTGCAGGCTGAGAGTTTGCACCATGACATTAACTCACACATAACCATGACATTAACTCACACACAACCATGACTCACAAAGTCTTTCCATAAGAAAAAAACATCTCACCACAATTCACAGTGTATTCACGTGTTGCACATGAATCCTTTGCATAAGTCCGTGTCCTGATCTGAAGAAGCCTGACCTTGAATTACTACCTTCTATAAGGCTCTTGGGTACTTTAGTACTTCGCGTATAATTTTGAGTCAGAGCCAACAGAGAGGTACTTGCAATGCAGTCAGTTGCAGACACAGTCACATAATAGAATAATAGAATTGTTTTGGTTGGAAAAGACCTTGAAGATCATAGAGTCCAACCATTAACCTAACTCTACCGAGTCTAGTGCTAAACCATGTCCCTAAGCACCACCTCTACATATCTTTTAAACACCTCCAGGGATGGTGATTCAACCACCTTCCTGAGCAGCCTGTGCCAGTGCCTGACAACACTTTTGGTGAAAAATTTTCTTCTAATATCCAATCTAAACCTTCCCTGGCACAACTTGAGGCCAGTTCCTCTTGTCCTATCACTTGATACCCTAGAGATAAGAGACCAACACCCATCTCACTACAACCTCCTCTCAGGTAGTTGTAGAGAGCAGTAAGGTCTCACCTCAGCCTCATTTTCTCCAGGCTAAACAACTCAAGTTCTCTCAGACACACCTCACAGGACTTGTGCTCTAGACCCTTCACAATCCTCGTTGCCCTTTTCTGGACACGCTCCAAGACCTCAATGTCCTTCTTGTAGTGAGGGGCCCACAGCTGAACACAGGATTCGAGGTGCGGCCTCACCAGTGCTGAATACAGTGGGATGATCACTTCCCTAGTCCTGCTGGCCACACTATTCCTGATACAAGCCAGGATGTTGTTGACCTTCTTGGTCACCTGTGCACACTGCTGGCTCATATTTAGCCAGCTGTTGACCAACAGCCACAGGTGCTTTTCCACCGAGCAGCTTTCCACCCACTCTTTCCCAAGCGTGTAGCATAGCATGAGGTTAATGGAAACCCAGTGCAGGACCCGGCACTTTGCCTTCTTGAATCTCATACACTTGACCTCAGCACACTGATCTAATCTGTCCGGATCCCACTGCAGAGCCTTCCTACTCTCAGGCAGATCAACAGTCCTGCCCAATTTGGTGATGTCTGCAAACTTACTGAGGGTGCACTCAATCCCCTCATCCAGATCATTGATAAAGATATTAAAGAGAACTGGCCCCAGTAACGAGCCGTGGGGAACACCACTTGTGACCGGCCACCAGCTGCATTTAACTCCATTCATCACTATAGTCAATCTATAGTCTCCATAAAATACAGAGAGGAGACATGAGAGAATAGCCAGAAACACAAAATAAAGATCTATACTCTCATTTCTACTGATTGAAGATGGAAACAAATGCTAGGTCTGCATCAAAAAGTGGATTCCAAGGCAGAAAAATAAAATCATTCAGACCCAAAATTCAAAACACCACTCAAATGTAGAATCTGAAGATGGAAGAGGTCAAAGAGGATCGAGGTCTTGCCCTGGAAAAGTTTGTTGTCGCAAATTTGGTGAGGGGAGGGTGGGCACGGGGGAAGGGGGAGTGAATGTTTACTGTTTCTCCTAAAAGAGTGTCTTTAAGAGATCTTTTAGAAGCTGGGTATGGGGAAGTGTGAGATAGGATTTCACAGCTTTTGGCAGCTGTCTTTTGCCTTCTTTCTCCATGTACACCAACAGCAGATTTCTCTCTGAAAGTATTGCCTAATTTCAAAGGGAACAAGGATGCCTCAGGAGGAAAACATTTCTGCTGAACACCCATTTGCACCAGTTCTGCACCAGTGTACAATGAAGCCCAGCTGGCTTTATTGACATCAAACCTCATCTGTGCTGATCTTAACAAAAAAAAAGCAACCTTGCAAAACCCTTTGTATCTTCCCTGACCTGATCTAATGACTGGGGATTTTTGGTTCTCAGTATGCAAGATGCATTCGCTTGAGTAAGGATCCAAGGCATCTTCCTAGTGGGTCCTTATATCCCATAAAAACTGCTTCTCTCTGAGCTGCCACACAAACTGCACCAGAAAAAGGTGTTTTTCCTTGTTTCACAGAAATCTCCTTATAGCAGTCATGAATGAGTAGTCCACCCTCAAGGAAGGGTTAAAAATATTTCCAGATGAGCTCCCATGTGGGCAGCAGTGGAGAAAAGTCTGTTACAGGATTCTGAATACAGGATGTGCAGTATCAGTAAATTAACAAAGAATTCAGTGTTATTGCAAGGGGGCTTTCAATCTGCACATCAATTAGGAAAACACAAATAGTCAAGAAAACAAGCAATAATTGCTTCTGAGATTGAGCTGGGGCTAATGATGACTAATGCACTTGTTATGGAACATTCTTCAATTAATTCCCTTGGAGAGGCAGTAAATCTTGTTATCTAATCTTACACACACGTCCCTAACCTGCACTTACTTTCAAAAAGTATGCGAGGCACTTTCTATGCACACAGGAAGCTAAAACCTGTACAGTTTTCTGTGAGAAATACAATTAAGGTATTTCTGGTGGAGGATGGCAGAAATTTGGAAAGGTGAGAGGTAAAATCAAATGGAATTCTATTGCACAGATGTGCCTAGGAGTCTGAAACGGGGTGAATTTGGAATAGGACCCCATCTCACTGTCATATCAAGACAGGCAGAGTTGTTTTTCTCCTTGAAGGAAACCTGAGAGAGCAGATTTTCAGCTACACCAAGATAAAGACTAAAAATATTTTCCATAGATAGTTCTAACAATGGTTTACAGCACAATCACAAAAAATGAAACTCTTATCATAACTCTTTGAGAGGAAAGTATTGTTCATATGGAATATCCTCTGAAGAGATCTTGGAAATCATTACAGTTCATTAGATAATATATTACTTGATAATAATTTCCTCCTTCCTCATGCTCCCATCAGTTGCAGTGATTCATGATGGATTCATACAACATGATGAAGCCATCCAATGATCTCTGAATAACAATTAAAAACACTGGTGCTGTTTATTGTTCTGGCTCACATGTAAGAAGGAATTAATAAGATAAACAATAAATATCCCAATATTTCATAAGTACTGTTCACTGCAGCAACAGGTATATACAGGTGAAAAATATGGAAACCACAGGGCAGAAAGGCTGTAAATAATAAAACATAGTGGGTAGAATGTTTGCATTATGGAGAAATTACCATTTATTCCAGCTGCATATTGTAAAGTTTGAAAGTAATATATAGAGCTTTAGGCATTTAATCTGTATTTAAGATTTTAGTCAGACAAGATCAGAAAACTGACTGGATGTTGTTACTGATATATGACAGGTTTGAGCATGTCTGGGCAAATCAAATGCCAAATTCACCTAACTGGTGAAAAATTATTGCCATTGCTTACATTATAGATAACGCACAGTTGTTTAGAATTGGATGGATACTAAAGCCATACCTGAGTACCCAGAGGCCTGAATAGTTACTAGCTCTGATTTTGTTTATTTCTGGCATTATTTTTCCCATGAGGAGGATCTTGGCTTGCTGGAAAACAGCTACCATGTACAGTTGCTCTTGTGGAGCACCAACCGCTCCCAATGTTTGGAAGGGGCAGTGTTTCAGGCTTGTCTCTGACACTGTTCTTGCTTGCTTTTGCTTTACTGCTAACAAAGGGTTCCACCATTCACTCAAGCATAAGCAGAATATGTGTGTATGTGAGAGAAGGGAATCTAAGCAGTCCCAGACTACCAAGAATAAGAAGGTTTATAAAATAATGCATGTAGACAGGAAAAACATAAAATTCAAATGCCCCGCCCCCCCCCCCCCCAAAAAAAAAAATAATCCTGGAAACAAATTCAATTTCCACTTTTTCATAGTACAGCATGAAATATAGAGCAACCCCTTCCTCACTTTTCTTTAATAAGATCAGTTAAAACCTGTGCTTCAAGACTCTGAGTATTTAATGCAGAAATGAGATACTCATTAAACGTTTGTTCTTCAAACACTCTCACTCTGTAAAGGGAATTCAATCTGGTTCTCTTTAGATCCCTGTGTTAAAGAGCCTTATGGTGGGTTTCTCATAAGCAACCTTTAACTATTCCGGCTTGCTGAAAGTATAATATGGAAAAAAGTGCATTTATTTGAAAAACAAATCTTGAAAGTTTAGTCATTAGCCTCAACGCCTATAAAATCTTCTGGTTCAGTCTGGAGTCTCTCAGGGGTAAATGTACAGGTGCTAAGTGCTGAGCAGCTGCAGCAAGTGATGAATTTAGGGAATGGTATGAAGTTTAAAAACAGAGATGACCAAATGAGATACATTTTACAATCAAAGCCCAAGCTTATGTTAAAAATTAGAATGCCTTTATAGATGCTTTTGTTTTTCCCCTGAGCCTTCCAAAATCAGTATGGCAGCTAATGCAGAGCTAACAGTGAAAGTATTGAGTGCTTCTTGCAAGTTCTGGATCAGTGAAAATCTGGAGTATAAAAAGTTTGTGTATTATTATTATTATTATTATTATTATTATTAATGTGTCTGGTAGAGTGAAAAGCACAAGATCAATGCTCAAACCCTATCCATTTACATAAAAGCCTCCTCATTCTACTCAGACAACCCTAAGCTACACAGAGAGTATAAACAAAATTTTCATGTGTTTCTAAGTGCTTTTGCCTTGCCAGAGTGGTATAAAGGAGTTTTAATATTACTCACATTCTTATCCTGTGAATAAGAAATCATTAGATTCAATTAAGTCTGTCTATGCTGGTGCAGTGTTAGTCACAAGGTGATATAGAAATAATTCTGCTTCTTGGCCCAAATATTTGTGGCTGTAAACATTACATTATCACAATTTGGAGTCCAACTAGCAAGTCAGTCCATCCGTCCATCCATCCATCCATCCATCCATCCATCCGACCTCCATGTGGAGCTCAGTGGACACCTGCATGGGCACTCAGAGCCCCTCTCCCCATCTGCACAGGTCTGCATGAGAGGGGTTCCTTCTGCTTAGTTTATGCCACTGGAAATGAGGAAAGGCTCCTCGGTAGCCCCCAGAGTAAACTGAAGCCATGCTGCAGGACATCATGGCACGCGTGCGAGGGCAGGGAGCCCTGCTGTGGCACCAGGTGGGGAAGCAGAGAATCCTGAACTTGGACAGGCTGTGAGAGTGGAAAACAGTTCAAGAGCAAGCCACGAGGTTTTGTTATAAAATCAAGCTGAAAAAGAGGTGTTCCAAGATGTCTCTCAAGTAAGCAGGAGCAACTTGTGTTTGTCTGCTTGTTTTGTCAAATAGCTTGCCCAACATTGTCCCACAGTAGGACAAATGGGAAACCTTATACCTTTTTCCCTATTTAAACACCTGCCTCTGTTACCTATAAGTCAGGCTTCACCCTGAAATTTCTTCCAAGCTGTGTGTGGCCCCTGGCAATACCACAACTTGGTGCAGTTGACAGAAGAGTTCCTACAGCCTTCCAGAGAAGCAGGAACCAGGCCAGTCTTGAAGTAAAGAAGTATTACAAAAAACATCAGTCTTCCTTTAAAAATGATCAATCTAACTGTACATATTGGACAAACCACTACCAATATGCTTTGCTTTTATTTTTCTTACAAGAAAAATTAAACAGCTCAATTAATAAATTAGTTATTTTCTCCTCCATCATTAAGTCATTTCTAGAAAAAAAAATACTCCAAGTCCAACTGTATATTTATCACGTTTAGTGCAAAATAAATCCCATACCAGTTCTTCTATCCTAGGCTTCCCAAACTCTTGTACATGCTTTATAAACACTATTAATCATGCGGAACCTGTCAGCAGTGTTAGCAGAGCACATAATGTATTTGGAACATTTGCAGCATAACAGCTTTGAATGTAAAGGTCACCGTCTCCACATTAACTCCATCAAAATAATTGGGTAATTTTCCTTTAAAAACACACAAAACACTCTCTCGGAGATCCCATGTGGCAGCTGAATCTGACATCTGTGAAAGAAAGCATGGAGCTGCATGGAAGATCAAAAGAACGTATTTGCTTATCTTAGCTCACAAACAGGGGAATGTCAAATCCAGGAACTACACCAATGCATCCAAGTCAAGCCCATGGAAGCAAAGCATTTTTTGCAGGAATGGTATAGCCCTTGTCCATCAGCAAGTGGGATCCAGCTGGTCTGCAAAGTGCCTGAGGAGTTACCATGGATGAATAAAGTCTCCCTTGCTTCCTCCTCTTCCTTCTGCTGGGAGTGACCATGGATCTCCTCCACTGGGCACGGGAGCAGAGGCTGACCTGCTCTGAAGGCAATGCCAGCACTACTAATCAACTAGCAGGGAAACTGTCAGTGTTTCTTTCTTGCCTCTCCCACAACCCCTTCGGCTCTGCCTGTCCCATGACCCGGGGGTGCATCTCATCCTTCTGTTTCTGTCTACAAAACCTTTCTTCCAACTAAGCTGACAGGCAACCACAAATATGCAGCTGCTCTTATAAATAAAATAGTAAGGGATGAATGACAAAGAGAAGGGCTTGGCTGTCTCCTAAACCCTTGCTAGCACAAAGCCCTCAGTCCTGGGCATCTGCATAGAAAAAACGTTCTGAAAATCAGGGCAGCTATCTGGTCACGGCGAGTGTCTCATTCATCTTTTCATCACACCTTTGGATGCATTTCAACATGTTGGAACAAGGTCTGGGTCTCATCCAAGGTACTATATATAAGTGAAAAGTCCTTGAGGTGTAAAGAAACAAATCCAAACATTTTACATGTTGGGAATTTCCATAGTTTAGGCAGTGGTATTATTCCTAGCACAGCTGCAACACAAATTGAGTTGACTGCGCATATTCTATATTGATGGGACTAAAAGGTGACTCTCAAGAGTTACCTGTGGGCTTTGAATTTCGTGTCAATCCACCTCTAACATGCCATGGATCTAATTTGAAGGTAAGAGAGATTTAAATTTTAAACAAGCCCTTAGGCACAACATGCCCTCACAGTAGCACAGGTTCATGGCCTCTTCAATGTCTTCCAACCTCTCTTGCTTAGTCAGAGGAGTCCCAGGAGCAGCTGTGGCCCACCGCTTGTCATGGAAAAGATCAGATTAAGGGCAGAAAGGAGTCAAAAATCCCTTTGAGGAGAGTGGTATGCTGAGATGGGATGCATCCTCGGTCTGTCCTGGAGCTATCTAAGCTGACCCATTCAACACATTCTTTTCAGCACTTGTGCTTCAGATGGCATCACAACAATGGCCTGTGACAGTCTGTGACCAACAACACCAGACAGATGGGCTCTGCCAGATCAGTCTGCGATTATGGGTGTCTCCATCACGAGGAAGTAAGCAAAGAGAAGTCTGTGCATTTGACGTCATTTATGAAGGTTTAGCAAGACATTACACACAAGTACACACACCTTACCTGGCCATTTTTACGGAGTCAGAAGTGGTCTGAGTCAGAATAAGATGAAATAAACTTGTGACATTTTAGTGACTGGAATCCATTCCCTTTTTTGCAAACCTGGTGGAAAGAAACTTCCTACAGCTTCATTATCAATGCTTTTACTGAAAAAAGGCTGCTTCAGGACTTACTGCCTGACCATTCTTTACCATGATACACTGATGCAGTCTTAGACCATAGTTTTCTAGGATGAAAACTGGAAATTCTCTGAGTTCCCAAGATTCACCTCTTTCAGTTCAAGATTCTTACATATAAGTAGAGGGTAGAGTTATTGCATGATATATCTCCCTTTTGGTTCTAAATCACTGCAGGAAACAAGTAGTAAACATAGTAGGGAGACTATTGGACCTTACATGTAACTCCAAAAAGCAGATATGTTTTCCTTCCCATGAATCAATAGAATATTAGCATAATAAAAATATTCCTCAAAAATATTTCCAGAATAGCCATAACAAACCAGAAGCTGACTATTGCTTCTCCTTTACATATAATCATATTTCAAAAGAGGATTTGCAGATGAAAAGCCACAAAAGACCACCAGACAAAATGAGTGATATCAAGAGGAGAGCAACACACGTGCACTTTTATCTACCTACTAAGACCTGCAAATGCCCAGATTCCTTCAAACAAAACAAACTGGAAGCCAAGAGGTTTCTCTGTACTGCACATTTCTACCCACCAGAAGATACAATTATTTTATGAAGTTATCCATTTATGCAATGATATTTTGTGTAGTCAACTGTAAATGTAATAGATTTCCAGCAGTGTGCCAGCTTTGAACTTTCCCAGATTTGTTACCCTGGAGTCTGAAAGATGACTCGTGTCATTTGGGGCCTGGTCTAGTGAATGTTTTCCATGTGCTGATGCTTCAAGGAGTGGTGTGAACCCTGGGTATCTCCTTCACAATCAAACAGCCATCTTCCTCTATCTTTAAAATAACTCTTTTCATGAGAACTTTTGCAAGAACATGCCAACGCACAATGCACACCCCTTGGAGTCAAGTTAGCATATGTGTTACCATGGGTTAAAGTCATGGAGAAATATATCTTTCACTATTTGTGTTCTGAACTGAGAGTTTTACGGCACAGAAACATAAACCTGTCTGAATGAGCTGAAGCTAGAGAGAAGAGTCAAAACACCCAGTCCATAAGGACAACCATTCGACTGATAGAATCTTTCTTCATGGAAGTGCAAGTAATAAAATCACTTAAATCTGTCCAAATGGTGGACTGGAAAATTCATCAAGTCTTTTGTACCCAAGGAAATAACCAGAAATAGATTCTTTCATCAGCACTGAATTCTCATCCAAAGTCAAGCTGGTGTTTCTGAATTTCCTAGTGTCCTCATCCCTAGATAAGGTCACTGTGTCCTTCTCAGTGTAGCAAATCTTTCCCTTCCTTGTAATGGCCTAGGCCAAGTTGCTCTCATGCTGGCCTTACATGGTGTGGAGAGAGAAAAACTACTTTAGTTCACAGCCATTTGATTCATTGCTGTGACTTTTAATGAGTGCCAATAACTTAGATTTTGCAAAGGAAATAGCTGTCTAATATAGCTGGCCTTTGGCCACCAACTTGTTTTCAAATAGCATTGGCTTACTCTGACCATTAGCCAAATCCAAATCCCAGGCAGAGGGAGGGATGAGGCTCTGCATTTTACTGTTCATCCCTTGTACCTCCCAGGGACCACTTTTAAGCCACAAAACTACACCTACAAAGGGAACTAGATGGGGAAACAAGCACATGGTCCAACACATTGGTAAGGAGGCAGCAAGAGTGGCTAGTCCAGGAGTTTTCTGTCAAAGGACAGATGGCAGCTGCTGCTCACACTATCAAAATTCAGTGAATGCTGCCATTCAGCCTCCCTCTCAAGTTTTACTGAGTCCAAACACAGAGCCAAGACACTGAGCACAAAATCCTAGTCCCACAAAAGGAAACGACGACCATTCCCTCCCAGCTTCCAGCCTCAGACACCAGGCTTCAGCCTCAGCTCCTGCTTTTGGCTCTGTCATTTGCTCAGAATGTTATCCCCAAAACTATGTAGTCCCTTTCCCAGCTGTCCCACCTGCACAGAAGAGGCACATTTCCACCCCTGTGTGAGCCACTTGGAGGTGAAGGACTGAAAGGCCTTACTGAGCACCCATGGCACAAAGCAAAAGGGAAGATGCTGAAGCTGGGACAGCAGGACAGGCTAGCACTTCTGATAAGTACAATAAAAGCCGCCCCAGCAATCAGTAAACAGTGGTATAATTAGCAAATGTTTTTCTATTTACTTCCTTTAATATGCAATAGGGGGAAATGAAATAAAATGTCAAGGACTTCATCAAACAGATGGTTCTGCACTTAGTATTTTTCTCCGCCGTATTGTTTGCGTCAACTAAAGAAGAAACTCCTTTACGAAGTGTGACTCATGGATTCCTGGGAAACTGCATTCTCAGCAGGGGGAGGACAGCAGGGGAAGAGAGGAAAGGGGAGGGAAGAGGACTCAGCTCATGAGCTTTTATTAGGAGTATTATTATGTCTCATTAATTAATCTGACCGCCGCTTTAGTGACGTCTCGGTCTCATTTCACAGGAAAAAATTACTCTGGATTGCCAAGTTAAATAGACAATTACAGGAAGACCAAATTATGCCTACATTGCATTCCCTCAGGGCACCAGGCCAAGTTCATGTCAAATCCATAATAACTAGACTACCCTCACTAAAAACAGCTCCTGTGGACATACGTCATGAACCATTTGTAATCTACACAGAGGATGTATTGATCTTCCTTGGGCTTCCTTTCTCATAAACTCATAATAGCAAAGAGTGGATTTTTTAAGTATCTAACTCTCTGCAGCACATATGCTGCGCATAAGCTGTGTTAACTCCAATAAAGCCTAATTAAAGCATAACCATTAGCTGTTTAATTTCCTTTTCCTATCCCAAGAGGCAGCTGCCTAGAGAGCAGGAGAAGAAGTTTAGTACATTTCAGAGGAGGAATGAAAAAAAAAACCAACAAACTTGTACTTTCTCTGAAGAAAGACACACAGGTAAAATCTAGGAAAGGTCTCTCTTTATCCAATAAGCAAAACCAACTTTCCAGGTCTGTTTGGACTACAGAAGAGCTGGGAGAACCCTAGGAAAAGAAAGGATGTAAACAAATGTGTCCAAGAGATTGCAATGTCTTTTTAAACTTGTTGACATCAGAACTAACTCCTTCATATCTCGGTATTGTAATTCCTTCCCTACCTGCAGCCCCCAGCTCTTGGTCTATTCTTTCTTTCTTCCCCTCATCTGCAGGCCTGCCCTTTTCTCCTAACCCCATCTGACAGCTCCCAGCTGGATGGACCACATTGTCCCCAGTCCCAATAGATTCCCCAACTGATCCCCTCAGCACTGGTGCTTTGGACCTCCCTTTCAAGCACAGGTTTCCTTACTCAGGGCAATGAGTGCCAGTGGCTCAAGAAAAACTGCTGTTGATTGACCAGAGCACCAGGAGCCTGGCACAACCAGGATGGCACAAATTCCGCTCCTTCCTCCCAGGCCCAATTTTTCTCAGGCCAATGGTAATTTGCTTTTTGGTTATTCCCCAGCTTAGTTTTCATATATAAAGAAACTTTTTGGATGACACTTCACCCTTGTCATCTGCCCTGAGCGCACACCTGGCCTGTGGCCCCTGCCCAAACACAGAAGATCTGGCTCACTCTCCCTCCTCTGGCATGCTTTTCCTCATCAGAGGATGCATGGTCTCTCATTCTCTTTCCCTCAAAGGTGGAGGTGAGCTGAGCTCCAGGCAGCTCAGTCATTACCCAGACCCAGCAGGTCACCGCCACCGCCAGCCTGCCTATCACTACCCAGCACAGATAAAGCCATCAGCGATGCAAACCCCATCAGGTTCCTGCTTATGGGCAAAACCAACACTTTCCTTTTCCCACAGATACAGCTCCGTACTGCTAAGCACACCATGGACTATTCCCTTCTGCTCCACACACCAGTATACACATGCACATTTCTTGCTTCATGCTCCTGTCACCTCCATCTCCCACTAAGGAGGCTTCTTTTTGTAAAATGGTGAGAACAACTTAACCGCACAGACAGTGCTCAGATCAAGTCCCCAAGGAGCAGCCAGCAGAGTATGAATGTGTCTGTCAGCCTGGTGTAAATTTTAGCATGGTGTTGCACATCCATTCTGTTGTTCTTGGCAAATGGGGACGAGGTCATCACTGCACAGTTCATGCTGGTCAGGACCGGCACAACAGAAAAGCACAACCAGAGCCTGGTGGAAATGCTTTTGAAACTAGTGTGGGGATGCTGGAAGGGGCTTTGCTTTCTCCTTCTTGACTTAATGCTGTACAAACAAGCTGTGAGTGTTATTAAATCCCTGTTCCTTTCCCAGGCTGTAACACTCTCTCCCTTTTTCTCTCTACTGCTCCAGTTTAGGATATTTCATGATCCAAGCCAACCTATTCAAGTGACAAAGCAGATCGCTTTGCAACGTGGCCTCCAGCCAAAACTGTGACCTTTTTAACAGCAAGGTGAAATGGTAGCATTTTGATTATCATGGTGCTTTTGTTTTGGAAAATTGTTTTTCCTTCTTTAACAACCAAATGGCTTTTTACCTTACGAGCAGTTTCTTGGCATGGAGAAGAATAGCAATTTTGCAAAACTGTCCAAAGCTGGTGACAAGATATTCTGTGTTTTTCTCTGAAATGTATGAAATGTTTTGTCAATTCCTCACAACTCCCCTTCAGTTTTCCTTTCAAAAACTACTGCTGAATCTTCAAATAGCACTACTGAGCAGTACAAGAATGCCTACAGCACCCCATGCCTTATTTGGAGATGTATGAAACATTCTTATTAATTTTAAAAATTGAAAATTCATTAAAAAGGGAAAATCCCAATAAAAAATGAAAACTACAAACAGCCTTTGTGATGGAGGCTGATTCGAAAAGGAATGCATACTGATAAAGGCTTTCCTGTTCTGAAATAGCAATAGGAAGAGGTGGAAGCATCAGCTTCTTGTTTGGTTCTCAGCTGCAGCTCTAAGTGAAGGCAGCCTGAGCTATGTAGTACTCTTCTTTATTTTTCTGGCTTTTGCCAATCTAATTTTGATGTTTTTTTGCACAGAATCAACCCATTCTGCAGTCATCTTCCTGGAAAATAACTGGATCATTAGCACAAAGGAGATTTTCCAACAATGCAAGAGGAATTCTGAGCTAAGAAGGGAAACTGCACGTAGCCCAGAGCCCTGCTTCTTGATTGTTAATGCAAATATTGATTTATAATCATGCTGTGAAAAACCTTATTTCACCTGCTATTAATATCCACAGAAAAACAGAGGGTCACATCATACAAATACTCATAAAGGCTAACTTGCAAGATGCAAAGCCAGAATTTTCATTTTTTTACCAAAAATAGATCTATGTTTGGCACTTCAGCAGCAGCCTAGGCTACCCACCGAAGGGTATGTGTGCCTATCTTGCAATAGCTTTATGGGGACTTAAAAACCCCTGCAGTTATGGTAGCAGAAGTTGCTTAAGGCTTAGGGACTTCTCTTGGCCTTCTCCACTGGAGAAATTTGGAAGCAAGGAAGAAAGGTTTGTGGGTTTGGGAAGATGTGTGTTAATCTTTCCTGAAGGCTTCTACTTTATTTGCTAATGAAGGTACAGAGAAGTGTAAGAAGCACTAACTCTTGAGGCAGGTAAAGCTCACCCTGCACAACATCACATGTAGTAGCAGAGCTCTTTGTTTGCAGGTGTGGACATCTGTCTCATCTTCTACTCTGATCAAATCACCTTCAGTTCTTTCATTATTTGCAATCTACTGGCTGGTGGAGAAGGTGTTTATAAGGAGGGTAGCTGCCAAGCTTCACAAGTCAACGGCACAATCTTCTGGTGCATGTTTTCTCCAAAGAGCCTCCCCTCTTTTATGATCCCCCTGCCAATCAGAGGTGCTACAGAGAAGGTGTTTACAGGCAGAGGTGCTGCAGCACTTCACCTCCTCTGGCAGTGTTACGCAGTTGTAAAAGTCATCATGTAACGTCTCACTTCTCCAAAGCAGGAGATGTCACGCAGCATGATGAAGGTGCTGTCTGGTGCATACTCCTCCAGCAGGCCAGGAAGAACATCTGTCACCAATATTTCTGCTTCATCTCCGTCTGCACTTGGTTGTTCTTTCTGCAAGTTCCTGTGTTATTTTTCTTCCATATACTCAGACACCCTGCAGTGAGTTTGTTATCTAACATGGATTATCATGGTCAAAGCATTTGTCCAATAGACACAAGAAAAAGCAAAGAAATTAGCACCAAGTAACAACACCTTTTCCAGAACAGAAAACATATGCTGCTTTTGTGGCTCACAAGATGTTCTACACATTGTATGCCTTGATGTTTTCTCTTTTACAAGGGTATAGCAGGAAAGACTCAACTTCTTGCCCATTAGAAAGAACCATGGTAGTATGCTTCAGGGTGGTAGGACAGAACAAATACACATTTGTTCCAAATGCTGTCAAACAAATGTACTGGGGAGAGGAAGGAATCATGCAGCAAACAAGTTGAAAACAAGGAATATGTAAGAAGATATCAGAGTCCAAGGATGGGATATCAAATTGGGCTTGTGATGCCTACTGCATAAAGGACTTCACTTTTTCTTTCATCTCTTTCTATTTCAGTATAAAATAAGATTTAAAAGAACACTGCTTCCCGTGGAAAGGAGGAGTTGCTAAGATGTTAGAGGAAGAAAAAGTACAAGTGAAGCTTGCACATAGTCCCACTAATGCTTTATCATTCATGTCCTTTATCATGCACTGAGAGCACGTATTCTGCATGAGTCATAATTAGCTTGTTTATATAATACTAAAAGGAAAACAAACGGCCCCACATCTCTCTGTCACACTAACAATAAGCTGACACATATTTAATCAAAATAGAGGATGCTGAATTAATTCAAAGAAGTTGACTTTCAAGAGGGACAATTGGAAAGTCCTCCCAGAGCAGTTAGTCACTCAGGCAGAGTTCAGCCAAACACAAGATGAAATTTGTCACATTTTTTCCAGAATTAATCATTTCTCAGAATTTACTACAGTTTGCCTTAACATATTTCCAGACTTTTCCATAAAGCAGATGACGAATGAAAGACTCATGCATCCAAATATTACGAGGCTCAGACACAAGAGAAAAAAAATCCACCGGGAAAATTCCTTGCTCACACTTCTGACACAAAGCCAAGGGCACCTTCCCGTGCCCTGGCAAAGCCTGCACCAGTGGAAAAGTTTAGGGGAAAAAAAGACATTCGGTTAACCTGTTGCTGAGAAACAAAATGACGAGTAGTGTCATTTGTCAAAGAATCTAATTTCCACAGCTGGCCTTTTGTTAAAGCATTAGAGACAGGTTACTGGAGTAGGAAAATGAAGCAATTGCTGGCCCTCTAACTGCTCTGCAAGTGCTCAGGATGGGACTGGCTGTTCTGTACAGCTTTAGGTATTCCAGAAATCCCACACCATTCACTAAAGCAATACAGGACATTTGGGTGGACTCTACTGGAAGCATTGTCAGGTATAAAAACAGGATGAACACATTCAGACAGGTTGTCAAAGGATGACCCAGCTCAGCAAAAGCCTGCCTTATTTACCTGTGTCAGACAAACAAGAGGAGAGGAAAGGTCTTCCATTTACAAGGCAGAAAGCGAAGAAACATGGTATACTGGATACCTACATTAGATCATAGAATCATAGAATCACTCTGGTTGTAAAAGACCTTCAAGATCATTCAGTCCAACCATCAACCCAGAACTGCCAGGTCCACCGCTAAACCATGTCCCCAAGGGCCACATCCAAACATTTTTTTAATACCTCCAGGGACAGTGACTCTACCACTCCCCTGGGCATCCTGTTCCAATGCCTGAACACCTTTTCCATAAAAACATTTTTCCAAATATCCAGCCTGAACTTCCCCTGGGGCAACTTGAGGCCATTCCCTCTTGTCCTATAATTTATCACAGGGAGAAGAGATCAACCACCCCCTCACTCCAACCTCCTTTCAGGTAGTTGTAGAGAGAGATAAGGTCTTCCCCGAGCCTTCTTTTCTCCAGACTAAACAGCCCCAGCTCCCTCAGCCGCTTCTCATAAGACCTGTGCTCCAGGCCCTTCACCAGCTTAGATGCCCTTCTTTTGCACTGGAGCAGCTATGTCCTCTAGGTGGAACACTTGGATACCGATAGGATCAAAAGAAAGAAGAAGCTAAGGCACAAAGACTCTCACATCCAGAAGCTATACAGGCACCCTATACATAGACATCTAAGTTCATCATTAAACATGTCAAAGAGAAAACATTCTCTTGCCTTACACTCAATGTTATGCCCTCTTTTCAGGCTTATACCTGTTACTTGCTTGCCCAGCAAATAGTACTTTTGCTACACAGCATCAGATCAATGTAGGTTCCTAAAGAAATATACTGAAAAAGGATAAATATTTAGAAGTCTGATGGAAGTACCTTTGATTTATTATATTAATACACAAGTTTTCTCTTACAGGCAACAGGGAAAAAAAAGGTGGGGGGGCTTATAGTTTGGCTGGTCACTCACATGTCTCCTTAATTAGGTGAGTAATAAAACTGTTACAAAATGCATTTGGAACAAGTCACACTGCACGTGCCTGATAGTCTCTTTCGAAGCTTAGCACTCATGTTCCTCAATTTTTGCTTCCTTTCCGACAGTCTGGCTTTTTCCTGTCAACTTGCTCATCAGAGTTCTGCTCGTGAGTCAGAAATTATCATCTAATTCCTACAATATTCTTAAGCACAGACTAGGCAAGTCTTTGGGGAAAAAATTTCAATGTCAGATGATTAGTCATGTTAGCTTCTACCGCTGAGCCATGAATTACTGATTTTATATCTGTGAAAGTAGAAAAAAAAAAAGAAAGATGCAAGTCATTACCTAAATCCATCTCTTTTAGACTAGGCAAAGACACAAATTACTTAGTGGAAGAATCATGCAATGTCATGAATATTGGATGATGCTGCTTTTATTTGAGAGGTCAACATATTTTTGAGAAGATTAAATGTGATGGTTAAGCAGTCTTTTTCGGCTCTGCTTGAAAAGATTATGTATTTTTTTTATATGGCAGCTACAGAGTGTTAATTCATGTTATTTGACCACTTCAACCTACTGGGGAGGCTTCCTGGGCAAGCCAGAGGGAGGTTTGTGGCACCTTTCAGGCTGTCAGACCAGCTTGAAGAGAATTAATTTGTTGCCAAAAGGACATGCTGACTTTTGGTCTGTAGTTTGAAGGATGGCAATTTATGCCCAAAGGAGGACATATTAAATTTTGCTGCGCACAAAGCTCATCTCATTTTGTGGCCATCTGCTGACAAAACCAGGTAAGCCACCTTGTGTCTGACCACCATTCAGAAAAAGTCAAGCTGTCCTCCTCTGGCTTATGGTCCTTCACTTTAGAAGTTCAGGTGTTTCCAAAGGTAACCTTTTATTTACTCAAATGTTAACGTGAAACAGAGTATTTAAATGAAAACAACAATTTTTAAGCTGACTAAAATGAAAATCTTCACATAAATCTGTTTATGAAATACTGTTAATAGAAACAAAACACAAGTGAATTCAAGGAAGTTTTAGTACGTAACAACTCCCCCCACCTGCACCGCAAGTGTTGTGACAGCCGGAGTCTCACGGTCATTTGTCACATGAGTATTACAGCTCAACATTCATATTCGGCAGAGGAATGAGAGCAGCAGCCATCGCAGCAGGCCCAGCTGTTTCATTTGTAGCTTCCCCTGCATGCCTTGTCCTCACTGCCTGGCTCCTTGGGTCCTTGCAGTGCCTCTTGGGTTTGATAGCAGGCTGACAGCACCAGGATGTCCTCCTCACCAGTGTGGTTGGTCCTTGCCTACAGCCTCCTTGAAATAGGGGCATAAGGTTGGTGAAGTGCAGCTGAAGAGCTCGCTCACACACACCTTCCTGACAGTGTCCCAGGTCTGTTTCATGCAGTCTTTGCCTGAGATGACCATGAATCACCCGGTCTCTGCAGAAGTACTGTGTCTGGTTCTGGAGTCCTCAAGAAGGACATGGAGCTCTTGGAGTGAGTCCAAAGGAGGGCCATGAAGATCATCAGAAGGCTGGAGCACCTCTTCTGTGAAGACAGGCTGAGAGAGTTGGGTTTGTTCATCCTGGAGAAGGCTCCAGAGATGCCTTCCAGTACCTGAAGGGGCCTACAGGAAAGCTGGAGAGGGACTTTTTACATGGGCATGTAGTGGTAAGACAAGGGGAAACAGTTTCATACTGAAAGAGGGTAGATTTAGACTGGATATTAGGAAGAAATTCTTTCCTGTGAGTGTGGTGAGACACTGGCACAGGTTGCCCAGAGAAGTTGTGGCTGCCCCCTCCCTGGCAGTGTTCAAGGCCAGGTTGGATGGGGCTTTGAGCAACCTAGTGCAGTGGGAGGCATCCCTGCCCATGGCAGGGGGGGTTGGAACTAGATTATCTTTAAGGTCCCTTCCAAACCAAACCATTCTATGGTCTTCCTGGGGTTATGTTGCCTTTTGGGATATCCCAGTGCTGTAAGCCAGCTGCTGAGGAAGAAGAGTATCCATAAGCAAATGGAGATTGTACAGAGGAGACCACCTTGCCTCACCTTGCACATGTGCCTCACTGGCTGTGCCTCTTGCCAGCATGAAAATCCAGGCTTGGTGCCATCAAATGTCCCGACACATGTCCCACAGACTGAAAAGGATTCCCAAGCTACATGCAGTCATCAGCAACAAGCAGCACACAGCCCAGGTGGTCTCAGTTAAACCTCCCTTTGGTTTCATGTGCTTGCACAGCCCTGCTTGCTTTGGTATCCTGCCTGACAGCCCCCATCCTGAGGGTATCTCCCTGGGCTTTGTTACCACATCAGTACACCCTAACTGTGTTCATAGCCCCAGCCTGGTGACAAAATTGCTTAGCACAGTGCTCTTGCAGAGGTGGATGTCGTCAGTTACACAGCAGCTAGGGAAGGTCATCCTCTCAGTACAAATATTTATATGAGCAACCTACAGCAAATGTCTCCATTCTTGACAATTCTCTGTATTTACATCCTTAAATAAAACTCCTCAATAACTCTCCGAAATGAGCCATACCAAACATGCTGTTGGACTCCCAGTTAATGTCACTTATAATCCTTCTCATCTGAAGCAAATCCTCAATGTCCATTAAAACCACTTAAAACATTGATTAAGACCAGCCTACAAAGCCTGCCCTCAAACATCCTGTCCCACTAGGTAATTATTTATCCTTTGGTTCTCCCTCCTCCTGACCAGCAGGAATCACTTGTAAGACACGCTTGAAAGCCTGGCATATAATTTCAACAGTTTCCTACTGATCCCATTACTCTTGTGCTTGCTCCAACGTCACCACCTGAGCTGCACTCCAGGCAGATGCTCTTTCCCTTCTTCCACTGTCTCTCTAATCAGTGTCCTTTCAGAGAGTACTTGGAGAAGAAATAAGGGGAAAAAAGATGGGGGAAAAATATTGCAGAAGGGTCACATAACAGGATACAAACCCAGATAATCAGGATACAAAGCTGCTCAGAGCTACTGCCTCCTTCAACCAGGGCTACATAATAGTGTGCAGTGAAATTCAAAATGTCTAGTAATGGAGCTGCAGATAGTTATCACCTCCAATGTTTCCCATTTGCTGTCTCCACAGTAAAAAAAAAACAAACAATAAAGAGAGAGAGAGAGAGAACTCAAGCAGATGACATGAGAAAAAAACTACTTGAGATCAGGGGCAAAAAGTCCTACAGAGACTGGCAAAATAGAGGTGTTTCCTGGGTGAGGTTCTGCTGACCAGCCTGTGACCACACATTCATACATTAGGCACCAGCTGATGGAATGCCCTACACAAGATATATCTGTGACTATAAGAAAACCTACAAAAGAAAGCAAAAAAAGAAAAAGCCTTCTTTGCTTCCAAGCAAAAGCCTGAAAGAAACCAGAGGACAATAAGGTGTCTTCAGAATCAACATAACGCCTGACTGCTGCCTCCTGATCCAGGAAAGCAGTTCCTGTAGCCCTTTACACAAGTCAGATTGGTTTCTGCACTTGGTCACCAGACAGTGGGATTTAACACTCATGAAAAAGAGGAAGTAAGACAGTTGTTTTGTTGTGTATTGCTATAAAGGACAAAAGCAAGCTTGGCTGAAGAAGTATGAAAGGTAGAATCACATCTACATGACAAGAATTCATTTATGACCTATCTGTGCCTCCTCCTACGAAACAGCTACCCTTGCTCAAAGTGTTCCACACAGTTGGAGTCTCCTGCTTTCATACAGGCCACTCAAGAAAAGGTATGGAGTAAAACATGGGGAAAAAAAGATAAAATTGAACAGGTCCAGATATTCATTAAAAAAAGTTGGGGGGTGTTTGGTTTCTTGATTATTTGTGTTTGCTTTTTTTAAGAAAAAAAGCCAAATGGTTGAAGGCTTACTTTTTTCTGCATAACCACACCATTTTCAACCACAATT
Source organism: Aegotheles bennettii (assembly GCA_013398125.1). Taxonomy (NCBI): domain Eukaryota; kingdom Metazoa; phylum Chordata; class Aves; order Caprimulgiformes; family Aegothelidae; genus Aegotheles; species Aegotheles bennettii. The sequence continues at coordinate 179,386 of VZRW01008539.1, forward strand.
TTGGCAGCAAAAGCTTCTTAATCCCTGGAGGGAAAAAGCAGGTCAAAGAAAGAGAACTGAGGTTCGAGGCACTAACCAGGAACAGGAGGGTCCTCCTCTAAACTCCACCTCCACAAGAGACTTACGGGTGAAGAAGCAAAGCAGTGCTTTGAGGCATCCTCATAAATAGTGAGAGGAAGGCAGGGAAGGGGCAGGTCTGAGATCCTGCAAGTGAAAGCTGTACTCGTCATACTGTTGGCAGTTCTTAGGAAGGGTGGGTGGAGAAGACATAGTATCTGAGAACATTTCTCTGTTTTCTCTCTCTATCTCCCTCTCTTTTTTACTTTTATTCTCAAGTTGTGTTGAAAAGTTACTGCTTTCTTCCCCGGCTGGAGAAGGAACATGTTTGGAAATCACAAAATTTAGCAGGACAGGAAAACTGCTCTCTGCCCAGCTCAAAGGAAAAACCACGTCACCTACAAGACCTGCACATGCACACTCAGGAAATACAACTCTACCTAGAGCTTATTAGTGCAACTATAATTGAATTGTTCAGCTCTCTGCAGAATTTATGTACCTTGCTTGGCTTGCTGACTTTGGCAGTTCCTTCTATATTCCAAGCAATAAGAATTGTCTGCTGCATTTCTTTTCTTGTATGGCTAGTTTAATAGAACTGAAATATTTTCCTATGTTCATTCTTTGTCAAAGATACTTGTCAGACTTCAAAGGCATAGTCAGAGTACTATATTTGCAATTTTTCCTCACATATTCCCTGTTTTGGTTCAGCAATTGGCATTTTCCAGTTTCAATCTTTATTCTTAATCTTTACAGAAAGTTTCTATAATATTATTTTAATTCCTCTTGCCTAAAGAAAACCAAAAAAGAAAACCCACAATAAACTCCTTCACCTTTCCCTTCCCAAGGGAAATAATCTAAAATAGGAATATTTTCCTTATATAGTGTCCTGGATTAAAGATAATTTGGAATCAGAAATTTGGTTGGTAGATTTGAGTCCTGCAGCTGGTTTTTTTTAGCTGCAAAGGGAAGAAGAAAGTTTCTACTTACAGTACAGAGAAGACTGAGAGCCTGAGGGTAGAGCCATACTCAGTCTGAATGACATCACATGAAATGTCTTTGCTAGAAGACACAACCCTTACCAATACCACAGATCCATAATGGTGCCCAGGACCTGACCCATCCTCACTGACATTAAATCAAAGCCAGTAGTGCTGTGGGGCTGCTGGCAGCATGACAGGGAGAGGAGACATGGCCCCATCCACATGCAGCCTGCCAGGAGACCTCTCCACCAGCATCCTAGTACCTGAGGTCTGACCAAAGTACTTGCAGGGACCTGTGCATGGCAACACAGTACCCTTGCCCTGTAGAGCCAGGTAAAGCTATCCAGAGGGACAAAGCTCCCCCTCTGAAGCCTGCGCCCAGGGATGGGCTGTCCACAACCTTCACCTGAGCAAAACAGCCACTGTGGTCCACAAGGAACAATCTGCCTTCCCATTCATGCAAAAACCCATGGGCTGGGGCCACTACAGGCCAAATGGGATGGAGGAGCCCTGCGTATGCAAAGCAGATGCTGACTGCTTCCATTTCCACAACTCACAAGGGGCAAGAGGTGGAAGCCTTTCTTATGGTCTTGTTCACTAGCAAGTCTGACTTGCCATAGGTGGCCAGCAGTTGGGGGATGCTAGCTCCTGAAATCTGCCATCACCCTCTTCTTCATGGTCTGCTGTGGGAAGAGGGTGGCCACCCACCTCTTGGGTGCATGATGGGCTTGGCCCAGCTCTCCGAGGAGGATACTTCTGTGTTCTCATCCCACTTAGGGTTATCCTGGTTTAGAGGTAGGGCCTTTTCAGATGATGACAACGGTCATCTGGCTCTCATGGAAAACTAACTTGAGCTTCTGAGAATGTTAGGGCATATAGGGTCAGCTGGCAGTTCAGAAGATGCAAAATGAAAGGGCTTATATCACAGTACTCTTCATCTTGCAGATGATTTCTCTTCCCCCATCCTGACTCATACTATTGACTAGCACACTAGAGGACAGTGGATGGCTACTTCCCTGGCCCACAGCAATAAGAGGTGTTAAGAGAGGGAGTGAGATCAGGATAGAAAAGCTGCTTTATGGCTTCCAGAGACCCACACACACTGGGAATTTTTCAGAGCCAGTTTATGAACCTGTAGTTCACACAAATTAAAGTAGCTACAACTAATGCAAGGATACTCAGTGTCTTTCTGGGTATATACACCAAGTGCAAAGCATGTAGTCGGCTTCCCTGCTCTACCAATACACAATTATTCAAGACTACAAGCCAAATAAATTACATACAACTTGAACTCTTTTACGTCTCACCAAGAGTCAACTTCCAGCTCTGTAGGCCTGCAGCTGTATATAACCTACTCTACTTGACAGAGAAGGTCTTCTGGTGTGCCTCCTACGCAAAGAGGTGCCTCCTACCACTATCTCCAGTGCTTTTCTGGCAACCAATCATGCTTAATCTTCTTCATTAGTACAGGTCAGGGGAAATGACATTTCTAATAAAAATGTTTAGCAGAGCTACTCTTACCACAAGTTTTTGGCTCACAAATGTCTCATTGTGAAGCTGCAAAGAGAGAGGGGAGGAAAAAAAAAGTTCTGCAGGTACAGATCTCATGGTTGTCTTTGGGAGAAGAGAAGGAGAAGGAGAAGGAGAAGGAGAAGGAGAAGGAGAAGGAGAAGGAGACCATGGGAATCTGTTCCCCAGCATAGACTTTAAGTTCAGGGCTGCTTTCCATGCCAACTTCACAAATGATGCTTCTGTAAAACTACCTTTGGGTTGAAGAAGTATAGCCAGTCAAGTGGGTAACCAGCACACAGCTGAAAACATAGAGATACACAAAATATCTATGGCAACTGCGTTGGAAGCTGAAAAAGGAAATGCTTGTCAAAAAAAAAACCCAAACAAACCAAGAAAAAATCCCTCAACAATGAAAACCAGCACTTGGACCAGTATACAGTGTGGAACGCAGCTTAAAAAGAGACTAAATAAATAAAGACACCTGTGTCCAAAGTACCTGTTTACTAGAGCAGAACAAAGACATTCTGAAATGGCACTGCTCATCCTGTCTGCAATGAAAGGGCGAAAAAAAAAGGCAGATCTGGGTAAAAGTTAAAATGGAGGAAAAGAAAAATACATTGCTTACTTGTTCCTGCAAGGACTCTAGGTGGACATGACAGAAGAGGGGATGGCTAACTGCTCCATTAGATAAAAATCATTCCTTGACAGGAAGAGTGATGATGATTAAGAGTCAGATTGATTGATGGGGGCAACAGTGAGACATGGCATATATCCAAGTCAAATCATATCATCTTTTGAACAGCCCAAGTGAGATGATATGATCTGCATCAGGCCAAAATTAGAGCCCAGCATATTTTTCATTGCAGCCTCCTGTTTCTTTGTAATGTAAAGATCTGGAGGTATTGAAATGTAGGCTGACATAACAAACTGCAGGCTCTCTTTTTCAAAGGGGAGGAAAGAGAGGGCTTAATCTAACCATACAGATTTTCTTTTCCCCTAACACAGCTCCTGTAAATTCCCAGTGCTTTTGCTTTTTTTTTTTTTTTTGATCCTTTTTAATGTTTTGAAGACAAAGGATAGGGCATGGAGGTCACTATTATCCACATAGGGAGCTGAACGGTTCCAGTCTGCAGCTCAGGTTTGCTTGGTCACACCCATGACAACACCCTCGGAAGACAACTCCCTCCAGCTTGGGAAAGCATGGGGATGCAGCACGAGAACAAGGCATTACTTAGGGGACTGGTGGGGCAGCACCATGAGGCTGCAACCAAATGTCACCACCCAGCTCTGCCCATGGCCGTAGGGGGTGCTCCAAGGTCACAAGTTTTCCAAGTTAGGTAGAAAATAATTTCTAAATAATTAAAAGAGCTACCTGCTGACAATTCTTGCATGCTATTTAAAACTCTTATCAAGGAAGGAAAACAGGAGACTCAATGCACAGAAATACATCCTCCCATCTGGAAATTATGCTATAAAAAGGAAGTAACTTAAAATAGGAGTTAGGATGAAAAGACATCCAACATCCAGCTTCCCAGGCTCTGTGCGGATCCAGAGCTTGGACTGTAATAATCACTCCTATTTCGATAGCACCCTGAGCCTTAAACCAAGACAGGCCAGTGTGTGATTCCTTGTCAGTGGTTGCTCAACATTCAACGGCAGAATAGGAGCAGTGCCTACATTCTGGGATGCCTAGCCTCATCTTGGGCATGCAACACAGAGGCCAGAGTTCCCACGGCCTGTCAGCTATCCATTTTGTGCTGTTTAGTGACTGCCCACAACATCAAGGCAGTTTCCACCACAGACCTTCAGCTGTGCTCTGTCTGACCCATTGCCATCTGCACAAAAAGGGAGAACATGCAACCAGAATTTAGCAGGCGGTTTTGCAGGTGCTCTGAATGTTATGATGGAACCAGAAGGTTAATTATGGTCAAAAGCATTTTGTTTCCATTCACATACCCCTCCTCTCTTCTGTCAATCAAAACTGACTGGGTAGCTGTAGCAGTGTGCAAGGCCCCCTGACCTTTTGGGCAGTCACTTTTATTAGCACTTTGCAGGATTTGATGAAGTACTTCCCTCTGTTTGTGGTATTTCAAGAGGTGAAAAGTTGGCTGATGTTGGATCGAAAAATCAAAGGTGGCCCGTGACTGAAGTCACACTAATCTTCCAGGCAGGTTGGACTCCTTGAGTCCATTTCCACAATCAAACAAGGACCTGGAATGAATGAAACAGGAAACTGCTGGAGTCACATGGAATAAAAGGGGTAAACACACTGCTGGGCTCAGCTCTTGTATGTGCTTATGATGTGCTTGTGGTTAGGGAGAGCAATTTTATTGGAAAAAAATATTTCCAAGTGAATTTTCTATATAAAAATAACTCATTAATGGAGGATAACCCTGGGAACCAGCTGGAAATGTCTGCATGTAAACCTCAATGCAAAGGGAGCAAATTAAAACCCAGAAGAGATATCATGGCGATATGAGTACTTGCTCATTACATGACTGCATGTTTGGGTCAATTATCCCACTTAAGTGTTTACCAAGATCCTGAGATGTCAGAAGCACTAAAGCCTGCTGTACCACATCACTAATTAATCTTGCTAACAAGATTAATAAAAAGTATTTTGTGCCTGATAAAAAAAGTTGTGTGATTTGGAGAAAATGAGATAAATGAAGCTCTAGTAGAAAAGACTAGATATTGAATCAAGGGAGGAAACAAGAACATGGACTTCGTGTTTTTTAAAAAGCAGTTTAAAAATGAGTTCAGTGGGGAATCCTTCAATTTTCCTATGTGTGTTATTTTAACTCAAAGTTGTCTTCCTTACTGTGGTCTCTCTGCCCAGAGGTGCAGCAAACAAACCTCAAAAGAACATAATACTCCTATATCATCTTCTTTCCTCCCTTGGCTGCCTCTCTTACTGTAAAAAAATACAGTAAGATCTGTTTGAGGTGGCCTGGTCATGTTGACAAGCTAGTCTTTAATCAGAAGTCACACAAGAATTATAACCAAAACCACACAGAACTGCTGAAGGATCTAACGTATATGGAGAAATTGGTATACCTCCCCTGTATTCCTCCAAAATGACACATGTGACAAATAATCTTCCAGTGCTTGGGACTGAAGCTTGCTGGCTTGGAAGATCTATTTACATTCAGCTCTTGTCTACACAACAAAAAGCTGGACCTCCCCTCATTTCAACATCAACAAGAACATTCCCTGCTTTCTTTTACCCAGTTCTTGAAGGTAGTTTCTTCTGAATAAACAGAACAAGAAACAGCAAGCAGAGATCTCGCACAGCTTCTAGGCTACAAGTGGATCACTATTCATGCAATGCTTTTCTCCCTAAGACCCACATATTGTCAAGGTTATTTATAGGACTCCTCCCAGCAGTAGCAGTTAGTAATATAAACAGCCAGTAAATTTCAGGGGTGCTCTGCATGCAAAGATAATTCTGGTTTTATACTTTCACTGGGTATTTTGGGAGGTTTTGGCTATGAACTTGAAGTCTTGTGGGACCTTCAAAGCCAAAATAATAAAATTCACACTGTTAAACATTATTCATTAAGAGGTTGCAGAGTCATATCTGAAATGGTGGGTAGCTTTTTAGCAAATGCCCTTTGCTGCTGGACAGGGGGTGGGCTCCAAACTGAAACTTGCCTTGTGCCCTTGTGAGGTTACAGCTTTGTTAAGAGAGATTTTCAAAGGTGTTGCTGAAAGGTAACTGCTTAAGAGCCCCTTGGTGCTTTTGAAAACCTCTTCTGCTTTATGAACCAATTTGCAGGTCCAGCCCCTCTGAACCGCCCTGGCAGCATGTGACATGCAGAGCTGGTTCAATTTTGAAGACTCAAAGCAGTGGCAGGAGCTCTCGTTGCCTGCAGCCACACGTGCTCCTGGGTTGGTGTCTCCAGTGGACAAAGACAGCGTTGTGCTGCATGTGGGCAGCTACCAGAAAACTGAAGTGGGGACAGTTTTGGCAGAGGATGTCTAGTGATAAAGTCTACAACCAGCTTCTAGATCCCTATTCTCCACGTTACCCAGCACTTCCTGGGGGTTGGCTGCAAATGCTTCATGCTTCGTTTTCTCTCTTCCACCAGGTCTTGAATGGGAACGAGTCGTTTTTATTTGAACACTTGGCCTTTTTTGCAGTAGTCCTTGAGAAACAGTCAGTACACTGCCTTAAAAACTGGCTGTGCAAAGAGATAAGACACAGGACTGGGAGTCAGGAGGCTACAGCTTTGATCTCAGCCGTGCTTTTAGCTGACTATTACCTGCAAAATATCACTTCTCATTTCCGTGTCAAATATTTGGACTGCTAGCACTTTGGAATAAGGATAACACCTCCTTATAATTTTGGACAGTATCAGCCTCAGCAGAACTCTGATTTTAGATGAATCCAGTCACAACAGTACAAGGCAGCCCATAGACAATGTCCCAGGATAATCAGTGTGATCATGGCAAGAGACAAACATTTTTCAGCTGAAGACACTGAAGGCTAAACCAAATGAAGTTAATGAAGATCTTTTACAACTCAGCAGCTTGAGCTTCCCTTAAACATTTTCCCTAAGTCATTCCCTCTAACGTATCTATTAAAGATAAAGTTTGGTAATAATACCACTATGCAGCACTGATACTAAGTTAAAATATTCCAGCTGTATAAATAGAGAAACACTTAGGCAATTGCTTTTGATTTAGGTAATAGTTTTACTTGCTACTTTAGGGCTATTTAAAGAAGCTGCTCACCCCGTTAATGACTACAATAAAAAAAGCTGATGGATCTGTCATCATTCCTGATGGGTGGATGCCAGTATCACAAATCAATCCCACACAGTCAGCACTCATTATCACCTTGCTGGCAGTATCTCTCTGAAGAAAGGTCCCTGCCTGAGTCAGGAAGAAAACGAACTGTCTTCTGACTCTATCACCTTCAGAGACTGAAGTACACAGATACTGCGGTCAGGTCAGTTGACCTGAATCTAAAGAATGAATAGGAAATTCACATTTTTCTGAATGCTCCAAAAGGTGCTGTGCCAGCTCAGCACCTTGTTCCCCAAAAACCTGTGATGTTAATTCAAAATGACACAACAATCAAGGCTCAAAACAGGAAACAGAAAAAGGAAATACCATGGTGATAATGAGGCCAGGCAGTAAATCAGCAAGAAACAAATGCATTTTAAAACCACCACTTATTTCTGTTAAGTTTTTAGTATTAACTTGGATTCACCTTTCTCCCTGATCTCACATTTTCATCTACTTCATGACAGCGAGTATTCAGGGTTGATATATAGAGTCATTTGCAAATCTGTGAAAGTAATTTGCTCAAGAGTAGAAACTACAAAAAGATGAATGGAAAGGCCACAACTCTGGCCCAAGCCAGGACACAGCAAAAAGCATGACTATGTTAGTCCCCAGCAAAAGAAAGCGAGCAGAATGGGGCCTGCGGAGATACAGCAGCAGATAACCCTTTCTTGGGAAGGATGACAACGGTACTACTTAATGCACAGAATACACACTTATATGCTTGTTTTCCCTCATTAAACTCTTGGGCTTTATTTGCAGGTTGAGCAGAAAGAAAAAAAATTCCTGAAAGAACAGGAAGCAAAAGTAAACTCACTTCAAAATAATTTTTAATGATCACCTACTCCTTGAAATTGCGAAAATATAAAGTAAGATAAACGCAAGATTTAAAATTCTAGCTATTTAGGATACATCTGTATTCACTCTTGCACAATAGGTGGTGCTCAGATTGTAGCTAGAGTACATAAACATGGAAAACCATCAAACTAGTTATGTAAAATGACTCTGTGAGATGACAGAAACATTGAAAATTTGGGAGCAATATGTAGTCAAGATGCTGATACACTTCTAACAGATGGATTGAGAACCTTTTAAAAAATCTGAATATATTTTATGAGAATGATCTTTAACAAATATTTGCTCCATGCCATTTATAGGCAGCTGGGAAAAACACAGTTTAACTACCAGAAATCCTTCAAGTCCTGTTATCAAATAGTTGTTACAGGTGGTCGCTCTCTTTCAAAAACAGGTCAGTTTTGAGGGGTGCAAATATTTGGAAATCATTAGATAGATAGATTCTACCTGTGTTCAGAAGCAGAGGGGGGATCTGCTTCCAAAGGAGATACACGTTAGAAATACAAATCTGGTGAGAAGACAGGTCTTTTTAGCTAAGTTTCCAAAAGTATTCAGTCTGAATAGTGCCTATAAGCCAAAGTAAGAAAAAAACCAAAACCCACAAAACTCAAAACAAAGCAACAGTTGAATGAAAATCTTCCAACATTTTGGTTGATAAAAATGAAAATGTGTTTTCGAAAATGAGTTTGTGCTTGCCGATATCCTGAGGTGGATGTCAGCCTGGTGGCTGTGCTGGAGTAGGGTGGGCTTCAAACTGAAGGTGAAGGTACCAGTGAACCTGGGAATGAGATTGACATAACTCCTCAGTGGCAGGCAATTGTCTCTACTACAGTTTATAATTAATTTGTTTGGCCCATTTCTAACCTAATTGGGCTGGGTTTTGCAGTAGGATGAATTTTAACTGGATGCTCTTAGTTGTAACAGCATACTGCATTTTAATTTGGTTACTTAACAGCTTTCATACAGAGTGAGCAACATGGCCTGGGAAGAGAAGCAGATAAATCTAATCTAAGCACCTTCACTATTTTGTCAGGAAAAGGACAGGTCACATTTGTTTGACCTTTTTTTCCTAAAGTCCAATCTTTGCTCAGTCATGTGCAATCATCACAGAAGTTCATTCCCCACTGTCAGCAGGACAGGCAACACTGAAATAAGCACATGATGACATTCTACTTGTGTTAAAAATAGAAAAACAAAACAAACAAAAAAACCCCAAATTAACCAGCAATAGCAGCCTATTCAGTGAAAACAACATGATGCCGGCCCCTTTAAGCAGAGATTTAAACCTCTGGGAGACTCTAGGATGAATCTCCCAGGCTCTTGCAGCAGAAGGGTCTCTCCACCACTTGCTGCTTTCTCCTTTTCCCTCCATGTACTGTCTCACACTTAGCCCAGGTGGCTCAGCTCCAAGGCATCATCACTAGCCAATTGCTTGCACTGTATTCTCCTGGGTGGAATAAAGAGACCTTTAAAAATAATTATGTTTCAGCTAGGAGGGAGGCAGAGGGGTGTGTTAGACCCAAACATGAGGCTAGAGAGCTCTAGCTAGGGAGAAAAGCTGATCTGGCCTGTTTGTTTCCCTCTTTGAAGGGCTGCTTTAGGGTCTGGCTCCAAGTTCAGGATTTTCCATGCTGAACCTGGTTTGAACCTGAATCAGAGCCCAAGTTTCTTTGGACATAAATCAGTTTAGGGACAAGATCTGTCCAAAGACACACGTAAGCAACTCCCACGGAAGTTAAGGGCTGATGTGTGCATGCACATGCTTGTGTAACTGTAGGAAGGCCATGACTACATGCCTATTTTATAAACTTTGGGTACTAGTTTGATGTGTTTTTTTGCTTTTCATTGCGTTTGTAGTCAGGAGCGATTCTTGTTTCTCTGTGTTTGGAAAGAACAAGGCTTCTTCTGATGGTAGCCGCTGCTCTTAGAAGACATCATATGTAAAGTCTTGCTGGATTTCCATCTCAGTCAAGTGTTTACAGTAAAGTTCTAGAAATTAGAATGTTGGGTTATGTCCTTCTGCTTGGCGTATACTTGCTGTGTCACTGCAGCTGATTAGAGTGAGCCAAAGCTACCCAAGATGTCCTGCAAGAATGAAAACTTTGAATCAACTCATCTGTACCTTCTACACTGCTCCATGCCACCTCTGGTCTCTGTGGGACTGTGTACATTCACATGCACACAGCAAAGAGTTAACCTTAGGCAGGTAGAAAACTTTAGTTTAAGAGAGCTGATAAAAGCGTTCTCTTTCAGCAGACCCATCTCCCAAAGATTTTATTATTCTTATTCACCGAGATGTCTTTTTCTCCATGTGAAAGAAGCTCTCTAAATTTCTTTAAAACAAGTCTTAAAGGTTCAGTCAGCCTGCAGGCATAACAAGGTAAAAAAAATTAATCACTGGAGGAGTCATATGGCACATGCATGGAGCACATGCGAAGTTTCTCTGAGAGTTTCTTTTCCTGTCAAAGATGACTGCTCAAGAAGTAAAGGCCAGCTTCAAGTGAGAGTGGCAGCATCACACCTCAAATAAAGCAAAAATCCTAAGCAAATATAGTCTTAATTACTTCTCTAAGCAACAGATGGAAAACTATGTATCATAGGTATGTCATCAAGTGAGCATCAAGTGTGTTAAACATAATAGAGGGTTGATTTGGCGGTTAGGTAGATGGGCCCTCTCTACAAAGCACCATTACCATCTCTATTGGACAGTTTCCATGGCAGACATGACTCAGAAAATGATGGAGTTTGTTTTCTGGTTATGATAATCTTAAATACTTAACAACTAACTTTGTATACTGAATTGAAAGAAGTTATTATTGTTTTTCTCCTGAAAACTGTAACAAAAGTCAGTTCAGCATCAAGTCTAGAGTTGTTCTGTGTGTGGAAAAAAGCTAATAGCTCCAAGCACAGCATAGCATGAAGTGGATTTCCATACCTTCAGGCTCTCAAGGGGAAGGGGAAAAAAAAACACTGGATCAAATTTAGCTTTGGCCTAAGCGGGTGCCATTCCCAGAGGGATTTGCACCCGCTTATGCAAGGATTGAGTTTGGCTCATGGACCTTGCAGGGTGGTCTTGTAATTAAATTATATGGTGGTTCAGTATGTTTCTACAATGCCAAATGATGCAATATTTCTTCAAAAAGGGCAGCTCTGCATTATTTAAAACAAACTAGTCTACTACCTTCATTACCAGCTTGCTCTCTAGATTCAGCAATTTTTCAACCCATCACTGAGGCATCTTAAACTTTTGTCTTTAGACAGGAACACTGACAGTCTGAATTATATGCTGCTTCCTCCTTATTAGAAGCTGCTTATAAAAAAATACTGCCACTGTGGTCTACAGTTCAATGAAGTCCATTGTAAACTCCCCAGTATAACATAAACCTCCCTAAAACACATAAAATTATTGGCTTCCAAGACCAGTCTCACTGAAAGAAAGCTCTGTATTTAGTCTTTGCTTAAAACACAGGTATTTGGTTTGGAATTCAAACTCCCAACTCAGTTTTAAAAGGTTGGGTCCAAAGAAAGTTGACACGGACCATATAATTTTAATTAAAGAAAGATTTTGCTCCTTTATGGCCAGCAGGGGCATTGTAACATTGACATATTGATGCTAAATAATTATGAGTCCATAAATAATTCAGTATATAAAAACGCTGTATGGATGGTGCCAGGTAGCGAAGGGAAATAGCATTGAAATAGCTGACCTGCCAGGTTACTGCTACAATGCCAGGGGATAGACAGGTAATGTGACCTAGCAGCTATCAAAACAATGTAGCCTGTGGTGTTCACAACCTTCAGAGAGCACTTGAAAGTGGAAAACCAAGGGCCATCCAGTTTTGTCACCTCAGTATTTTAGCACCACTGTCATGGAAGAGTATAAACTTTTAGGAGTGGTACCAAGGAGAAAGGTGGTAGGGAAATCACATGCAGAAAGAGAAATATTAAAAAGCAAATTAGTGATGAATTTAAGAAGGCTTTTTTTTTTTTTTTTTGCAGGAGCTGGGCAAATACCACAAACTTATTTCCATGGGTAACCATTCAACCTTAAGACTGAATTCAGTTCAGATGTGCTCCTGATCCTTTGGTGGTTGTTCTCCCTGAACTTTCAGAAGGCAACTATTCCTGGGCACAGATGACTGGGGAAAACAATGTTTAACCTCTCATTCGGCAGTATTCGTGCCAGCAGATACATATTTTAAGAAGATGGGATTTAAAAATTTTATTTATTTTAATACTTGATTAATACAGTCTTTAGTACAGTCTTGCAGCTCTGGACCAAATGAAACACATCACAGAAGTTCGTGAGGAAAACCATGCTCATGGGGCTTTCCAAATATGTTTCTGCTCTGTGCCATTAGCCAGGTTAACACTTGAAAATGCTCCACTCATGGATGCTGTGAGATCAACATATTTTATAACCAATGAACAAGTATGACAGGGAATCAGAGGCCTCAGGCAGATACCATCGAGCAACCTGCCTAAACCTTCACAAAAAGAAATGTGCACAAATGAACATTGCATTGAAATTTTCCTCTTTTAATTAACTATAAAATAACAAAGTGCGCATGTGATCAGGTTTCATAGGAATACTTGTCACCTCTTTTTCTTTATCAGGTCATGGAGCTTTCTAGATTTTTCCAGTTTGTTTTCCAAGATCCTCCTTCTTTGTTCATCTGCTACCCTTCTGTTGCTTTCCCTTTGGGAAGGCTCAGTGGTTTCAAATGCTTCCTCAGATTATGAGAGTTATATTGACCAAAAGGAAAACAACTGAACACCTGTGATCAACAAGAAGCCAAGCAATGCCACTCTAACAAGAATATCCAATAGGAAAATCTTTGTGCTGCATTAAATTAATGAGGCAAAGACAATGGCTAACAATTGTACCAGGAGACTTGATAAAGTCAGGGCTTACTGGAAGATCATGTGATGAAAAGGGATAAAAAGGAAATGCTTGGAGTCCTCCTTTCCTCTGCCAAAATTGAAAGAATACCTGAATCCAAGAAAACCCTTGCAGCCCAGAAAACTGTATGGTTTTAGTAATTTACCCCTGAAGATGAAGTTTTCAGTGCCTTTCTCACACATACATTAGACCTTTGTGCATACTCCAAGCTGCCCCTGTGAGTACAGTTGTGTTTGATTTTCATTAGTGAATTTAGAATAGACAAAATAAAGCACCCTTTTCCCTCAAGGAAATAGCCTTCATATATCTATGTGCCCGGTTCTGTGTCTACATATATGTCACCAAAGACACAGCCAGTCCTACACACAGAGTTGGAGGTCCAAGCAGCACAATGGCTACAGTGGGAGAGCTAGGTCTGCCTCCAGGTTCACACACACTGGCTGGTGGGATACAGGCAGCTACCTCTGCCAGGTTCTGGCAACTGTAAGGGGCTATGAGCAGTGGGAGTGCAAAGTAAAGCCTAGGGACACTTTGAGATGCCAATTCAATGTTGCTGAGGGGTTTGTTTTGTTCTGGCCCCACAAAACTTGTCACATGTCCCCTGCAGGTGTGGCCCTCTCATCCTCTAAATCAAGGCATTTCCTTTCCCATAGTTGGGGAAAAGAATAGGCTTCTCAACTCTGACCAGAACAGCACCTCTGCTGAATGATTTCTTCCCTCTTATTCCTCTTCCCTCCACTATGACAGCTGCCTTCTGGTTGCTGTTGCAAGGATCAATATTACAGGCAGAACTGACAGCTTGATAGTATAGGGCTGTACTTTTGCCCTTGTTCTACTCAAAACTTTCAACTCTCCTTTTTAAAGAAAAGAGAAATTCATCAAGATCCCTGACCTGGATCCCTAGCCTCACTTCACAGGTAGAACCCACACTTTAGTTTTGTGGAAACAGAAGACCTTGGTGTCCACTTGTGGACTGGCTTCACAGAGCTGGGGAATGCTCTAGACAGAGAGTCACCACCAGTATGTACCCCTGAATCTTCATCAGGACTCACAAGAACTTACAATGGTCACTTATCACCACTTCTATTTAGCAGGGGAGTTTTGCCAAGGCCTCAGCATGGGACAAATTCTATACTCCTCAAAACAATTTGTCTCTGGGGATGTTTTCAAGTTCAAGAGGACCAGACTAAGTCCAGGCCAGAGGGCGTTAGTTCTTGGTTCATTGCAAACAAGACTCAAGCCACCCACTGGAAAGCCACATGCACACCAAGCACTGGGAATTCTTGTAAAATTATCACTCTCCTTTTTACTGAACCCTGCCAGATGATAGAAAACCAAGACAAAAGAATCTGAGCTTGACAGAAATCCATAAAGGATCTCATAAGGTGTAGGCACCTAATAATGATGGATAAAAGCATGCAGAGAGAACAATTTATTAACCGTAGCGCACAGGCTAAGGAGTAATGGAGACAAAGCTTAATACAGAGAAATCTAAATGGGACAAAAGCAAGCTGGATAACACAGTCCACAGCCCACTGTAACAAAACTAATCTGGGCTGGCAGAGAAGCACCTCTGATTTCTGGGTGGCTATTCCACCACCTCTTCACTCCATTTCCCTAATGGAGCAGGGGCATCCCTGTGGGGAAGGTATGACATGGTCATTGCTGCCTTGGTGCAGCCAACTTTAACAAACATGGACATTTGTGCACATTTGTTAACAGGCCAGAAGTAAGAGCCAGAGCTTTTATCTCCTTTTATATCACCTTTCCTAAAAAGCTCCATGATAAAAAAAAAAAAAAGGTATTATTTCCGTGGCTGACAGCCCGATACATTCAGTCTGAAAGTGAAGTGTGCCTGTGCAAAGGGTTTACTTTCCAAGAGGCCTTTGTGATTTGTCAAATTAACACCTGGAGAATGAGACAAGGAGGAGTTTCATCCCTGGGCAGAGTGGGCCATCTCCCAAGTTTCCTCACAACCTCTTTTGCAGAGGCGGTTCCCAGAAGACGGAGTGAGCAAGTTGCTGTATGTTTGCCATGTGTGGCCTAGCTCCTATTCCCAAGCTCTTGGCTGCTTAATTACACTCCCTTCAAAGGGTCAAGCTTTGGTTAAAGAATACCATGCACTCAGTTATCCCTCACCCTAATGAATGGTAATAAAAAGCATTTAGTTGACTAATGCAACATAAACCTCTACCCTATTTCATTGCATCTGCTTAATAGGAACCTCATTTAATATCAAATTACTGCCTGCTCAGCCAAAGCCTTGTATTTGTGGTAACAGGGCTGCAAGGCGGGAATATCAAGAGCTGCAATATGGAAATTCCTCACTAATATTCTCTGCAGGGCTGTGTGATTACTTAATTCATTTAGCTGAGCAAGTCTGATAGCTCGGCCAACTGTTTCACAACACCGAGCACAACGCTAGGCAACTGGCCTCCCCACGGGCTGGCCCTGCTGTATCGCTTTTCCTGGGACCCAGCTATTAACAGTTGTTTTGGGGATTTCAAGAAGGATAACAGATAATGTTACCAAATGAATGAGCTTGTAGTAGTGAACATGAAATTCTGCTTCTTTCCAGTCAATCAAACGCCAGCAAGAGCATGCCCTGCAAGACAACAGCCACAGAGAAGCAGCGTGGTTGGGTTTTAAACTTCATATGTTCATATTGGGAAGCACCAGCGCACGGACAATTGTCTGCCTTTAAAAAAATATTCCCTCTTGCAATTTTAAAGAAACCTGCCCTAAAATTCCATCCTGCTCCTCCTTCTTCCACCCCACCCACCACCCCTCCAGCCACTCAACTCAGCTGACTCCTGTAGAAAATCAAGTTCTCCACAGTGCACATCAAACCTTTCAGGGAAATTTAAAAAAATGTAAACAGTGGTAATTCCCAGCTCCCATGAACAATCACTTACCAGAACCATTTTCACACACATTCTTCACAGCTTTAATCAAACCTCAGAGAGTAATGTTTTAGGGGAAAGGATTTAGTCAGTGTATTTGAGGCAGCAGAAGGAGCCATATTAAGAAAGAATGGTAAGAGTTATCATATATATACCATGGGCTTTTAAAAAAATTAAGAAAAACATACTATCACCATTTTAACTCTGTATACACTTTTGGCAAAACCAGATACTGAAATATTTTGTCCAGTCCTGGTTTACATTTGTAAAAAGGATATAAAAAAAATTGGAGAAGGTGTAAAAAAACCACAACCCACAAATGTGATTCAGCAGCTGCAGAAGTTGCCTTATAGTGGAATTCAAAGCATTTGATTTGCTTAGTTGAGTAAGAAGTGACTAGATTATGGAATATGTCTGTCTTCACAGGAGGAAAATGGTTTAAAAAGTGTGATGAACAGCAGTAGAAAAGATACCCATGGCACTGAAGTCAGGCGGACACAGGGTCTCTCTTGATACCCTCTGCAAGTACTGTTTTCAAAACAGATGTCTGTCTTGGAGATATGGCTTCAAAGAAGTTTGAGCTCAGGGAAAGATAGGGGTGGAAGGCGATGGTCTCCAACAGGTCAGACTACGAGTGGTATTGGATAGGGTACAGTATAAGTGCAGAGATGAGGAAGGAAGAAAGTTAAAAAAAACCCTGAGGACGCCCACTGTTGAGAGAAACCCACCCAGGGTTCAGGTGAGAAGCACAGCTAGGTAAAGTCCTGCTGTGCAGAACCTTCCCTCCACACTGGGCATTGCTCTGAAGCAAAACAGCTTGTCCCTACAAATCTCCCTCTAAATCATCGAATTTTTACCATGGTTTTCCACCATTACAGGCTCCCTTGCAGACATAATACACACGTGCTAACACTAGGACAAAGCAACTGGCAAACAGTGCAGATATTCTAGCATGTATTTTCCTATAAGAGGAAAAACCACAGAGAGGGCCAGGAAATGCACATTGTTTAAAGACTCTCCAGGGCAAGCAGATGTCCTGAGAGCTGAGGAGAAAAGAATTTGTGGGAAAGGTTGGTGCTTGCATTACACACCGAGGGTGCTGCCGCTGCACCACATCCACCTCCCTGGTAGAGGGGAGGTGGATCATGGGCACAGGGTAGCAAAGTAGCATTGGAAAATCAGATATACCTGCAACGGCACACTAGTGCATCTGATTACCTGCATTTGGTAGGAAACAGTGGCTCCACCTCTTCCTGCTCCATAGGATTTCTGCAGATGGTTTCTCTGGTGTCAAAGCAGGAGCAAAACAAGCAGCTTCTGCCTTCACCACTGTTGCCTCATGCCCAGGCTTACGACTTGCAGAGTTTTTACACTCCTGCTCCTCACAAAGTGCTTGGAAACCAAGGATGTGCCCAGCTTCAGCAGTTATAAAAAGCTGTTTTGCACAGGAAGTCATTGCTTTCCATCTCCCCACCTGTGGTTTCTCTCAAATATAATCAAAGCTAAATAATCTGAGAAAAAATTTCATCCTTATTCGCATGTAAAAACATCATTCCCCCTGCTCACCCCTCCCACCCCCCATCTCCTTTCCTACTCTGAAACTCAGTCAGTCACCAGCACCATTACAGAAACCCAAATTCAGTAGCAACCCGGAGTCCTATCATGTTTCATTCTTTGGTATTGCTTGTCTGATTTTGCTTTCAGTGGCAATTTCTAATGAACTTGTGATCTCACTGTGAAACTCTGGAAAAACCCTGAAATACTTCAAATTTGACTTAAAGCTGGAAATGCACTTCATGGGAAGAACAGAACATATAAGAAGAACTCAGCCCTCGTTCAGCCATGGATGTACAAACCATGGTCAGACTTTGGTATGGAACAGAAGTTCACTTCCCCCAAAATGGCCTCATTTCCAATTCAATTAAAATGAAATAACCACACTCTAATGTTAGTTTTGCCAGTCTTCAGATTCTCAAAGCCAGGATATATCTTCATCTGCAAAGAGCACCATAAAACTTAAAAACATCAGCCTTGCCAGTACTGGGCATCTAACATTAGTTACACACATGCTGAGAAGGGAAGGTGGTGATCATCATGAGTACTGCATCCAGTTCTGGGGCCACCAACATAGAGGACATGGAGCTCTTGGAGTAAGACCAGAGGAGGGCCAGAAAGGTGATCAGAGGGCTGGAGCACCTCTCCTATGAAGACAGGCTGAGAGGGTTTGGGTTGTTCAACCTGGAGAAGAGGAGGCTCTGGGGGAGACCTTAGAGCAGTCTTCCAGTACCTGAAGGGGCCTACAGGAAAGCTGGAGAGGGACTTTTTATGAGGGCGTGGAGTGATAGGATGAGGGAGAACAGTTTCAAACTGAAAGATGGTAGATTTAGGTTGGATATTAGGAACAAGTTCTTTACTGTGCAGGTGGCGAGACACTGGCACAGGTTGCCCAGAGGTATTGTGGCTCTCCCCTTCCTGGAAGTGTTCAAGGCCAGGTTGGATGGGGCTTTGATCAACCTTGTGCAGTGGGAGGTGTCCCTTCCCATGGCAGGGGGGTTGGAACTAGATGATCATTAAAGCTCCCTTCAAACCAAACAATTCTATGATGACGGAGAGACATGCCCAGTTGCACCTCTACATGACTGGCTCAGAACATCATAGTTTGGCACTAATGAGTCCTTTGGAGGAATCTGGCAAAACAAACCCATTGTCTGCAATCTGTAAGGAGCTTGCAAGGAGGAGTAATGTGGGTCCAGGGCACCCATGGTATAAATGACTTGGAGCTGTATTACATCTCTCCCAGTACCCTAGCAGCATAGCTGCTTTATCGTCATACACTTAACAGGCTACTTGCAGGAAAACAATCCCCTCCAGAGCAACCACCAATACTTCCTAAAATTCATTCTGCTCACGTATTCCATAACGCCTTTGAACAGCAAAAGGCATCTTTTTAGCAAATTTCTAAGTTCCCCTGTTGTAATGTAAAATAGCAGAATGACTAAACACGGAAAAAAGCACAGGTCTAAGTCAGCAACGCTTGAGAACAGAGGATAAAATATATGAAAATCAGCACAGCCTGACAGCAAAAGAGACGATCTCTCAGGGCTTGTGTTCAACCTGATAGCTCCCTGTCTGCCAGTTATCACAGGTGATGGTGGAGGAACTGCACTAGGATCAAAATTGGAGACCCAGAAGGAAGAAAATCCCCACACTGGACTGAAAAGGCAAAATCTAGAGGACCTTTGGACAGATGTGTGCTGAAAGCAAGAAAGTGTCCTCTCACACCTACAAAGCTCTTCTGTGAGTTCCCACAGGTTTGTGGGACAACAGACAGAGTGTGTAAAGATGGACAATTGCCCCCAACAATCAGTAGCTGGTGGCAGAGCTGTTCAAACCTGCTCAACCACCTGGCCCCTTCTCCACCCAGGCATAGTGGGACCACCACAGGGATTGTGGTACCTCTGCCAGGCAGCCACTGAATAGGGCTGCTGCCTCCAGAGCACTGAGGAGGAGTGAGCATATGGCAGGCCACAGTGTCCTCTAGAGGTGGAAAAATGTCTTATAATTTGGTGACAGAGAAGGACAGGAGGACACTGGAGATCAGGATTGCTCCACTAGGCCAGGAGTGATTGCTTCAGGCTGCTGAGGGACAAAGGTTGAAGGCCACTGCTCAGTACAGGCACAGAAGGGGCAGGCAGGCATGGTGTCACACCACCTGGCTCCTTTGCAGGGAATAGTGTCCCCAGCACAACAGAAATAGTCAAAATGCACTTACTCACATCAAAGCTGCATAAATAAAACAGCTCCTCAAGGTTCCCAGATGTCAACCTCCAAATGTGACAGGTTCGCTGCCCATTACACCTCTTCTACTCCTGGCCTGACGCTAGGTGGGCACACTGGGAGGGAGCCCCACATGGTGTGTGACTGTTTAGTTTGGGCTCTCCAGGTTAGATAAGACAATCTTGGTGAGAATAAGGTGAAAAAAATATACAGAATTGCTCTGTGAAGTATTGGTTTGGGCCAGGAGCTGTTTCTGGTGTTGCCTAAACACAGAGAGCTCATGAGTTTGAGCAGTCCTGTGAAGCTTCATATAATTGTGGAAAAGGAGGCTCTTACATGCTCTAAAACTTGCTTTCATCAGGAGGCTTTCCTGGCTTTACAAGGATACTATGTGTCTTTCAAAAATAGCTATGATTTAAGAAAAAAGTATTGATGGGAAAGAGAAGAAAATTTAATATCCCTGAAATAGGTCTGATACTCTTGCCAGAAGCACTGCTCCTTGAAAGACAGATGCTCATACAGAAGATCCCATCCTTTCCGTCTGTACCATTGTGGTGTAGCTGATGGTAAACACCAGTCACCACTGGCAATAGAGTCCCACAAAACCACCGCAAGAGGAAGAGCTCACCAAGGAAAGGCAGAAACCAAGTCCCTGGAACAGCACGGAGGTAAGGGGCTGCCAGACCTGCTGGAGCCCTGACCAGTTTCTTACGGCCTTCTCCTATCCCCGCCAGCAGTCAGCCAAAACTCAAAACACTGCGGGAGCTCTTCCAATCACAAGGATAAAATTAGATTTGGAAATGCGGTCTCCTTGCAAGCACTTTTGCATCCAAGTAAGTACGAAGACCTGGTGTTCAACAAATCCAGGATCAAGTGAAAGAGAGACCTTCCCACACAATGTCAGACCATTGCCCTGAAGCTCTTTCCTTGTTTTTCCCTCCTTATCCTCTCTCAGGTATAGGCTGCTACTGCTATTCCCTCCAAATAGATATCACAGTGCATCCTAGCATCTACTTGTCCCAGGGGTCCCAACAAAGCCTCTCTTGGTCAGCCAGGTCTTATAGGTCCATCTTTCAAGCACCGGACCCTATTATTGTGAATATTACTAAACAGAAGAGCATTCAGCAACTCCCTTTAGTCCAACAGGGAGGACAGCTGTTCCTCCCACCACCCTCTTGGCTTAAATCAGTCCAGAGCAAACCACAGTACAAATAAACTGGGGAAGCCAATCACAATATAAAGAATTATTTATAAACTTATAATGGCTTCAGAGCTGCAGGTGCTAACCAGCCCTGCTTTGTGGAGGAAATGGCCAAAGTACCAATATCCTGCTTGTCCACCCCTCAGCAACTAAGAAACCAGATGTCCACAAGAGGACTGAAAGTCTCTGGAATATTTATAAAGGAATACTTCATCTCTGCATCCCAGTCTTGCAGCCCTAGCTGCTAAAGCACTCTGAAAAGAATATTTCCCTCAATTCTAGCCTAGAAAAGGGAGAAGAATTAAGAGAACTGAATTTTAGTGTGGTTTTTAACCAGACCTGACCAGTGACCAAGCTTGACCATGCATGACACTGGCTGAACAGGTGGTAGGTGTCCCATGGCAGAAGCTTACCCTCCCACTGCAACCCCAGCAGCCCCAGTCAGTTAAGAGAACAGCTCTCCCTGCTCAGGGTGCACGATCAAAGCAGGCTGTAAGACCAGCTGTAGGCTCAACGCCCTGGGTGCCACATATTGCATACAGTTTTAAGTAGCAAAATGTATCGAGAAGTAAGTGACAAACATGTCACAAGTAGTCAACATGGCTTTACCAAGGGTAAGTCATGGTTGACCAACCTTATAGCCTTCTATGAGGAAATAACTAGGTGGATAGATGATGGTAGAGCGGTAGACGTGGTTTATCTCGATTTCAGTAAAGCATTTGACACTGTCTCCCACAGCATCCTCGTAGATAAGCTGATAAAGCATGGGTTTGGTGATCAGGTAGTGAGGTGGATCAAGAACAGGTTAAAGGGAAGAAGTCAGAGAGTTGTAGTCAATGGGACAGAATCTAGTTGGAGG